>BCNH02000008.1:3892978-3905261 GCA_001662345.2 Metrosideros polymorpha var. glaberrima | reverse complement strand
AAAACTGATTCTGGGAACACTTTTTGGGATCAGAATCATTTTTTCAGGTCAGAATCATTTTTTTTACCAAACGAGATTCTGCTCTCCGGAGCAGAATCAGAGAATCAGAATCATTATCAAGCAAGCCCTTACTTGTTATACCATCGTTATATATATTTAAATCTTATTATATTTAGGAAAATAAAAAATTTTCTCGGCAAAAATCGAAGAAATCATAAAAAGAAGACACACGACACGACCCGAGAGCCTCCGAGAGAGAGAAACAGTGAGTATACATAGTACATACCCTCTCACAATCCCAAAAGCTAATTTCGCCTTCTCGTCTTCCCCAAAGGAGGAGAGAGAAAGCGCTTTCTCTCTCCTCCCCTTCCGAGCTCAAAGCCTCCCCCTTTATAGACATTCCCGTCTCCATTCATCAACCTCGCCCTCGCTCTCTCTCTCTCTCTCTCTCTCTCTGCGACTGTAATGGCTCTCGTCAACAGATTCGCTTCCTCCGTAGCTTCACCTCCTCTTCGACCGAGCTCCTCCCGCGCTCCAGCCCGAATCTGCTCCCTCTACTACGTTCCCTCCACCCCACCTCCTCCTCCTTCGCCCTTCACCGAGAAACACTCGCCGGAGAGGTACCGCCGCGACCGCTGGCTCTACAGCGACTCCCTCTGCCAGCCGCCCCCTCTCCCCTCCTCCTCGCCCTCCTCCGCCGCCGCCTCCGATCCCGACGCCCTCAGGCGGGACGATATCGCCCTCCAGCTGCCGGAGCTGAAGAGCCTGCTCCGGGTGCTCAAGGACAAGAGGGAGCGCGCTTGCGGCGGCGCCGGCGAGAAATGCGGGCCCGGGAGCGTCTACTTGGTGGGGACTGGACCAGGCGATCCCGAGCTATTGACTCTGAAGGCGGTCAGGGTCATCGAGGGCGCCGATTTGTTGCTCTACGACCGGCTGGTGTCGAGCGACGTGTTGGACTTGGTTGGCCCCGGCGCCAGGCTGCTCTACGTGGGGAAGACTGCTGGGTACCATAGCCGCACTCAGGTAAATGAATTTGGCTCTTGTCGCTCTGCTTCTGTTTCTGTGTTCTAGCAGGTTCTGAGGAATGAGGCCGGTGTTTTTGCTTTGATTAGTGTTGTTTGGGAGTGAGTTACTATGGTAGTTGATGAGCTTATTTTTTGTCCACCACGTGCTTGAGTTTTGGTGAATGTATTGTTGGGTTGTGAAAAGTGGTGTGATCTTTTCGGTACTTGTGTGGGCAGGAGGAGATACATGAGTTGCTTCTCAATTTCGCGGAGGCGGGGGCTACTGTCGTTAGACTCAAGGGAGGTGATCCTCTGGTGAGTATATTTCACAGAATTAGACCAAATTAATCTGCAGTTCTTTTGATATTTACTTGGAATGCGCTTTTGTCCGATTTACATTTGATTAGTACAACTGTTGAACATGGTTTGTGTAGGTATTTGGGAGAGGTGGGGAGGAGATGGACTTCCTGCAGCAGCAAGGCATTCGAGTGCAAGTCATACCAGGTAAAGACGAGCTTCAATGAGAATGCACCTACCTTGTTGAACTTTTCACCTGGTTGTTGATTCACAGTCGGTTGTTGGTCTGTTCATGATGTTATTTTGCTTATAAATACTTAAGCTCTGAAAAGCCGAAGGAAGTGTTAGCCTTGTGGAAGATATTGAACTCCTTGACTCTTGATGTTCCAGGCATAACTGCTGCTTCAGGAATAGCGGCGGAGCTGGGAGTCCCATTGACTCACAGGGGTGTGGCAAACAGTGTTAGATTTCTCACGGGACATTCGAGGAAAGGCGGAACAGATCCTCTGTTTGTAGCAGAAAATGCAGCGGATCCTGATTCTACTTTGGTGGTTTATATGGGTCTCTCAACTCTCCCTTCTCTTGCACAGAAGTTAATGTTTCATGGTTTGCCACCAAGTACACCAGCTGCTGCAGTTGAGCGTGGAACCACCCCCCAACAACGTGTGGTAAGCTAATATATGATTTATATGTATATACTCGGTTGTGTAATTGTTCAAGGACAAATGAGAGTATTATCTGTAAATTAGTGATAGTAAGCACGGTAGTAATTCTTTATGGAAGCATGCTGTGTGATCAGTCGGACGCTGCATGGAATTAAAAGCTTTTCATTCAGTAAGATTGATGGAATAGCATGAAAGCTTTGTCTTGATCAGTCCAAGTTAGAGAACTTTGTGGACAAATGCATCTCAAATTGAGCATCAAATTTCGAATTGGATGTTGGCATTTTAACCAAATTAGTGATGCTGCACGTCTTTTAAGAGGTATGGCAGCATGTTTCATTTGCCATGGGTAACCAGAGAGTAGGCTTTTTTCCTAGATGAGCTGTCTTCCCTGCTCTGGGTGAGTAATCATAACTGTAGTTTGCTGTACATTGAAGAAAGAATCTGTATCCTCACTGTTCAACTCTCGATTGTTTAGGGCAAGGCTGCCAAGAATAACCTGTGTGATGAAGTCATATGTCTTTCAGTATCTTGTTTTTACCTCCAGATTTTCGGCAATCATTTTTGTGCTATTCAAGTTCGCATGATGCATGTGGGTTTAAAGTATTTCTTGCAATTGCATATTATCAGAGCAAATGCCTGACCGTCTTCCATTAATCATCAGGTTTTTGCTGAATTGAAGGATCTTGCTGATAAAATTTCTGCTGAGAAGTTGGTCTCACCCACATTGATCGTCATTGGAAAAGTTGTTGCACTTTCACCATTCTATTCACATTCTTTTGAGGAAGCATCTACGTTAGTAGAGGCTAGATGAGGCACTTGCATGCCCACGCAGAGAAGTAATCATACCTCCAGAGGGTTTCGGTGGCTCAAGCCTGTAGATTTTAATTGTATCCAACTGCTGGATCCTGAGAATACCGCACCCACTGAGTGAGCTCAATCAGTCTCGTGAGCGGCGGTGCATCTGATAAAAAGAAGTTTCGTCCATGATATTTATTGTTATGTCTTCGAGAAGGCTGGAGTTGAACTTTGGAGGGGGCTAAACGACATAGGTGACTCACATTGGCTATTGAAGTGGAGGAAGTGTGAGAGACCTCCCGAAGCGCTGCTAGGCACTAACAAGTAGCACCTCTCTTAGCTGAAATTAACCTGATGAAAGGCAATGAGTTCTGGAGGGGAGGTGTGCCGACTCAATTTTGTGAGTCGATCTGCGACTTTGTGTCTACTGCTTTCAAGAATCTACTATGGTTATTTATCAATTGAATTCATGTTGTTGGTGTTGTTGTTGTTTTCACCATGTGCTAGCTTCTGGTCCTCCAGAATTCTCCCTCTTAAAATTCCCATTGGCCACCCTCGGCAACTCAAGTTAATGTTTAGTTTGGAATAGTTCATCTTATCCTTTCCGAACTTTCTTGTTCCTGAACTCTTCCTGTTCTAGTTTCTGTTTACATGGCTAATTGGAGAACTCCCTCTCCCTCTCGAGTCAAGTGAGGAAGGTAAAATAGGACTTCTGAAAGAGTGTGAACCGTTTCTTGATAAACCCCTTTGATGGCGCGACTCGAAAAAGCCGACTTCTTGATTTGTGCGTACGTCATCGGACTCACGCGATATAATCCCATTTTGAGACTGCAATTTATGAGATTGAATTGTGGGTGACTTTCTCTCAATGAGCTTGCCACAAGATTTTAATGGGGGACGAATCGAAATTCTGTACGTATGCAGCACGACCTGACGAATTCGAAATTTGTATGACTAATAGTTGATATACTAAACTAATTCACGGACTTATAGTCCAATTGTCATATTTGGGAACTTGTTACAAGTAAGAGTAGCTAGAAAAGAACGTAAGGAGAAGGAGCTCTTGAGATCATTATATCGAATTTCATTTGCGAATAGGGCTTCTAGTCTGCAAAAATGGGAGAATGGAGGACTTTAAAATGCTGGCGACAAGTAGGGCGGCGTGTTAGGGGGTCTCCGGCGTCGTGAAAACTCTCGCCCGGACACGGTCCACGATAATCCCGGCGAATGACAATCATCGATTTTTGTGGGTCGTGAATTCTACGTAGGCCTCGCGGTCCCGATTCAAGGTGCATCGGGTCAATGCAAATATTTTCGGGATTTGGGCCTGAATCTGTCAGGTGGGTTTGATAGCTGCGTAGCTCGTCTCCGTGTTTTCAGACAAATCCCAAAAAGGAAAATGACACAAACAATATGAAACCTTAGCCCATTATGCAATGCGATTTCTGATTTTTTAAATTTTTCGAGGTGATTTTTAAACTTTAACTGACTGTGAAATGTGGTTTCTAAACTCTTTATGCTTTTGGTACATGTTTATTTTAATCCATGCACTATATATTATTCTTGAACTTGAATTAATCGAAAGAGAATATTGAACATTTTCGTAGAGTTTAAGGGTTAAATTGAATATATATCAAAAGTTTATCGATGTTATTGAATAAATTAAAAGTTAAGAAGTCATATTACACGATGAAGTAAAATTTAGGGATCAAATTAAATAATTTAAAAGTTTAATGATCAAATTATATATTAGATAAAAGTTGAGGCACATTGTTTTCATTATTTCTTCCAAAAACCCCGGGCAAAACCCTCCAACGTCGACACTCGGTCTCTCGTTCATGTCAATTCCTCAAACACCTTGCACGACTCATTTCCAACCCGCGTCGAAAATGCCCGTCGCCTCCAATCTCCCTCCATTTCCGATCACCGCCCGCTCTTCCTTCCCGGCTTCCTCCATCTCCGAGCTCTCGGGCACGAAGGCCTCCAGAATGCCGCTCCACCCTGGCTTTCGTCCTTCCGGTCGCAAGGGACGCAGTCGCGGCGCCGCGATCCGCGCCGCGAGGCAGGACTACTACTCAACGTTGAACGTCGGTCGCAACGCCACCTCGCAGGAGATCAAGAGCTCGTACCGCAAGCTCGCCCGTAAGGTGAGGTAAAACCGGCTGCGAGTTCACTTTGTTCTATGCTACGCTCGTGCTTCCTCTCTTTCCGTGCTGGCAAAGTGGAAGGACAGAGGTCGATGATTCTGCTTTAAAAGTGATGTGGGGTGGCATTTGCTAAAGATGAAATGGGATGATTGTGATTTGACGTTCAGTTGTCATTTGGATGGATTGGTGTTTGTGATGGGAATATAGGATGCCTACCAGATTGGCTTTTGCAAAATATTCATCGATCGTTTCGTTTTCGTGTCTGTTGTGATTTTTGAGCAGTACCATCCGGACATGAACAAGGGACCTGGGGCGGAAGACAAGTTTAAGGAGATAAGCGCTGCGTACGAGGTAGCTTCTTCTCCATTTCTCAGGAATTTGCTTCGCTTGTCGGAGTTTTTACTTGTTTGATTTTGTAGAATTTGGATATTCGTTTCTGGAATTACTTGCCCACTTTCTGAATTTATGCTTGTGAGAGTGCATACTCATTCGAGACCAGTTACTACGGAATTTGTTTTCATTGTTCATGATGCATTTGCTCTGGAATTGTATCTTCTTCTTTAACCTCCTTTCATGAGCTGACGGTGCAGTGTGCATTGGTGCAGGTCCTATCAGATGCACAGAAAAGATCTATATATGATCAGTTTGGAGAGGCAGGTATACAAGGCAAATATGATGGTTCAGGTGGTGGTTCACAGGGGGTAAGATTTTCCCTGACTTCGAAATTTCAAACCAGTTAAAGCAACAAAAATCTTGTCTATCTTCCTGAGGGAATAATCTGTTTTACATACTTTTGGCTCTCTCGGATATGGGGGTTGAAACGTTTTCCATGTGCACGTTTCTTTCTCCTTCTCTCTCTCTCTCTCTCTCTAGGTGGATCCATTTGAAGTCTTTGGTGCATTTTTTGGTGGACCAGAGGAGCTTTTTGGAGACGGGGGTGAACAAGGGGGCCTGAACTTCAATTTAGGAAGTGCAGGAAGACATGCGCTTGATATACGGTAGCTAGAAAGTATCACCTTGTTCTAAAGATTTCCTCATGAATACTTAAGTTCTCATTTCTTGTTTCTATTGTGTTATAGGTATGATCTGTTCCTGAGCTTCGAAGAATCAATTTTTGGAGGTCAGAGGGAAGTTGAAGTTTCATCTTCTGAAGTGTGCGATCAATGTGGTGGAACAGGTGCTAAATCCAGTAGCTGCATTAAGCAATGTGCTGCCTGTGGAGGCAGAGGTGGGATTATGAAAACCCAGAGGACTCCTTTTGGTATGATGTCTCAGGTAATTGTCACCACGAAGGGCATTTCATATTTTTCAATTTCCGGAGTCATTCTCTAAGTTCCTTGTGATGGCCAATACACTGGTTTTCCACTCTATGATTGTTTAATAATGGAACATGCATCATCGTGATGGTGTCGATGTCACTGTGCTGTAACTGCAACCGGCAATGTGAATTCTTCTGATGGGGAAGATTGACTCTTGAAGGACATTTTTCTATGTCTCCTGTAGGATGTTATACTTAGAGAGATGTTATGCTCTCCTATAGAGAGGACTATTGCTTGAGTGGTCTTCAAGTGATGATTCCACTTAGGTGATATTGAATGGGAGGTCTTTGGCTTCGAACATAATAGTTGAAACGTATTATCGCTACTTATGTTTCATGGGTATTACTTTCTTGTCCTCTTTTATTTAGGATACCTTGGCCCAAATCTGGTCAGTGCACTTCACTTCTGTAGATTCCAAAGACCAACATTAATTGCATTTTCAACTGCTGGCCGGCTTTCTTTTGCCTATGCTTTTGAATACCTTGGTAGTATTAATACATCCTTAAGATGTAAGATAGACATAGTAAACCTACAGAGTTGACCAAGTTATGTTTGGTTCCAATGATATTATGGGCATGGGTGAGAGTTTCATCATTTTTTGATTAGATTCACATCTCTTTGGCACGCTCTTCATGTTTATTGGATGATTGCCAGGTGTCTACTTGCTCCAAGTGCAGTGGTGATGGTAAGATTGTAACTGACAATTGTCGGAGGTGCGGTGGTAGTGGCAAGATAATGTCAAAGAGAAATATCAGTATTGTCATCCCACCTGGAGTTAATGGTGGATCCAGATTGCGAATTCAAAAGGAGGGGAACTTCGATAAAAAAAGGTTTGTTATTGTTTTAAGGGTTTTCTCAAACTACTTGAACCGGTCAGTGGAAGCTATGTGAAGGAGTCATCCCAACTACATATGCCTGGTTTATTTGACAAAAAGGATAACTGAGATCTACCTGCCTTTTTGGTGGCAAGGCCTTAGCATGTGTAAGGAAATAGATTATCTCAGACCTTAATGACTCAAGTCCTTGAGTGCAAGAACAAAATATCTTTTGAAGGTTTTGAAAATTTTTTGCTAAGAAATTGACAAAACGCAAGTGAGCAGACAGTCCAAGACAATGTTACGCTTCGAGGCTTTGGACCTAGTAGGTCTTGTTCAGAGGAAAAAGAGAAGGTGGTCACGATTTTGAACTTCCTGTATGGCTGTGGCTTAGTTTGCCTTCACTTTGTGGATCTTATCACATTTGAGGAATGATTTGCGCTTTTTATGGAATTCCTTAAGTGCCTTAATGAAGTTTTATGCTTGGGGAGATTATTTTTAGGGGCAAATGCTTTAGATGTCAGATTAGGAAACTAGCATGGAGATTTAATTTTCACAAAAGTATCCATTTGTACTAGTGCCATCTTACCAAAAAAAGAAATAAAAAACTAATGCCATCTTACCTGTATAGTGCCATCTTATCTGTGCACACCAACCACTATATATGTTCGCATGGATGCATGCACTCTATTCTCCTCAAGTAAAAAGCAATTACCTTGTCAACATGAGTACCTATATCAGTTCACTCTTAGCTCAGGTTGAGATATAGATGGGCTTCATAGTAAGATGTGGGACTGACTCGTTTCTTCTCTTCCTTGTTTCTATCTGCCAGTGGTTTAACCGGTGATCTTGTCATAGACCTCCATGTAGATGAAAAGCAGGGATTCAAAAGGGATGGCATAAATCTCTTTTCAAAAATCAATGTTGATTTTACTGATGCAATACTCGGAACAGTGTTAAAGGTACATGGTTATGCCTATATGCCTATTTTACTTGTACAAAAGCACAGCTGTTGTCAGCTTCTATGGATCTTCATGATATTTCCTATCAATTAATCGGTGCCTTGTTATTACTTGAATTAATCATCAGTTTGATGAATATTCCCTTTCTTTGGCTGGAACTTTTTGCCCTAAGTTCATTTTTACCTACATGCCATGGATTAGTTCAGATTAGCTTTTAAAAAAGAGTAATTTGAGACCTATGCATTACCTTCAGGAGACGGAACCTAATTTGAGAATTTACTTGTCCAGAGTTGCAACACACTTCATCTTATCAAAATAAGCCTAGTAGTCAGCGTGTCTAGTTTTATGCTGCCTGCTATGTGCATGTGCAATTATATGTGGTAACTCTCAAAAGTTCTTCATTTGAGGAAAAGAAAGAAAACAGATCTTTAGATTCTAGAAGACAACAGGGTAAGAACTGCCAAAAATGAAACTAATTACTCTATGGACAATTAATCAGATTGACAATGGCATTACTCCACAATGCCTTAGTTCGCGCCTCTCTGTACTGTATTCATTTTTCTAATATGGAAGGTTTCATAATGATAGCAATTTTACAGCTAAATGGAAGTCATTTGCCAGTTGTTTGACGTAGGTATCTAACTTCAGGTTGATACCATTGATGGTCTGCGGGAGCTTCAAATACCTTCTGGAATTCAGCCTGGAGAAATTGTAAAGTTACCAGGCATGGGTGTTCCAGACATCAACAGACCAACTTTGAGAGGTGATCATCAGTTCATTGTCAATGTTTTGATCCCCAAAGATCTTAGGTGAGTGCTGTTATATCTTGATTTTTTATGGGGCTCAAGAATCTGTTCTTTATGAGGTCCTTTGTTATGGAAAAAGTAGTGATTCTAGACAGAAGTGCCTGAAACTATTTGTCTACTTACGTTCTTAATTCAAGACACCTGATTGTGTTTCGATCTTGTCTTTCAATTGACTTATCCTACCTTTGGATCCATTGTATGATTAGGCACAGTAAGGCCACAAACTTTGGTCCTTTTAGCTCTGCAAAAATGATTTGGATGCAAAGGATGAATTCACCTTAATATATGTGGGCAATCTAACTTTTTTGATATAATATCATTCTATTATGTTTTTAAAGCTTTTTTTCCATAGCCCCCTGTACTACTTTTATGAAAGAATTTGGAGTGGCTATTTTTCCTTTTTTGTTCATTTTGCCCCTGCATTGAAGAATCTAAATAGACATTGTCCAGTTCTGATAATATAATTACTATGCAGTCAAAATTATACTCAGTATCATACTTACAAATCTATATTTACAAGGAAGAGATCACTATGTAAATTGCGTGAATCACTAAATTCGATAAACTTCGAATAAATCATTGAAAATTTATCCCCACCGGGAAATGTTCTAGATTGGTCCCTCTTTGGGTGTCTGATTGTAGTGGTTCAGCTGGTCAATCTAGATAGACTGATCTTACCTTGCAATTCAGCAGGACCTTTGCCAAGAGTTGCAAACGCGGTGTGGATGTTTGATACTAGTAGCTGAGAGGTCTAGTCTAGGGTCGACCAAAAGCTGCTTCTTAACATGAGATCCAGAAGTAGCTAGGAGTTTGGTCTCTTGAATTTATAGTTGAAGTGGCTAGATTTGACTTTATATTTTTTCCAAGTTTGTGTTGTACGTATTGTGAAGGAGATGGGAATGATGCATTTCAAGTGGTTATCTTCGCTGTCGAATAATTATGCTGATGTGAGGATTGAGGAAGACCTTGGAAGAATTCAGACCTTGGAAGATTTCCCTTTAAGCAAAATAAATTAGAAATAAGTATACCCACTGCACAAAGATTATTACTGTCCTTTATTTATTAATTTAATCACATATCGTTGGAGCTTAATGTGTAAATAATAATTACAGCGATACAGAGTGGGAACTTGTGAAGAAATTAGCCTCACTCAGGGCATCTACCAAATGCCATCCAGCTTCTGTTGGCAGCAGTGGTAATCGTTACGCATGTTTTAACTCCTGGTGAACCATGTCTTTGCAGTTTGTCGTTGTTTGACAGGATTATTCTGATGCATTGATGTTTGTCATTGCAAAAGGTTCAGAGGGCAAGTTTGAGAATAAAAAAACTAGGGGCAGTAGTACAGACTTGTCCAGTGGGGGAAGCAATGCTTCATCTTTCTGGAACTCAATAAAGGACTTTTTTGGGTACATCTTGATGAATTTTCTTGTTTTCCTTATTAACGTCCACTGCATTCCCCATCGAGGGTATTTTTAAGTTTTCGTCTAAAACAACTGTTGTAATGTTAGTTTCGTCAAATTTCC
The DNA here is from genome assembly GCA_001662345.2 of Metrosideros polymorpha var. glaberrima. Lineage (NCBI taxonomy): Eukaryota > Viridiplantae > Streptophyta > Magnoliopsida > Myrtales > Myrtaceae > Metrosideros > Metrosideros polymorpha. The sequence continues at coordinate 3,894,928 of BCNH02000008.1, read as the reverse complement.
ACTTGATTAGTATTTCACATGCAGGCAGAGGCAGTCTCGAGAGCGGTTCGCGTCAGTTAGTTTGGACATATCAGCAGCATTGCCGGCTAACAAGCCAGATCCCTCATTCATGATTTCAGCTTCCTTAGCTCTAATAGTAACTTTTATATTCAGTTCAATAGGGAAATCTGATCACTGCTTGTTATCGCAAAAAAGAAACAGAACCCGCTATGACAGCAGCAGAATCAGAGGAGAGCAGCATCAAAAGGATTTTTCCAGGTGATATAGCTCTCTTTTTTTCGTTTTCCCTCAATACTTTTACCTATCATGAAAAAGTGGGTATAAGTAACAAACTGGTTACCCATGCGTGGTGGGTACACATGGATTAATTATGCAGGGAAGATAGCGCAATCCTCAGTACTTATTTGTTCATTTTTCTCCTCTTCAGTCTTTCTGGCAATTTTAATTCGGTCTTTTCCTTGGAAAAGCAGTTGGATTCAGTTCTTGATTCTTAGTATTCTAGCACTCGTTTGCTACATCATAACTCTAATAATCCCCAAGCATAAGTTCCCCATGCATTGGCTTTTTAATTACTCTTTGCATGAGTATGTTCATGAGAAGACAACAAATAAACTAGGTGACATCAATTGACCGTTGTATTTCCGGAGACACATCGTATCTGAATTTTCTTGCCATGTTTAATAGCTGTCACCGTTTATGTATCTGCCACTTAGAATATCTGGTCTAGTGCAGCACCAACCCAGCAAGCATTTCAAGCTGTTAATGCTCACCACTTACATCAGTTTTCGGTCCTTTTCAATTGAGATTGATGTGTAATTGGACACAGGGTGGTTTCACTATCATTGTTGTTCCTTTCATCGGTGTGATTTTTCTTCTGACCAACAGGTTTCTTTCCTTGTAAATCATCCTCCAAACCAGAAGAAGAAAGGGAGTGGGGGATTACCCTTGTCTCTAAAGGTTGGTGAGACTTTGCATATTTTGCGCATCGTTCTTACCAATCCTTGCTCTACACCTAGTAAGTGGCCACAGTTGTGAAGTGACTAGAAAGAAAGCGTGCATCTAATCTACCTCAGCTAACCTCCGTGGTTTTAAGCAAAGACGTGAACAGAATTCAGTTCCTTCTGTTGTTGTTGTTGTTAATTTTGCTCGTAAATCATTGCGTTGATTGGAGAAATTTTCGTAGATATTAGCTGTTGTTAATGAATAGGTGTGAAGGTGGGTCAAGGGGTTGGTCCTCCTAGATTTATCCAATTCGAAACGTGATCTAGCATCAATCTCCATGTCATTTAAGTTGGACCCCAATGATAGGCTGGCTCTGACCCGACTCGCGGCTAGAGAGGTCCGAAATGAAAGGGAAAATGAAATTTTTTTACTAGGATCCACTGGATTGTGCGTGCTCGAGTGGGGCTAGCGTGTGAACCGACAGAGAGGTGAGTAAAAACCTTGAAATATTCTGATAATGATTTGAAGCTCCTAGCAAGAACCAGCTAATTTCCAGATTAATTATTCTGCTTAGGTATTCAAATTTGTTTGAAATTGAATTTCTTCGTTAATCTAATCGGCAAACGTATCGTGCACATGGTTAGTTTAATAGAAAGGTGTTAGTTAGGAGGTCCCTCGTCAACTCGCTGGCGAAATATTTGGTTTTCTTGGTGCCCATGGACTTTGGGTTGCAATGATTGCTACAAGCCTAAGCCTGACTCCAAGAGTAACCATCGCCAGCTTTTAGGCTGTCTCCGATCATTTTTATTTCTTAGATTGATATTAATTTTATAAAAATATCTTTTAAATTATTCATCTTTCACAAAATGAACACATTTTGTTTTATTTTTTTCATTTGCCTCTCCTCAAAAGTGCAGAAGCAGCTGAATTTTGTAGATTTATATGCGAATTTCCCTTCTTTTTCTTCGTTTACTTTGTGACGTAGTTTTTTTTTTTTTTTTTTTTTTT
>BCNH02000008.1:3876811-3892914 GCA_001662345.2 Metrosideros polymorpha var. glaberrima | reverse complement strand
TTTTTTTTTTTTTTTTTTTTTTTTCAGAAAATAGAGAATAAAATGGAATAAATCTCAAATGGACATGCATGTGAGATGGAAAGGGACATGTTTGCTGGAAGTGGCCCCAATAGCCCGTTTGCAAGGAAAGACAACAGAGCATGGCCTCCTAAGCGTCGTGCAGCGAATCTCCCCAATCTTCTCTTTTTGTTTTTGTTTTTTTGTTCTCTTGATTTTCATTTCATTTTCCCTGGATTTTTGTCAGGCTATTATTACTTTTTCTTTCTTCCTATTCTTCAATATATTTTCTGTAAATCATAATTTTCGAGAGTATAATTTGTAAACAAATGCGTAATGCTTCTGTTGGCTTGGTTTTTATCAGCATTGAAAGCGCGACGAACATAATTTTCAACTCCAAACATAGTCCGGCCTAAAAGAAAAACAGAAGTCGGAATCATATGTTTTTTGGTATTAAGTCTTACGCATTTTAAAAAAAAAATCCACAGGATCATCGAATCGCATGTATATATGATGCAAAGGCGTCTCGGAATTAGGACTAACAGTATAGTAACCAATATTAGACGTTTTAATCTAAGTAATGGCAAGAACGTTACTCACTCCTTGACCTAGGAACTTGTCTGGAAGCGCTGCCCATCTTTATGTCTGTGCATTTAATGATGTGTATCTATTTTCAAAATCCTGTTCAATTGCAAATTGGTCAAATTATAGATTAGATAGAGGACCCCCACATTAACGTCCTCCTCTGACTCTAGCTAGCTAGGAGACACAAACCGATAGAGATACCTATCCATACATTCAAACCACCTTCGAGATGGATTTTATTGAGGATTTCGTTGACGAGTGCCTCTAAAATATTTATCAAGCATGTGATATAATTCAAGGATTTTGTTAACATTGCCTTTTCTGGTGTCATGGACAATCAATATATTGAGAATGCAAATACTTCTTTTTATTGGATATGATTAATATGTGTTTCGAAGGCTCGTGTTTAATTTCCAAAACATTGATTACGTGTAAGGAAAATATTAAAAAGTACCACTTGGACATTCATTAAGTCTTATAAATGTGCTTTGGAAATTTGAAATTTATTATTCAAAGTGAATGACGTGATTGAAATGTGGGTAAATTACCTAAACTTTTCAATTTTGCCAAATTTATTTCTAAACCTTTTAGCGAAATTTCAATATGGTCCTTATGATCAATTTCCGCTGAAAATTCTAACTTAGCCATCCAAGCATCACCGGCCATCCTATGAGGCACACCGCCACGTCAACGACTTTAGGTTAAAATTGACCGAAATACTATATTAGAATTTTGTGCGAAGGTTTAGGATGAAATTGATAAAATTAGAAAGTTTATGACTAAATGGGCATCCATACAATATGTTTAAGACATGTTGGTCAATTGAAGTATGTACTTCTTTCGTTTTAAAAATCCTTTTGAAAAATGTTATTACCACAAGCCTTTTTTTTTTAATATGGGTGCTCTTTTTTTCGGTCGAAATAACATGGGTCTTTGCAACCGGCAGTTGTTAACAAAATTCATATGAGAAAACTAAATATATTGATATCCGTAAAATTCCTTCAATTGATTGTTTACTAAATGTGTTTGGCTTTAGGACGCTCATAAATAAAATTATTCTTTAATTAGGATCATGCTGCGTGGAAAAAACCATTTTTGTCAGACAGATTAGGTTAGCGACCACTGTCCATCGATAGCTTTTAATACGAAGTGTTTAGCACACTTCATAATCCGACATTATGAGTGGAAATATTTTTTGTTGGCGCCTATTTGAATAATTACCATGAAATAAAGGAATTACCTACACAAATGCTGGTCTTTAGGGATGGAAAAGTATTGCTCTTGCTTGCGAGATATAAATGGGAGAGCAGAACATAATTGAAAAGCCCCTTAAAAATACGGTGATGCTTAGCTGGTGATTTGGATTTTATCAAATTGAAAAGTCTCAATTTCATCAAATTGATTTGACTTCACTTTATTTGACTATGTTAGCGTGGCCAATCTATCATCAAAACATGCAAATGCAATCATTTAGAGAACACCGATCTTTAGACATTTATCACGATGTTGGATAAGGTTTGAAAATCGTGCAAGATAACATTAAGAGAATCGATTGGTAATTGTGTTAACTTTTCTGACCCACTGATTCATTTTACATGTACAAATCATTTGAAGATCATTGACCATGAGTGGATTTGGACGAAGCCTCGCCTGAGGCCATCGCAGAGGCTAGGTGACCAACAAAGGAACAAGGAGACCAGAAAAAGAAAAGAAAAGAAAAGAAAAGAAAAGAAAAGAAAAGAAAAGTATAAAAAAAATCAAAACATATTTAAAATTATCAACGTTAGCTCCGGTCGCGCCACGTAGGATAGCCGACGTCAACGTCAACGAAATCCCGCCAAAATGTAAAAAAAGGTTATGACTCAATTGGCAAAATGTGAAAAATTTAGAATTCAATTGACAAAATTAAAATGTTTAGGATTCAATTGATAAAACTGCAATAAGTTTAAAATTTTTTGGACAATTTTCCCAAAACAGAGCCATAGGGAAAAGACTATGAATTAAATATTCATCATTTTCCCAGGATTAATTACTAAGCTTATTGTTATGTTGGAAGAAATGAAAACACATTCTCCTCAAAAAGTCTTCTCCTCCCTCCTCTCACAGTCACATCATTTAATGAAATACCAAAATTTCAAAAACAGACAGGGATCCACTTCAAAATTCAAGCACCAGAAAACAAAAACCTCATTTTCCTACCGTTGGGACACCGAATGTCACTGCAGACTTAATGGTTATATTGCACGAGAAAATTTTAAAAAAAAAGGCCAGAAAAACAAAAAATAAAAGCAAATTATTTTTTTTCAGTTCAATCTCTGAAAATCTAAATCAGGTACAATTTGTACTGTAACAATAAAGTTTACTGTCAAATCGATGCACATGTATCTCATCCATAAATGAGGAGGAGATCTCCCCCACTTAAAAATTTATATGCTCGCAAAAAATCAATTGAAAAAACGGTCGAAATATGACGTCAGCAATGCACATTGATTGATTTTTTCGAGTACTATATAAGAACATGAAGCAGACGTATTATCTCATAATTCCTCTTCCGTGTTCGGCAGTCGGCAGAGCGACCCCCACCAGGAAACTGCCTGAAAAATTGTCAGATGGTACACACGGCAAAAGAAGAAAAGCAAAATAGCAATGATGAACACTAAAAAGAAAAGAAAAGAAAATGTCATGATATTCCCCACCAAAAAAGAAAAAGAAAAAGAAAAACATTACCTTCATTTTCTTGGAAAGGCCAAAAGAGGATTAAAAAAAAAGAAGAAGAGAAAATGGGTTTTATAAAAAAATAAAATAAGAAAAATAAAAAAGTGGGATGCAGAGCATGCAGAGAAGGAAAGGACACAAGTTGACCAATCACCAGCAAATCACACAGCATCATCCCTCAACTCCCTCACTTCACTAACAACAGCTAGGGTTTTGCCTTTTTTTTATATATCCCTTCACTTTTTCTTTTTCTTTTTCTTTCTTTTTTTCTTTTTTCAATTTCTTGTTCTTCATTGTCCTTATCTCTCTCTCTCTCACACTCACTCACACACACAAAGACAGTAACACACACAAACAGCCTGGACCTTTCTTCTCCTCCTCCTCCTTCTTCTTCCTGCACCACTCTCCCACTCTTCACCAAGAAAAACAGCACAGAGCACACACAGACCCAGGAAAGCAAAAACCCACAAGAAAGAAAGATCCCATTTTTATTGCACTTCACCCAACCTCAAACCCTCCAAGGACCAACCACAAAAACTATGCATTTACGCCCTCATTGACTCCATACATAAAAAAAATCAAGAAGACCCATCATTTGCAGCTGCATTTCTTGATCACCCACCAGCCCGGAAGGAAAAAAATCTCCCGCAATGCAGCGTCGAGTTCTTGCTTTCCTGAGCTTCTTCACCGTTTCCGCCATCCTTTTCCCCCTCGCCGAGCCAGATCTCGCATCCGACCGAGCGGCTCTCCTTGCCCTGAGATCCGCCGTCGGAGGCCGCACTTTGCTCTGGAATGCCAACGTCCAGAATCCCTGCTCGTGGGCGGGCGTCCAGTGCGAGGCGAACCGGGTCACCGCCCTCCGTTTGCCCGGCGTCGCCCTGTCTGGCCAAATACCGGACGGCATATTCGGTAACTTGACCCAGCTCCGTACTCTCTCGCTCCGGCTCAACATGCTCTCCGGTCAGCTCCCCTCAGATCTCGCGTCCTGCGTCAACATGAGGAACCTCTACGTGCAAGGTAACCAGTTCTCTGGCCCGATCCCCGAGCCACTGCTCAGCTTGCGTGATCTCGTGAGGCTCAATCTCGCGTCCAATAATTTCTCTGGGGAGATTCCTGCTGGTTTCGGCAACTTGACTAGGCTTAGGACTCTCTTTCTTGAGAACAATCAGCTCTCTGGGTCGATTCCCGCTGTGCTGAAGCTGCCCAAGCTCGAGCAGTTCAATGTCTCTAACAATTTGTTGAATGGGTCGATACCTGGAAGCTTGGGGGCTTTTGCTACCACTTCGTTTTCGGGTAACTCTCTGTGCGGGAAGCCACTGGCTTCTTGCTCTCAAGATATTAATCTGCCCGCTGGCGAGCCGTCTGGTAGTACTGAGAACAGAGGAACCGCTGGAAAGAAAAAGAAGCTTTCTGGGGCTGCGGTTGCGGGCATTGTAATTGGGTGCGTGTTCGGGTTTATATTCCTCGTCATACTGTTGATCTATCTGTGCCGGAAGAAGGGTAGCAAGAAGACTAGATCTGTGGACATTGCGACCTTCAAGCACCAGGAATTGGAGCTTCCGGCTGAGAAACCGGTCAGGGAGGTCGAGAATGGCGGTAACAATAATGGGTACTCCGTGGCGGCAGCTGCAGCTGCGGCCATGGCAGGAAGTGGAAAGGGGGAAGTGAATGGGAGTGCTGGTGCCCCAGCAAAGAAGTTGATCTTCTTCGGTAATTCTGCAAAGGTGTTTGATTTGGAGGACTTGTTGAGGGCTTCGGCGGAAGTTCTCGGGAAAGGGACCTTTGGAACGGCTTACAAGGCAGTTTTGGAGGCCGGGATCACGGTGGCTGTGAAGAGGCTAAAGGATGTCAATGTGGCTGCAAAGGAATTCAAGGAGAAGATTGAAGCGGTCGGTGCGATGGATCATGAGAATCTGGTTCCTCTGAGGGCATACTATTACAGCAATGATGAGAAGCTTCTCGTGCATGATTATATGCCTATGGGAAGCTTGTCTGCACTTTTACATGGTGAAAATTTCTTCCTGAAGCTTCAATTTTGTTCTGCTTTTCTTCGGGTTTATTAAAAAAATTTCTGTTATTGTAGCTCCTTGCAACCATTTTCTTCTGATTGAAGTTCAATTACTTCCATTATACATTTTTTTTTCTACTTATGATTGGTTTCATGCCAGCTTTCATTCCTTGTGTTGATCGCAAATGCATTATTGAAATGCTAGAACTCGTGTTTCCAAAATCTACTGCAGGAAACAAAGGAGCAGGAAGGACTCCGCTGAACTGGGAAAACAGATCTGCCATTGCCCTTGGAGCTGCCCGTGGCATAGAGTACCTACATTCCCAAGGTCCAAACGTCTCCCATGGAAATATCAAATCCTCCAACATCCTTCTCACAACATCATACGATGCGCGAGTGTCTGACTTTGGCCTGGCTCACCTTGTGGGGCCTTCCGCCACTCCAAACCACGTCGCCGGCTACCGAGCACCAGAAGTCACCGACCCTCGTAGAGTTTCCCAAAAGGCCGATGTCTATAGCTTCGGGGTGTTGCTTCTGGAGCTCCTGACTGGGAAGGCGCCTATTCACGCTCTCCTCAACGAGGAAGGGGTGGACCTTCCAAGGTGGGTCCAATCCATTGTTCGTGAGGAGTGGACTTCCGAAGTCTTCGATCTTGAGCTCCTGAGGTACCAGAACATCGAGGAGGAGATGGTTCAGCTATTGCAGCTCGCAATAGATTGTGCCGCCCAATATCCCGATAAGCGTCCTTCAATGTCTGAAGTGAGGAGCCAAATCGAAGAGCTCTGTCGTTCTAGCTCACAGAAAGATCGCGCCCCACAGCTCGACCAGGTCAATGAAGTGAACAATGACGCATCTTCTCGATGAGTTGATTTCTGAGACTGGCGAGCAAAATTCCCGAAGGATGGATCATCTTGCAACATTATGTTCCCATTTAGCATCATAATCTGGATTTTCTTCTCGATTTTTCTGTTCTATGTCAATTTGGGCCTATCTCTGTTGTCATTAAGAGGCAATAGTCTTTTTCCCTTTTTCCTCTCATCACTTTCTGTATTTCCCCATTGTGCTACTTTTTTTTCATCATCTCCTCTTCATTCATGCTTTGGGGTGGATGTCAGTTACAATATTTTTCTTTTTTTGTCGGTAAGTTTGTTGGATCATGGTTTCTTGTAATTATTACTCATGCTTTTGCTTTTGCTTTCCCCCCTTTTGCTTTTGATGCAACTTTTCATCTGTCCAGATTGAGATGTTTCAGTTGCTTCTTAGGATGCCTGGTGTAATAGTGTTTTCAAGTGTATTGATCCACCAAACTTTGTTTATTTCTTTCTGGACCTTTGGAAAAATCAGATTGAGATGTATACCTGAAGTCTAAAGTTGATTCTGTGACCTCCCTGGAGCTGTCTCTTTTTGTCAAATTCACTAGTCTCTACTCAAACATTGCAGATGAGCCAACTTGCTGGTACAGTCAGTGCAGCATGTGCTTTCTCTGTCACAATGGTTGGCAAATCTCTATAGTTGCTATAAATAAATGGAAATAACTTAGGGGACCTTGTGAGAATGTATTCATGGAATTACAGCTAACCAATGGAATATCTTTGTACTTGCTGCAACAAAAAAAAAGATAAAGAAAAGGAAAGAGCTTCTCACTGATGAGTTCAAATTTTTGAAATTTGTGCTGGCGGTGGTGGTGGCAGGTGGTTGTATAGGATTCCTCATCACATGTGTGATTCTCAGCAGCTACTTGAGAGTCTTTTAAAAAGGATGTGAATTTATTGTGCCCACAAAGAAGGTTGACAGAACTTTTTCCTCCATAGACATGGAGAGATCACCAGTCTGATTTTATGCGGTCCATGGTGGAAATGATAATTAACTTTTGTTTTTCATCCAGGCCCCTGGAAAAACTCCAGACTTGTCTTTATTCCTCTCTATATATCTTTTTTCAGATTGGCTGCATAAGATCCAATTACAAGGAGTCAGATGAGGAATGGAAATAAACAAAAAGTTGCACCTCCCTGGTCTATTATTTTTTTATTTATTTAAGTGGGTTTTCTTGTCTCTTGGGTCTGGGCTGATGCTGTCCCCCCCACATCTTCACCTTTTCAACAGGGAACAGATTTTTGGCTGAGGGGATCAGTACAAAATTGGTTGATCACATAATACAAAAAAACATCTGGGCACGGATAAGACCAGTACACGAGGATAGGGGGCCAATCATATGACTGATTTTTCTCTTTTTCTGATTAGTATTCTCAGATGCCTTTGCTCCAGGCAGATTTTCTTGGACATGTCAAATTGATTTGACTCACTTTCACAACGGAGAGATACAATGACTGATCCGGATCTTAAGAGCTTCATTACGTAATGATATGAACATATTTAGATCTATAATGGACCGGAAACATGTACTTTCCTTAGTTTCCAATTACTCGTGAAAGTGGACTGTTCAAGACTCTTATGAATAGTTTCACGGTCCACATCCAATTCATGAACATGAACAGATAATTCGACACTTATTCTCAAGGCGGGGACAGGCGATTAACATGCTATTATTCATCTCCGCGAGTTGGCACGCCCCAGGAGCATGACGGAAAGGAAATCTTTATTGGACAAGAATGGAAGTAACAAGGAAGCAAGTTCACCGATTGTCGATTACTTTAGAGTTAGACGATCGTCAGGGCTGGAAAGGAAAATATTATTAGCTCTCTTCAAAGACCTGAACATCTCAATTGCCATGTTTGATGCATCGAAAGATATAGCTATTCGTGTATTATCCAGTGGTACTTAAAATTCAAATCAAAGTAGAAAGGATCGACTTAGCTCACAAGGTCTAGGAAAATAAAATTAAGTGACTATTATAGATCGCTTCTCACCAGGAAACTAGGGACACAAGTGAAGGACAGCACCAACAGATCGAATGAACTTTTGTTTCGGAATCATAACGACTAAAATAAGCAAAATTTCTTTGACATGTGAAGTAATGAAATTGCAACGCATAACTCTAGACTGCTCTTAGTCATCAAATGACAAGTGTTTCTGTTATCTATGCAGTATGACTTCGATCTAGATTTCGTCATGAAGTTCATTTTCCACCGCAGCATATTCTTATAGCTCTCTCATACATTCTCAAGAAGTGTAGCTTGCGTTTCGTGACGATCCCAAAGGCCTTGTAGATATTGATACACAGCCCTATAAAATTGATGAGGCGCTATAAATTTGAGAAAAGGGAGATGGGTTCTCATTGCCATCTTTGGAAAATCGCAGATGATACACTTTGAAGGGTCACAAATACACTGACACCTAGGCACGTAAGTTGAAGGTACATTGACAACCCAAACTCGTTACCAACACAGAAATAATTCGATGGCAAAAATGGAACCCCACAGTGTGGAAGCGTTACCTAATCACAGAGAGAGCACATCTCCGGCACGGTTTCTCTATCAATGTCTCTTCTATCTCTGCAAAAGAAAGATCACATTCAACAAAGATCCACATTTGTAAAACAGAGAATTCGACAAAGGAAACTCAGATAAAGAAAAGGCTGAACTTTCAGATTCATACATGTACAGGGTATACAAACAGCAACGATGTCAATTGGTGCCCTCCAAAGCTCGTCATAAGCCAAGTTCATTAGTATTCCCTCCCTGCTTATGCTGGGGAAGATAAACGATCATGCACTGGAATTGGGTGGAGGATCATCCTTCCATCCCTTAGAAAGCAAATCATAGTTGATCGATGCCAACTGGGAGAGATTCTGCAAAAATTGAAAGGGCGAAAATGCAAAACAAGTAAATGGAAGTATGTCCTACACTACAAGGTAGCAGCCATGATAGAGAAATCATAAAACATAGGAAGAATACCGAAAACAAACCTCAATTTTTCAATTTTGACCCAACACTTGTACATCTCTGTCTTTGCAAACACCATTCACATACCTCTAAACAAAATTTCACATCAAAAAGACCATATTGCCCCTCCTAACAAACTCAACTTAACATCTGCTAAGGGTTTGGTAGTTTGGTTTTTAGTTGGTTTTGAATGTTTTAACTAAATGCGACAGAATTTAGGATTCCGGGATGACCATTTTCGGAAAGAGAATGGCATTTTCATATATAGGGACATAAGGATAATTGATGTGAACTTGCAAAGTGGTCTCCAAACGTAACATTCAGGTATGTATTTGGTATTTTCAACAAGTATGTGAGTCTTCATTACGTGAAAGATGAGATATGTTAATGATATCTTCCCTAAAAAATATGTCAATAGATTAATCCAAACTTTTCTGCAATTGAATCCTAGAATGTACTGAGTATCATAATATAAGATTTCTGATCATAGGAAAATGAATATGACAGGTGGCTTAACTATGGAAAAATTCCTCATTTAACAAACTGGCTCTTAATATCTATCCGCAGATTCGCAAAATGCTGTAGAGCAAACTTTGTTAAAATCCAGAAAGGAAGATTATGTTGTCATAGAAAGTTGAGAAGTTATCTCAATCCAACTTTGGATAAATGAACAATAGCATGTAACGACATTTTATTAGTTTAGCTATTACCTTGAACGAGAAATTGCTGAATGAGTAGTTGATAGATGGTGAGCCAGACTCGAACTCAGCAAGACCCCCACATTCATCTCCCTGCATGTCATCATCATCCAGAACAAGTCCACTAACGTAAGGTCATATACTAACACAAAAAAGTAAACACCACAAAATATCACAAGCATGATAACAAGTCTGAAAAATCTTGATTAATTTTACCACTTCATCTTGGCGATTACTGAGGCAACTGCTTCCACTTAAGCTATCCGCGTCACTCAAGTCCTCAAATTCGCTGTCTGGATAAAATTGCTCGTCTGAAGGATTCCATGAGTAGCGGCTTGTGAAGTAGCTCGTATCCAGGGCACTTTCTGAAGAGGGGACAAATGCCGCCTGTAAACAAAGTCATCCAGATGCCATGGGTCAATATGAAAATGAACAAAATATCAACAAACCAAATGCTAGGAAATTGTTTGATTAATAAACATGATGGTAAAACCTTCTGCCTGGCAAGAGTGTCCCAATTGATATCTTTGAAGAAGACATGCTGCTTCACCTGTAGGATTAATTGTCAGTTCACTGAATAACCAAACACCAACTTCATGAACATGATTATTCACCCCACCCCCCCCAAAATATATTTAAGGCAGAAACAATCACCTCCCATGCTCCTCCAGCTCCAAGTCTCTGGTGAGGATCTTCAGTCAGTAACCTTTAAAACAAATGAGTAGGCACATTGTTAATGTTTTAACTTAGACCAAAAAATAAAAAAACCTTAATGTTTTAACATAATAATTTCATCTTAACCGATCATCATGGCGGCAAAAATATGAACTTCAGCAGGGTGAGTATCTGTTCAGAGTGTTCAGTTCCATTCTCTCTTTCCTCATAAGTTTAGTTCTCACAAAAATGACGAGGGGCATAAAGAAAAACACAGAAACTATGCACTGTGAGAATCTTTTTTGGGGGCCATTTTGAGAATCTTGATAAAAACATCCGCTTTTTCTTCTTTTGAATTTAAGAATGAATCTACAGAAGATCAAGACAGAATGGATTGCTGATGGGGGATAAAAATGGTTGGGGGGTATTTACGGAAAACTCTCCCAATCATTTAATTTCTCTGGAATCATGAAGATTGATTTGTCGAATTAAATCAGTTAATGCATTCATCCAACATCGACAGATTCTAAATGCCCAAGTAAAAAAGAAGTTAACTCACCGATCAATTAGGTCTTGTGCTTCAGCGCTCATTTCTTCAGGCACTCTAGGCCAAGGTATATTACGGTTAAGAATGTTATCAAATATTATCTGAAAGAATGAGAATGGTTAGTTTGAATAAATAAATATACCAAAATTGCACTAAAAAAGCTCAAACTACTGAGTAAAAGACAAGAAACTAACCTGTGGATGCTCTGCATTGAATGGAGGAATTCCAACAATCAATTCGAATAATATAACACCCACAGACCACCAATCAGCAGTCGTGCCTGAAATGCAATAAGTGAGATGTGATAATGTTAGCCCTACTGCTATAATCAGTGAATACAGGAATAATATAACGCAACATTCAGGAGCGTGATCAGTGATAACAGGACTTTACTTTAATTTGTGATTTTCCCTCAGCGATAATAAATCGATAGAGTGAATATGAAACACAAGTGACAAATTGTACACTTATCACGGACAAGTTGATTTTTACGTTTCCAGATATGAAGTAGACAAATAATTAACACATGATAAAACCGGACAAAATTTATTGCATCTTAGATAAAGCAAAAGGCAATACAGACCATGTCCTGTTCCCAGAAGTATTTCTGGTGCCAGATAGTCTGGTGTGCCCACAGCAGAACGTTTCTTCCGCCTTTCTTTCTGACTCTCAGACATAGATAGCTGAGGCTCTTCATCTACAAGCATGGATGTGCCGCTAACGGCTGGACCCGATAAATCATCAGTGCTGTTGATGAGACCAACTTTAGAAAGCCCGAAGTCTGTCAACTGTACGTAAAAATTAACTATCAGCTAAACAGACATTGGAATTTTTATAATTAATGACCAGAAAAAAAGAGATGTTAAATATTAATTAGTTAAATCCTCATGTTCCTACTGAAAAGAGTCTCTTCAATGATTACCTTGATATGACCATCGTGAGCAATCAACAAATTATCAGGCTTCAAATCACGATGAACCACGCGCAGAGAATGTAAATACTCAAGAGCAAGCACCTACATGGATATGTTCATGGTTGTTAAGACTGCATCATAAATGGTACAGTAGCACAACCAAGTAACACTAGCAACTTACCACTTCTGCTATATACACGCGAGTAACTTCTTCATCTAAGCAGCCTAAATTTCTCAACAACGAATACAGGTCTCCTCCGTTTAAATACTCCATCACAAGATACAAATTGTCACGACAAGTGAATGAATAAAAGAAGCGAACCTGAGACAGACATAAGCAAATGAATATAGGAAATCATATATTTTATAGACAAAGAGATGCTTTATAGATAGACCTGCTCACCACAAAAGGATTACGGACTGAAATCAAAATATCACGTTCAGCCAGAATACTTTCAACAGCATTCTTGCGAATCATATCTGCCTTTTTAAGAACCTGTTGGACAAAGCGGGGAACAGATAACGCAAGTCACAAGCAATATAGAGGTGAAGCCTCCATATAATCATACCAAGAATGAAAAGAGATCTTCTGCCAAGTTTTAACAATATGCTTCTTTCTAATACCTTTTCCCGACTAAGATTCACAAAACAGAACCTTCATTAACTAAATGATGCATCAAGAGGGATAATCCTGACTTTAACAATCGATAATTATTAACGTGCATTACTCTAAAAAAATCTAAAAGTTAAGAACCCCTTCTGAAAATTTGTTAGCTAGTTCTTCAATAGAAAGAGAAAAGGTGAAACGATTGCTTATAATAACAAACAAAGCATTAAAATTAAAATCAAAAGGCATTACCTTTATTGCAAAAAGGTCACCAGTCGTTCGCTTTTTAGCCAAGAAAACACGTCCAAAAGCACCACGGCTAATTGGTTTGATGATCTCAAAGTCATCAATGGATGTTCGATCTTTCGAAGAATGTACAGGGCTTGTTCGCAAGCTACGAATCACATCATCTTCCAAAGGAGCATCTTCATCAATAACAGTACTTGTTATGTCGATCTTTTCATCATCCACCAGCTCACAGAGCTGTAAATACTTTTCCCTAGAGGATGAAATCCAATCACAATCAATGATGAAAGTCGCGTAAGAGTGACAAGCCTTCTTCCAAACCAAGGCAAATCCAAGATTTAAAAAGGTATCGAACAAAATCAAGGATAGAGCATATAAGCTCCGAGGTATCATTAGAATGGTGTGTTCTGCTTTAGCTTTGAAAAGAACAAAGACTGCAAACTATGAGAAAACAACTTTTGCATCAACGATATTATTTAACAAAAGATAGTTGACCCTATGTTTTAATTAATCAAATTGCATATTACAAATATAATTTTCCATCAAGGCATTGTGCTTTTCGTATAATAAACAAAGCAAGCAAACTAATTGTTATCCAATAAAAATATCACTACCGTACTGGATTTAGGAACAAAATTATTAGTAAATTAAGCACCGTATCAACTTCTCAATCCGTGTTCCAAAGGTCTCCACTGTAAGTGCATCAAACTTCCGCCGATCAATAACCATCCTCAAATCTTCAAGACAGGTCAGTAAGAAGGGTGACGATCTCTCATCATCCGATGGTGTGCTTGATACGCATCGAGCAATATCAGCCAGCTCAATCATCTGTAGAAAAGATACTTCAACTTACCATGACTACACAACTAATAAAACAATCTCGTCATAAAGGATTAGCATAAACAATGCAAACTCAGCTAGCGCATTCTGATATGAATGTCAGATTACTTGTCATAATTGACTTGTATAACATGCAGTTATCCAGGCACATAATTTCAGAGACACTAAGTATTGAATGCATATTTGTTGCCCTTAGGTCTAAGCCATTTGATGGGCCAATGCATTATGGAACCATTTGGCTGCTTAGGGTAAGGATTGAGGATCCATGCATCAAACATGTCATTTGCAGCTTTGCTTGTGACTTCCTCCAGTAAACCAAAAGAAAATGCTGTAAGATCATCACTATTTTTCAAATAAGGTAAGTCAAAACACAGAGGCTGAACTTACAACTTTCCAGTCATATATCATACCAATGCATCAAGTTTTGCAAGCAATATAGGATATCACTTAGGAAAGCAGCTCAAGCATCTTAAGACAAAGAACTGAAGAAGATACCTGTGGGAGATCCTCATTGAGCAAGTCTATCTGACTGGTTCTTGGTGTCAATCCTGGAGACCGAGGTGTCATACTTCCAGCGGATGATGTTGTCATTCCCTGATCAGACTTAAGACCAAAACGGGTTTTACATGACATGGAAGGTAGACCCTTCATATCGTCCATGAATATGGAGTTATCGACGTCTTGGAAACAATCAAGCATGTCCTCTGAACCTCTCCTTGACCAGTCACTGAGTTTTGGAGAGGGTATGTCAGATTCTTCAGTGACACTTGAATTTGATACCTTGGCAACATCTGGACTGCCAACATGTTGAGCATCCTTCTGAAAGGTCTCCATCATCTTTTCAAGAGTTTCAGATATCCTGAGAAGACGCTCATTGACACTTAAACCCTTCTGATCGCATCGGTCAGCAACTGCACAAATTCGAGAGTGATCTTCTACAAATGAAGTAAGAACCTCCTCTTCGCAAATACGACAAATTATGGTGCTTTCCTCGGAAGCATTTGCTTGATCTCCCCAGTAACCCCAAGAAGCCTTGTGCTGATGCTTAGAAGACTCTCGGGCAGAAAGGAGCTCAGGAGACTTCGCAACAACATCCCCATCGGACATTCCTCTCCTATTATTGAACACTTTTACAGGTTCAACCTTACTATCATGATGCTCCTTCGCTGGGACAGACTCTTTCGAGGTTTTACCAGCTGGAGTTGGGAGTTTTTTCCATGAAGCCATCCGATTCCTACCTCCAGGAGACTCATTCTTAGGAGGGTCATCAGCTAAAGGAGAGAGAACATCAGCTAAAGGAGAGAGAACATCATCTCTCTGCACAGAACGCTCTCTCTTCCATTCCAAACTATGCTGCTCTTGGCTATAAGATTTCCTGGATGAAGGTGCTTTTGAGGCCTTTGCGGCACTCAAACTCTTACCATCTCTCCCCATGCTGGGTGGAACTCGCTTATCAGCAGAATGTAGCACCCTGGACTGACGAAGTTGTAGGAACTGCTCATCCTCGGCCAATCCACTTTCCTTATGGAACTGCAGCAACCTAGTACACCTTGTCAGGATGAAAAGCATTCTTGTGTGAAGTTGTTTCAGTATTCCCATGGGAAGTTCTTGGCGCCTGTCATCCAGCTCCTGAACTATTCCTTCACACTGAAGCCAAAACTCTCCAGGTGATGTCATAGCACAGCTACGAGCTAACACCAGCAGGTCTTCAATGGTCTCCTGCCACTCAGGATGACTTTCTGCATTTTTCTCAAGAATTCCCACCAAATCAGCCGCAAAGATAGCCAGATCGGAGTTGACTTCTTCCTTGGCCTTGTCAAATTTGGTTCTGATTACAACCAGAATCTCCTGTAAAGAGCATCAAAGTTATCAGAACGCGATAGAACGTTCAACAACAAGTTTTACCATCTGGAGAGTTGCAAGGCTTTAAATCACAGTACCTCCAGATTATTCAAGCCACGAGGCTTCCAAAATGGGAAAGGCCGCACACCTTTTGAGTTCAACTCATGTGAGAAACTTTTGATATCACCAGGAAATCGCTTTTTTGGTGCACTTGTCACACGCAGAATCGCTTGAAAACGGGGAGACTCCGATTCCTTTATTCAGAATCATATTTAGTATAAATATGCGCATGTTCCATTTTTCACATTACATGCACAAATAATGATGATTCAGAGCATTAGGAACTGCACGTACAGCATTAATAAGAATCTCTTAACAGTACCTCAGGTGTACAAACATCGGAACTTCTTAAGCCTCCAGCACGGCCCCACGATGAATCCGCAAGGCCTAATAGAGATAATTCAAGATATAGAATGAGGCTAAGAAAGAAATATTAAGTCGGGCAATGTACATTGCGTGTAGGCTAGCATAATTCTTGTGTCTCATGACGATGCATCAGAAATTGACCCTTCCAACTCCTCCGCAAAAAAAAAAAAAAAAAAAAAAAAA
>BCNH02000008.1:3861049-3876791 GCA_001662345.2 Metrosideros polymorpha var. glaberrima | reverse complement strand
AAAAAAAAGAAGAAAAAAGAAAAAAGAAGAAGAAAAGTCCCTCCTCTACAGCTTCATATACTAAACTCATATTGCACTAGCTGTAACCAGTTTTCATCACACCCTTCCTTTACATTTTTCCAATTAATTGTTGGCAACAGCTTACCGAAAGTGGTTAAAAGAGTTTTAGGCAACCACATCCGCGCTCATCTTATGGTCTTCCCTACTGTTACGGCTCTCATTCACTATACTATTCTCATCTTCATCCTCACTTCCTTTACTTCAGTAATAGTACAAGATATCTCTCTTGTATGATACGCAATCATACCCGCCTCGTGATGCTCTATCCTGTGCTACTCATATCTTCCATTCTGTATCAATATATCTTGCATAGCGCATACTTTAAGTTACCCTATAACTCATTGGCCAATTCACAAAGAAGTTTGACTACACCTAAAGTTGTTATGTCATATGCTCACTAGTCCAGACTCCAAACACATTGGCACATTGAACATGAACGGCCAACAATTTGACTGATTTGGGAACTTTTAGAATCTCATTCAGCATACAGGCAATTCATAACAGAATTTCAACTAGGTTCAGCAGCTAATACATAGTTGCAAATGCCATATATGAAGAACTGAAGGGTTAAAATAACAAGCACAAACTTTACCGAGTATATACCTTCTCCAGAAGATGATTCAGCATTTGCCAAACTGGAAGCTGCAGGCAAATTGGGGCTCCGATCCCTTGACGGCACACTCCCTGGGGACACACCGTCGGAATTGGTCCCATTTTCAACCCAATTTCCAAACCCCGCATTGTCCTGAGGAACACCCATTCTGCTCGGAGCAAACTCCACTTCCTTCTTCTTGCCACCACTACCAGAACTCGTATTTGCTGATCCCGAACTGCGATCCCCGCCATTTCCACTCGGCCTGGAGAGATTACTCGCCCCCAAACCAGACCCCTTCTCACCCCTAAACCCAAAAAAGCTCTCCTGCGGCAGCGGCCCAGACCGCGTCTTTATCCTATTCAAACCCAATGAAGAAGCCAATATCGGCGACACCGAAGAAGGCGCTTCCTTTTCTTCAACCGGGTTCGTCGCCGCCGCCGCTGCTATCGTCGCTTTCCTGGACTTGGACCCAAGTGACGAGCCCGACTTAAAAGACACGGGGCTGTGCTTCCGCGGGGTTTGCGCTTGGTTCGGCTTCTCGGGTTCCTTGCCCTTGGAATCTTTCTTCTTCAGACCGTCCTTGACTTGGGTTTGACGGCACGGAGGGGCGAAGGCGGAGGAAGAAGTCGCCGGGGCGGCGGTGGAGTCGTCGAGTTTGGAGGTGGATTTGGGCTTCTTCTTGTCGGATCGGATCGGGGAGTTGGATCCGAGGGATCGAGGGCTGTTGGATCCGTCGGGGCTGGAGGAGTCCGACTTCTTGGAGGAAAAGAACCTGCCTTTGAACACCATGTCCGTCCGCCGAGGATTCTTGAAGCCTCGCTGCTAAATTGGAGGCTCGCAGGTAGCATCAACGGCGCTTATCAGCAGAGGTCGACACTGTTGCGGCATAGAGAGAGAGAGAGACGGGTGTTGAAGCAACGAGGAAGAAGACGCGACCTCGACTGTGAGAAATCTCGTGGGGGATATTGCGACTCGACTCAGAGCTGTGTAAAAACTGTAACTTCGGAATTTGAACTGAAAACCCACAAAAATAAATAAATAAATAAATGGTTAATACCATGAAAAACCCTAAACTGGTACGCCTGTGACAAATTTACCTCAAATTATTTTTTTGACAATGAAAAATCCCAAAATGGTACATATGTGACAAATTTACTCCAAACTAATTTTTTGACCACGAAAAACCTTAAACTGGTATATTTGTGACAAATTTACTCCAAAATGGTACATTTATGACAATTTTACCCTCCGTTAGTTTCCGTTAAATTCTATTAATACCACGAAAAATTCTAAACTGGCAAACTTGAGACAAACGGAGGATAAAACCCAAAACTAGTACATCCTGTCAACTGTTACGTGTTATTAAACTTAGCATTTTAACAGTAAAATTTGACGGAAACTGACGGAGGGTAAATTTGTCACAGGTGTACCAGTTTGGGGTTAAATTATCACAAATGTACCAGTTTAGGGTTTTTCGTGGTCAAAAAAATAATTTGGGGTAAATTTGTCACAGGTGTACCAGTTTGGGGTTTTTCGTGGTATTAACCCATAAATGAATGAATAAATAAATAAATAAATGAACATTTTTTGCCATTTTTTTTTCTTTTTGGGAAGAAAATGTATGTGTAATATGTGGTGGATAATATATGGAATGATTTGATTTGGTGGTGGCTACTATTTTTGTCATCGTTCTCCTCCCCCACCCAAAAGAGAAAAGTAAAACTTGGAGGGTCTTGGAAGTTAGGCCACCCCACTCGCACCAACGACGAATGGGAAGAAAAAGGTTTGACCGCCGCTCCATAACTCAAAAATGAGGTTTGACTACCACCGATTAATGTGTTGAAAGACCATATATCGTGGATTATTTCGGTCATTCGCATCCTAATGTAATTGAAAATACGTGGTCGGTCGGTCGGCCAATCCATGTATCTGTTTCCGAGAAGAAGTTGCGCTCTTCTAAGAACTAAGCCAACTTGCGTTGGATCAAGATTTGCCTCTTCTCTTTGATTGATGCGTAAGATATCGATTGAGATGGGGTTAGTCATTACTAGACCAGATCATCGAGTCTCGGCTTGATGGGCCGACCCAAGCCCATGTGCGGGAGGGGTAGGGAATGAAAATTCATGATAATTTGTGTTTTTTTCCTCTCTATTGCCACCTTTCTCGCAAGAGATTCAATATCGTCTCTATTTTCCACACCCAGCTCCATCTCCTCCTCGTCCCTTCGTTTGCTGAACGAAGTGGGCTTGGCGTCCAACCGGACTCGACATCGAACGGCTTAATCGCGAGCCTATGATTCATAGCATAAAAGTAAAAGGGCCTATGGGCTAGCCATTTTGTGTGGATTTTGGCTGGGTTTGGTTCAGTATTCTCAATGAGCCCAAAAGCTCATTGAGGAAATATTGGGATGTTTGACAAGTAGCTTTTAGTCAAATTTTGGCTTTGAGAATATTGAAAACCCAATACTAGAGGGATTAATATTGAGCTTTCAGCATTTGCAATACTGAACCAAACTCACCCTTTGACTATTGAAGGTGCATCGTATGAACTCAACGCGTAATCCTTGAGAACAATGTTATAGCTTCGTTTTATCTAAGTTGAGGGCCCTTGGACTGGTGGGCTTGTTTTGGGAGATTAAGGCCCATGGCCGTCGGCCCAACACAAGACATCTCATTCTAGGCCCAGTACATTAAACAGCTTGCCTGCTTCTTTCCTTCTTCTGCAAAAATTATCACCTGGAGACTTCTCTGCTGTTAACTAGCAGGGTATTAATTTAATCAGTCCCTAATATCATATTTAAGGAAACATTTATCGGAATATACCTTAAATAAATCTGTATATATAAGGGAAAAGTGAGATTTGTCTCACTTTTAGAAACTTTCCAAACATACCCCCATTCAATATAACTTTTAAAAATAACATTACAATAAATCAAACTATTTCCATAATTTCCAGTCACACCAAAACCTTCTAAAATTAACTTCCGCGTTCCCTCCAACTATTTTCGCAATCTTTTCTATTATCGTTTTTCTTTATAGCTTCATCATGTTGTATCTTATCGCGTTGTTCACAATGTCCAAATATCAATTCATTAATGCTTATCGTATAGATAAGTAGTTCTTAGAAATCACACAACATTCATAAAAAACAAAAAAGTCATCTAGAAATTAAGGTGAAGAACTCGAGCACACGCGTCGAGTCTAGTATACACGAAGCAAGAAGATCATCCAACCCAACACGTATTGATCGGACTCCGAAAGCGACTTAAAACACAAGGAACATGGGATAATATAGTCACCAGTCTGAAGAAATAAACCAGCAAAGGTGATAGAGACATTGACATATGATTGCTTGGAGAATAACAAGGCACGATCACAAATATCAAAATCAACAAAAGACAGTTGAACACCGAGACGGAATAGATACACGTCTTCAAATCGGAACAGTTACCACCTAGAAACAAGAACGTGGGATGTCGACACAACCATCCAAAAGTAAGACCATGGAGCAGTTAACACACGAAAGCAACCACTCGAGAGTAAAATCACCACATCCTGGGCGCGAAAGTCACTGGAATGGAAGAACATGGAAACGATCGAGAGGATATAACCGTTGGAAACCACCGGAGAGCAATTAGCACCCCAGTCATCTACTAGAGAACCCCTCACACAAATCGAATAAATCTATCTTCATCTTTATTTTTTCTAAATCGCGCTTTATATTTTTTAGCTATAGCTTTCAGAAAGAGCCTGCAAGGATTTATTTTGAAAAATCAGCAACGTGTTGCACTTCTTCTACATGGACGATGATGGCTTCACTTCAGATGAAAAGACTAGTGCTGTTAAAGCTCTCCTTGATCAACCAATCGCTCTAAATGGAACTGTAATTGGCTTGAAAGAGAGGGCGAGCGAGCAGAACTCTTACAATACCGTTGTCTATGTCTGTCTGAACGGCGATTGCACTTGTACATTACATGACAATATGGACTAACATTTCTGTACTTAATGACGAAGGTGTGATCATATCCTTACTTAATGATCTTGTTTATCGATTATTTGTCGCACGATGCTTTTCTGTCTTCATATCATACTTTGTCCTAACTCCTTCAAGGTAAGGAAGAATTTTACCTAAGTACAGGGGACCTAAATCCTAATTGCCTCTTTTTACCCGCCTCCAGTGCATACGTTAAATCAAGTCGGCACAATTGTAAAATGCATTGGTACATGTTATCCAAGGAAATTCTTAGTTTCAGAAAAAAGAAAAGAAAAAAAAAAAAAGAGTATTGATAAATTGATCCCTGTGATTTAATTTGGTGAAGATATAGAAAAGAAAATGCAACATCTTTGAACTGACACCAATAGGTCTCCGTAACCAATGCCAGATAGCTTTTGTCCCACAAAATTGGAGGTTGCTGCCTTTGTAAATCTAGTTGACACTTTAATTTACACGTATGTTAAAAATTTTACGAGTCTTGTATTGGCTGGTCATTGGCGTTTGTAATTCCCCTGCGGTCGACCAGAAGGACAATAGAGGTCGAGTGCATAAACCCTAGGGGGCGTCACCATCCGAGTCGATCAGGTGAGAGAAGGGGAGCCTCGAAGAGCCGACCAAGGGTTTGGGGCTTTCCGAGGGCTTGGAGTGGAAGACTTCGAGGGTGAGTATTGCCGAATCGCCAGGTGGAGCCGGAGTCGTGAGAATCTCATTCCAGATGGGGTGGGTGGAGTTGGAGCCGTCGGGTCGGGTGGAGAGGCGGAGGTGAGGGTCGTGGTTGAGGGAGAAGGTGGTGGTAGGGCTTGAGGTCGCTGTTGCGCCAGTTGATGTTCTTCAGGTGCTTAGCTGATATGACCATGATCTCGAGGTCAAGAGGTGTGGGGGCTGCATGGTTGGCGGCGGCGGAGGAGGAGGGAGGCGCGTGGGGGTCTTGAGGGCAGGGGATTAGCACTGATCCAGGAGGCAATGTTGACGCGGAGTGGAGATGGTTTGGGAAAGAAAGAGAGCGCTTGCGGGAAGTGGATTTGCTACATACTAACACATGTTTGAACGTTTCTGCTCTACTGGCCCCTCACAATCCGACGGGAACTTAATTTTTAAAAAGATTTTGTTGGGATTATTATTGGAGGTCAGCTAGTATAAAACGAATTATGGTGCAGTTTTATTACTTAAAATCGAGTACTAATTCTCTTGTGAGGTGTGCAATATTTTGCTTAGGACTCGGATTCTTAAAATGATTGTGTGAATTTGCTTTTTTTTTTTTTTAAATTAACACGAAAGCTTGAATTGTAGAAAGTATTCGAATAAAAACATCAATAAAAACGAACGAAAAGAAAAACGATGTCGAGGTGCATCCATTTGTCATTTAATACCGTTCGAATCCGTGATTATTTTTCAACAATCCATCTTCCAAGTTAAACCTAGAGGTAGAATATTCCTTTAATAATCTCAAACATGACGAGCTCTCATCATGCCCTAAAGCAATCTTGCCGCTCTTGTTCTCCTCCAACCCAACCCGCTCAAACTGTGAAAAAAACTACAGAGCCTCAGTATTTTCGTCCCACTGACTGTCCCCCTCTTTCAGCTCTTCTTCACTGAACGGACACTCCAAGAAACCAGCCAGCCTCCTCAGTCGAGCGCGGCGCCCGGGTCCTCCTCCTTCATGTCCTCCTACTTTAGGAACAACGCCTTCTCAGGTGTCTCCGAGCTCGCCTTGTGGTGGTAGCCCCAGCACGTTGTCCCAGTATGGCACCCGTACGCGGCTCACGCCGCGGCAGAACTTGTGCTTGTCGAGCGACTTCTGCAGCGCCAGAGCGAGACGAAGGTGGTCCTTGGGGTTCCTGCACAAGTACACCAGCTTGCACTTGGGGGAGTCCCTTACTGACGGCTGGAGCGATTGATAAGGCAAAGTGGGTGGCGAAGAGCGAGGCAAGGTCGGGAGCATCCTGCTCAAAAGGTAGAGCTCGAAATCCAGAAAGGGGACGAGGTTACGACCGACGAAGGGATCGTACAGCTTTCCTTAGAGAGATCAGTCAAGAACTCAGAGAGAGAGAGACCAACTACTTCGGAACTAGAGAGGGCGGCTTGCGAAGAAGGGAAAAAGTACACCAGAAGTATCAAAATTTATGTATGGACATCATTTTAGTGTCAAAAATTTTTGGCTCACTTAAGTGCCAAAATAAAAAAATAAAAAAAAGGATCACTTTAGTGCTACTGATGAAATATTCCAGCTAAAAAAATTATATTGAATTTTTAATTAAAAAAATCCACATCATATATTTTTTTATTTTGAGAAAATTAGTTAAAAAATAATATAAAAAAACAGAGGGGGGAATGCAGTTTGATTTTTTAGCTAATTTTTTCAGAATAAAAAATAGAAAAAAATAAAAGAAAAGTTGATGTGGAACTTTCTAGCAAGCCACATCAGCTTGGAAAATTAATAAAAAATGGCCACGTAGGATTTCCGGCCAACTCCGGTGAACTTGGCACTAAAGTGATCGTTTTTTTTACAACTTTTGGTACTAAAATGAGCAAAAAAAAAAACTATTGGCACTAAAGTGATTTCCGTACATAATTTTTGGCACTTCTAGTGTACTTTTCCCCGCGAAGGAGTATACATTTCATTTTCATGAAACTAGTGGCTGTGCTATCAATCCTCAATCTTGTGACGAACATTGTTTGGAGATCCCTACAAACCTTGCATTTGATTCTGTGAGGAACGGAATGATCAGTACAAGTAAAGACTCTTACCTTGAGCTTGTAATTAGGATACTCGCAAGGAGTTGCAAGCTTGGCAATCCACCTAGCAGCTGCAACCATTCCTAGAACTAAGTTACCAGCCAAATGGAGTCGGCAAAATTATGCTTAAACGACATTGTTTGGTCCGAATCCACGAATTAGGGGTTAATTCTTCAAACCCTAATCCCAAATTGAGGAATTGGGGGCAAAATGCTTCAAACCCTAATCTTAAATTTGCAATGGAGACAAGCGGCTCAGGCTATACGAACAAAGCCAAGACGATTATGATGATGATTGATTCGTATTCACTTCAATAAATGCGAGTTATAGGAGGTGGTCAAATTTCAGACAATATAGACAGACACCGACCTCACTTTTCCCGCCTTGTTGCTAATTGCGAGGGCATTATGAAGGTTGGTTATTTTACAGATTCAAATGATATATGTTTATTAGGAAATTGTTCATCATTATCTTTATCAATATTAATTAGAAAATGCAGACCCTAACTGAGATAGAGAAAGGATATTAATTCAATGTTTCGTGTTTTTTTTTTGTATGGTTTTACTATAGGAAAACTCATAATAATCTGTGTTCACATCTTCGAGCCTGAATTTTGTGCTGCTTCTCACTAATGTTTGAAGCTTTTCATGATCAAATGCTGACAGACTAGTGACACGGTCCTGAGGTTCCATACGCTCGAAGGACCGTGTATCGACCAAGAGGGATGGGCGACTCTCTCCAGAATCCTCTAGAACATTCCCGAGGGCGGGCAATATTGTAATTATGCCATATTCTAGAGTCTTATGTAATTAAAGCGGGTAGACGGTAGTTGGGAAGATGTAATCTACCTTCTGTAGTTAATGCAGGTAAATGGTAGTTGGGGAGATCCAATCTCCACCGTTAGATCGAGGAGAGATCTACGGATACGGTTGAGCCGGTACTTATATATAAGGGGGTCTCCTCCCCTCTCATTTGTATCTCATTCCTTATAAGCAATACAATCCAGAGCTTCTCTCTCTAGAGTTTCTCTCTCTAAAGATCGTTGTGAGCGAGTGAGTGTGGGAAAGGCTGACTTGGGAAGCAATTTTCTAAGGCCGCATGAGTGAAGGGAACGCTAGATCGATCAACCCGTGACAGTTGGTATCAGAGCAAGATGGCCAAGGGCGGCATGGAACTACGATCCGATATCTCATCCGACAGGGTTACGGAAGATGATCGTGGACGAGCCCCCGAGAGGCAAGTTGCCAAGGCAAGGAAGGATCGTGCCGCGTCGAGTTCAAAGGAGGTGCCGATGGATGTGGAGACCCGCGTAGCGAAGATAGAGATCGCTCTCGCGGACGTCCAAGGCGAGGTGGAGGATCTAACCGCACGCATCGAAGGAGGCGAAATCGGAACGGGAGAGCTTGAGGCCGAGGTGCAAGAGCTCAAATCCGGTGTAGGTGAACTCCGAGGAGAGATGCTGGGTATAGCCAACACCACCGACGAACTTCGACAACGCGACGATGCCTTGGAAGCCCTCATGGCGGCCATGCACGCGGAGATGGCCGAACTGAAGGCGAAACTCGCCGAAGTGGAGGGAGCACGCGTGAACGGGGTGGTCATCGTGCAAGCCAATCCACGGGTGGACGCCCCGAAGCCTAAGGAGTTCAAGGGCTCGCGGGTGGCCAAAGACGTGGATAACTTTCTATGGTACATGGAGCAGTACTTCTCGGCGATGGGGATCGTCAATGGTGCGCTCAAGGTTAGTACCGCAACTATGTATCTCACTGATAATGCACTCTTATGGTGGCGTCGTAGGAGTGATGATCGGAGTGGTGAACCGATCACTACATGGGAAGTGTTCGTTGAAGAGTTTCGACGACAACATTACCCCGCTTATGCGGAAGAGGAGGCCCGAGATGAGCTCCGACGCTTGGAGCAACGGAGTGGGGTTCATGAGTACGTGAGGAAGTTTTCCGAGTTGCTGCTGCAAATTCCGTCCATGAACGACACCGAGGCGTACTACCAATTCATTGGTGGTCTTAAGCCGTGGGTGAAACAAGAACTGAAGCGGCACAACGCAAGGGATCTCTCGGCGGCCATGTCTGTGGCCGAGAGCCTCGTGGAATACAAGACCGCTCCTGGGAACAAGCCGGACTCCCGACCAAGGGAGAAAGCTAATGGTGGGGGAGATCGCCCCAAATTCCAACGCCCTCCAGGAAACAAGCCATCGTCGGCTCCTACGAAGGTGAGGGGAGAATCGAACGGCGGGGATCATAGGAAGGGCCGCCCCTCTTTCAAATGTTTCTTGTGCGATGGTCCGCACATGGCTCGCGACTGCCCAACGTGAGCCAAACTCGCAGCGCTTATCAAAGCGCAAGAGGAAGAGAAGGAGGAGACGCGACTGGGGTCGTTGTGGATCCTAAGTGCTATCAAGTCCAAGAAGACGAGCCAACCAAAAGGGCTCATGTTCGCGGACGTGAAGATCGGGGCTACCACGATGAGTTCACTCGTGGACACTGGTGCATCCGATCTCTTCATTTCGGAGGAGGCTGCGAAGAAGCTGAATCTTCGAGTTGAGAAAGGAGCCGGGAGGCTCAAGACGGTGAACTCCAAGGAGGTCCCGACATGCGGAATAGCCAGGGACGTGGAAGTTTACTTGGGCGAATGGAAGAGCAAAGAAAGTATCGAGGTAATTCCGCTCGATGACTACGATTTTGTTATCGGATTAGGATTTCTCGATAGAATAAATGCTCTTGTTATTCCATTTGCCGATTGCCTGTGCATACTGGATTCGTGTTGCCAATGCGTGGTCCTGGTCAAGCATGACCTGGGCCACAATCAGAAGATTATATCAGCAATGCAACTCAACAAGGGGGCGAAGAAAGGGGAGGTTACTTTCCTAGCCACCGTGAAGATCAAGGAACCAATGGGTGAAGGGAGTGAAGTCCCAATGGAGGTAACCCGAGTCCTCGATTCATTCAAAGATGTGATGCCATCGGAGCTTCTGAAGAAGCTTCCACCTAAGAGGGAGGTGGATCACCGAATCGAGCTTGTGCCTGACGCTCGACCACCTGCCATGGCGCCTTATCGCATGGCACCGCCGGAATTGGAGGAGTTGCGGAGACAACTCAAAGACTTACTCAATGCTGGATACATCCGTCCATCAAAGGCTCTGTTCGGCGCCTCGGTGTTATTCCAGAAGAAGCACGATGGATCACTCCGGATGTGCATCGACTATCGGGCGCTGAACAAGCTCACCATCAAGAACAAGTACCCGATCCCCCTAATTGCTGACTTGTTCGATTAACTTGGAGGAGCACAATGGTTCACTAAGCTGGATCTTCGATCGGGTTACTACCAAGTGCGAATCGTGGATGGAGACGAGCCAAAGACTGCATGTGTAATGCGGTATGGTTCGTACGAGTTCCTCGTCATGCCATTCGGCTTGACAAATGCTCCAGCAACCTTTTGTACACTCATGAACAAGGTACTCCACCCTTTCCTTGATCGGTTTGTCGTGGTTTATCTAGATGACATTGTCGTGTATAGCCAAACCCTCGAGGAACATATCGAGCATCTCAAGCAAGTATTCCAAGTCTTGCGGGAGAACGATTTATATGTGAAGCAGGAAAAGTGCGCCTTCGCGCAAAAGGAAGTTCCATTTCTGGGGCATATAGTCAAGAGTGGACGTGTGCGAATGGATGCGACCAAGATCCATGCTATTGTGGATTGGGAACCGCCGACAAAGGTGACGGAGCTACGGTCATTCCTAGGCCTCACCAACTATTATCGGCGATTCGTTCGGAGTTACTCAAGCCTCACCATGCCACTCACGGATATGCTCAAGAAAGACAAACCGTGAGAGTGGACGGAGCGATGCCAAAAGGCGTTCGAGGGACTGAAGAGGGCTATGACTCAAGAGCCGGTACTGGTATTGCCGGACTACTCCAAGCCTTACGAGGTAGAAACCGATGCTTCCAACTTTGCTATTGGCGGTGTTCTTATGCAGGATGGACATCCAGTAGCATTCGAGTCAAGAAAGCTGAACGAAACCGAATGGCGATACACGGTCCAGGAAAAGGAGATGACAGCTGTGGTGCACTGTCTTCGTACGTGGAGACACTATCTCCTGGGATCGCGGTTCGTCGTGCGGACGGACAACGTGGCTACGAGCTACTTCCAAACTCAGAAGAAGTTGAGTCCGAAGCAAGCTCGCTAGCAGGACTTCCTGGCGGAATTCGATTATGTGCTGGAATATAAACCGGGTAAGTCCAATTCTGTAGCCGATGCTTTGAGTCGGAAGATGGGTTCGGCTGTGGTGAGTCGACCCCAATGTCCTTGGAACGAACATATCAAGGAGGGGTTGCAGCATGACTCAACCGCCAAGGCCCTCCTTGAGTATGCACAAAAGGGCAGGACGCGGCAGTTTTGGTGTGAGAACGATCTACTCTACACCAAAGGACGGAGACTCTACGTGTCGCATTACGGGAAGCTGAGGAAGGAAGTGCTACGAGAGTGCCACGACTCAAAGTGGGTAGGTCATCCAGGAATCCACCGCACTATGGCGCTCGTAGAGGAACGGTTTTTCTGGCCGCACCTACGTGATGATGTGGAGGCATATGTGAAGACTTGTCTGGTATGCCAACAAGACAAGCTTGAGCAAAAGTCACCGGCTGGATTACTGCAGCCGCTTCCTATCCCGGAGTGTCCATGGGAAAGTGTACCCATAGACTTCATCGTGAACCTGCCCAAGTCCGAGGGGTGTCGGACTCTCATGGTCGTGGTGGATCGGTTTTCCAAGTATGCAACGTTCGTGCCAGCCACGAAGGATTGCCCGATCGAGGAGGCGGCCAAGCTGTTCTTGAAGCACATCGTCAAATACTGGGGCGTGCCGCAGACAATCGTCAGTGACCGTGATCCACGGTTCACCGGTAAGTTTTGGACCGAACTTTTCAAATTACTCGAGTCAGACCTTAATTTCTCGACAAGACTGCACCCCCAGACGGATGGCCAAACAGAACGGGTGAATGCGCTCCTTGAAGTGTATCTTCGACACTATGTGAGCGCTACTCAGAAGGACTGGACAAAGCTGATCGACGTGGTCCAGTTCTCTTACAACTTTCAGCGGAGCGAGTCCACTGGAAGAAGTCCCTTTGAGATCGTGACGGGACAACAACCGAGCACGCCAAGCACGGTTGCCACGGGCTATCGGGGGAATAACCCTTTGGCTTATAAATTTGCCAAAGAATGGCAAGAGCAGACGGACATCGCGCGGACGTGCCTACACAAAGTTTCAAAACGGATGAAGAACTGGGCTGACAAAAAACGACGGCACGTGGAATTTCAGGTTGGGGATCGTGTGTTGGTAAAGTTACACCTGGTCGTAAGATACAAAGATGTGCATAAGTCGTTGATCCGACGCTATGAAGGGCCGTTCCGAGTGATACAGCGGATCGGCAAGGCGGCATACAAGCTGGAACTACCACCGAAGTTAAAGGTACACCTTGTATTCCATGTTAATATGCTAAAGCCATTCTATGAAGATCAGGAAGATCCGGATCGAGGTGAGTCGCAACGGGCACCTCTTGGGGCAAAAACCTCATACGAACGAGACATCGACTTCATCATGGCGGATCGAGTTGTACGAAAGCGATATCGTGCGCCGAAGCGAGAGTACCTGATCCGATGGAAGGGTCTTCCGGAGAGTGAAGCAAGTTGGGAACCCGAAGAAGCTCTTTGGCAATTCAAGCATCAAATCGACGAATTTCATGCTGAAGATGCGACGAGGGCGTCGCCTGATTAGGTGGGGGAGAATGACACGGTCTTGAGGTTCCATATGCTCGAAGGACCGTGTATCGACCAAGAGGGACGGGCGACCCTCTCCAGAATCCTCTAGAACATTCCCGAGGGCGGACAATATTGTAATTATGCCATATTCTAGAGTCTTCTGTAATTAAAGCGGGTAGACGGTAGTTGGGAAGATGTAATCTACCTTCTGTAGTTAATGCAAGTAGATGGTAGTTGGGAAGATCCAATCTCCACTATTAGATCGAGGAGAGATCTACGGATATGGTTGAGCCGGTACTTGTATATAAGGGGGTCTCCTCCCCTCTCATTTGTATCTCATTCCTTATAAGCAATACAATCCAGAGCTTCTCTCTCTAGAGTTTCTCTCTCTAAAGATCGTTGTGAGTGAGTGAGTATGGGAAAGGCTGACTTGGGAAGCAATTTCCTAAGGCCGCACGGGTGAAGGGAACGCTAGATCGATCGACTCGTGACACTAGCATCTAGTCACTCGTTTCTCTCGTCATATTACAAGTTAAGACAAAATTTAGTGGTCGATCCCCACATAACATAGCAAAGCCGACAAAATTAGAGCATTTGTATTTCGGTGATATCGCAGCAATCTCATGCACCACCCTTTATGACTAATTTTGATAACCATCTCTTCTGGGAGGGATGGCACAAGTTAAAACAATGTTTTGAAATGGGAAAAAATAAGATCAAATCAATTTTCCAATTAGCGTGATATCATCATCATCATCACCGCATAAGTTAGAAGTGGAATGGAATGGACCCTATCATTGTAGGGGGAGACCTATCGAGAGATCACTGCCAAAATCCTTAACATTGGAATATCATACTTCTTTGTGCTTCTATGTGTCCGCTTGAATATCTAGTGATTATAGATTGTGCAGATTTAGCAATCATGCGGGTTGAAATGCGTGAGAAAAGATTAATTAAGGATTTGACTCGTAGATGTTACTGATAATTGATGTCTGTTAAGAGCGTGTGATTAGGGTCGGCAGAGCAGGGTCGAGTTGCAAGATGGACGAGGTTTTCTTTTTCTATATTGTACATTGTAGTGTCATACTTCTTCATGCTTTTTACTATGTGTCCACTTGAATTAAAAGGTTTTCTGGTCTTGACCTTTATTGCTAGTGACAATATATGCAAATAATGCTTTCCAATAAGTGCATATGTCAGGGGACGATATTTTAAATCGTTACTCATGCGGCACTTAGACCAGATTTTTCTTGTATGGCCTAAGTGAGCCTTATTAGCTCTCACTCTAACTCTCTCACATTCAAGAAAGGGAATACTAGAGAGAGAGAGGTATAAATAGATGAGCTCCTAAGAGCACTTTATATTACTCAACTCTCGGATTACCAAATGAGGGGGAGGGGATCCCTATTTATGCTTGGTCCCCTCTAATTACATCTGTTGAATCTCCCTTTGATTTAACAGTGATATCTAATCTTAAGAAATATCTAGAATACATTTTTCATATTACCCCTATAAATATCTATTCTCTAGAAACATCTAGATATTATTCCTATAGACATCTAGATATTTTTCATACTAGACATGTACATTTACTATATTGCCCATGAAAATATCTAAAGTTATGAGCTTTTAGAAGTTTCAAGGCTTGAATTTGGGCTCTTGGGTCATTTCTTTGGTTTATTGGGCTTAGAATTTCTTGGTCCGTGACACATAGTTATGTGTGCAATAGTTTTATATAGATGCAAGTGTGGCCTTTGGGGCTTCTTTCATGTCTAAGGTTGTGAAGCCGCAAAGTAATTCGATTTGTCTGCTTCTTTGGCATTAATAGCAATTGAGAGCGATTTAGTGATTAGAGATTTCAGTAGGTTGTTGTCTCTTTCTGATTTTCAGCGTCTTGCGTGTGTTAAAATGCGTGAGAAAAGATTAATTAAGGTTTTGACTCGTAGTTGATAGGTTTCTCTTAGAAAACGTGGTATGTTACTAAAATTTGATGCTAGTGGTCTGTTAAGAGCGTGTAATTGGGATTGGTAGAGCAGAGTCGAGCTGAAAGATGGACAAGGTCCTCTTTTTCTGTATTGTACGCGGCATTCGGTTGGGTAAGTGGTGTATTTGGAGCTGCTTTTGTCATGTTTTGAAAAAGATAGCTTGGAGCAAGAAGATGAAGGAGTACCGAGCAACGCAATTCGAGAAATCTCTATCTTGAAGGAAATGTAGCATGGAAATATAGTCAGGTGTCTTTCTTGTATTTCTTCATCTTTGAATGTTACACATTTTCGCAATGACAAAGTTTTTTTTTGGTCAACGTACTGAAAATTTCATTGATTCAAAGCAAGTTTGTGAACATAAAAAATTAAAAGATCCAACATAGGTTTTCAGGAGATAAGATAGCCAATTAGAAGGGAGTTCTTTTTTTCGTTAGGCTTTAGCGAATCAATCCGCAAGCTTGTTCGCTCCTCTTGGGCAAAAGGCTAGGCGTACTCCACTAGAATGGGCCAATTTTTCCTTACAAACTTTGGCCCAAGCCCTGATATCCCATTGGCTATGCTCCTCGTTCAGCAGACAACTCACCAGGGAAGTACAATCACTTTC
>BCNH02000008.1:3835143-3856628 GCA_001662345.2 Metrosideros polymorpha var. glaberrima | reverse complement strand
CAAAATTTAAATTATATTTTATTTTATTTTCTTTTCTTTTCCTCAGCCGGTTGGAGCTCGAGCCTTGCTGCCCTCTGGTGATGTTCGAGCGTCATCGATCTGACGAGCTCGAGCCTTGTCGACCTGTGGTGGGGCTCGAGTTGGCTTGTGGTTGATCGCCGGTCTTCACCATGGCTGGCAACGAGCCGAAGAAGAAGAAAAAAGAAAAAGGAAAAAAAGAAAATAAAGAAGAAAAATTATAAATTTT
Organism: Metrosideros polymorpha var. glaberrima; assembly: GCA_001662345.2. Lineage (NCBI taxonomy): Eukaryota > Viridiplantae > Streptophyta > Magnoliopsida > Myrtales > Myrtaceae > Metrosideros > Metrosideros polymorpha. The sequence goes on along the minus strand of BCNH02000008.1, from coordinate 3,856,381 downwards.
AAAATTCGAATTTAGAAAAGAAAAAAATGATTGAAATAATTAAAATGAGAGGAAATCATTTCCCCACTTTTGAAGGTGTATTTTCAATTGACAGAAATTTTATCCTTGACTTGTTTTTTTTTGTGAATCAAACGTCGGAGAATTCGAAAAATATTTTTTTAGAAGTTGTTTTCCGCGAAACGAAAGGAGCCTTAGCTCTTAAAAGTAAAAACCATGGGTAATTGTCATTCTTCAACGCTCTCCACTATCTAAACGTAGTAAGTCAATTGTCAAACAAAAAATCAAAAGGTAATCGCATTTTATTAACGAATAATTAATGAACTATTTATCAATTGAAATTTCTAAAGTGGACATCATCGGTCCAATCTAATGTATATGGTGCGTGTAGCACCCGCTGATCTACTATCTAATTTGTATCTATATTATCAGTCTAATCTATATATTTAAGTCAAAATACCATTTGTTTTTACTTTTATCCCTTCCAAAAGCACTCTTCACAAAATAATAACAATTATATTCAATCCATTAATCAAACACCCACTTGTTCTAGGCAAAATTAACTATCCCCACCAATTCTTCGACTAAACAAATGACTAACCTTTTTCTTTTTTTATATACCCTTAATCCATTATTTTTTTCTTCTTACATATCTATTGGGTGCTTTAACACTAATCCATTTATATTGTTAAAAATTGAATGGACTCGTACTAATAGCACTATGCATACACAATTTCCTCCTCTTTTAGGAAGTGCATGCACATTTGCTTTAGACAAATAGAAAGAGAAAAGTAAAGCATTCTTTAAGAAGTTAGTGCGGGGCATGTGTAACTCTTGAGAGATCAAAAGGTTTGGGAAAGAGTCGATCTCAAGTCATTCGCTCGCAAAGATTTTCCTCATAATTTTCCGAATAAACAAGGATGAGAAAATTTCTTTTGTCACGTTATTGTCTGTTTTAAATCACGACTCGATCCGAGACTCTAATGAACTGTTGTGCGTCAATATCACAAGATAATTTCTCGAAGGTAGAAAGCACGCACGGGGGTGTTGATAAAGCATCGCATCGGAGAATTGGTGCAAGGTGAAATAACTAATACATTATAGTTGACTTGTCACTCATTGGCTTAAGCAATTAGGGTGAAGGTGACTGACTCCAGTTGAACATGTTGATGAGCTCGAGTTCGGACTCTCTCTCTCGGTGATTCAGACTCTCTCTCGGTAATGTATCGGGCTCTCGATTGAGAAGTTGTCTAAACGGATAAAACCATATAAACAAAAGTAGAGTGTCAAAAAATTTAAAAAAAGTAAAATAAAGAGTCGCAATCCTTTTTGTTTTATTTATCTGTCCATTATATAGAACTAAATCAAACAATAAGATATGGACGTTGACATAAGGAGGGTAGTGGGTGGTCGCCGGAGACCCCGCCATGTTGAGGAGATTGGGTTGTGGGGACCGACGGCGACGGCTGAGATGCTGTTTTTTTATTTTTTTTAAATATTATTTTTTGTTAAAGAAAGCTGGCCAATCACATGCCGTCTCTTCAATGCAATGCTTTCTCGGATATCTCTTATCACGCTCAAGTCCACGAGTTTCTTTATCCTCAAAATCACATGGTCAATATTTTTGCTTTTGACGCAATTAAATAAATGAATGATTGAGTTGGGTATAGGGGCTTTTTACCAACTTAGCAAGCCATCTATCTTCTTTATTTTATTTCATTAACTAACCAATTTATTTATTTTATTGCTGTTTGGATATCGTGGCCTATTTAATTTGTATTATATGGACGCCAATGTAACATATCTCAATTGTTTAGCGTGAAAAACACTTGATGAAGAAGTTTAACTAGAAATCTCATCGCATTTGAAAGGTACGACTTTTCGATTTAGAATTTAAACAAAGAAAAAGGGTTGACAAGAATTTAGTAGTTCCTCCTCGTGGCAATACGTTTCGAAAAATACATGTTTACAAATTTTGATGTATGTGTCTCGCTTGGAATTTTCAAATAGTTTTAAAATGAAACCAATGCACAACTTATTTTTCCGTTAGCACGTGCTTATCACGTGTGACTTTCAAGCATGAATATGCATTCATCTTTATTTATATGAAGGAAAACATTTTGTACGAAAACCCTAACTTAGAGAAGTCGTACATGCCATTCATGAGAGAGATATTTGCCATCACCACCATTAAATTATATCGAGATAAATCTCTCATTCTCATAGAATCGGACACAATCTTAGCCATACCTGTGTTTGCCTTTGCATATCAACAACACTACAAACCCTAATTTGTACAAAATTTGAGAAACTAGACGATTCTTAAAGAAATAATTTATGTACACTTGAAACTTAAAAATATTAACGCTTCAATCAACATAAACCAAACAATTCCAAATGCTATTAGTTTCTTTTAATTTTTAATTATTGCAACGTCCATACCATGTACCAGTGGGAAGAAATATAAAATAAGTACCATATCAAGTCACGGTCATCAACTGATGTGATAATTAATAAGTATCGTGTCCTATTATAAATAATATGAAAGCCATATTCATAGCCGCGTAAAGAAAATGTGATTACCCTTTTGAACTCGGTACACCAACACACATATGTTCCCTTAAGTATCCAAGCATCCGAACTTTGTCTACACTAATTCTTAAAATATAAAAGCTAGCCTTATTTTGATACAAGCACGATTCTGAGTTTTCAATGTTAGACAGAGATTTTTCTTTTGGTCTCTCAATCTAAAGTACCTTAAAATCAAGTTATGATACTTAATTGTATGAGGAGAAGATATCCAAAGCCACCCTCATATTTCTATACTTACATCAATTATCACATTGAGTTTTGAAAACCTACAATTATATCCCAAGTTGCGTCTTCCTATTAGCAAACTTGTCATTTTCCTTCTGATTTGCTCCTCCTATCATTTTAAAGCCCCCATGTAACAACCCGGTCTGACGAGGGCGGGGAGTGGTCATCGGGGCCACAAGACCTGAAAAAGGAGCGGCTCCTGGCAGGCTTCTAGAATGGTGAAGGGGGCAAGAATGAACCGAACTATGTACCGTATAGGGGGAGAGGGATTTTGGCATATATATGTGAAAACTTGAATTAACTCACGGAGACGCCTTTTGATGTAAGGGTAACGCTTGGCTTTGGAACTCTAAAGTTAAGCACGCCTAGGTGGGAGCACTCCTAGGATAGGTGACCTCTTGGAAAGATGCCCACCTGTGTGCCAAAGGACAAAATCGTGAGACTTAGTATAGGATTGGCTAAAGTGGACAACATTTCAGTGAGTTAATCTAGGGATGTCACAACCCATAATAAAAATCCTCTTGCCCATTGCTTAGCCTCTCTCCTCTTGATGCCATCGAGCTATCGCCACCTATAGCGCCAGTTGAGCCGTAACCTGTCGAGCTTCTCCATTGTGGAGCTCGACTAAGATTTGTCGAGTTTCAGTGGCATCGAGCTCGACAGATCTGTTGAGTTCTATTAGCGTCAAGCTCGACTTGACATCGGCCATGGTCGAGAAAACGAAGAAGAAGAGGAAGAGAGTACAATGTTTATGTGCGCACGTGCGAGAGAGAGATGCATAGAGGGCTTAGCCGGGGTCAATGGCAGCCCAATGTCAGTAGGGGCAGTGTGGTGGGAACCCACGGGAAGAGAGAGAGAGCGGTAAGAGAAAGCTTTTAGCTTTTAAAACTCCTTGAGGGAATGCTGGGATGTTTGGCAAGCAGCTTTCGACTAAATTTTGACATTGAGAATTCTGAAAGTCCAATGTTAGAGGGACTAGCATTGAGCTTTCAGCATATGCAAAGCTGAACTAAACCCACTCTTATTATGAAAAACAAACTTGATGATGGAATTTATAATTTTCTCTTGAATCAACTTTTAACGAAACCATTGACTATTTTCGTCATTTACCCCTTAAAAGTGAAAATTATCATTAATCGCCATTCTTCAACAGTCTTCACAATTTAAATGTAATTAGTTGATTGTCAAACCGGAAATAAATAAATAAAAATAATTGCATTTTATCAACGAGGGAACTTTTTATCATTTCAAATTTTCTAATGGACATCATTAGCCCATCTGATGAAAATGGCATGTGTAGCGCGCTGAATCTAGTATCTATATCTATTTGTATCTATATTTTTCTATAACCTATATATTTAAGCTTAAAACACCATCTCATCTTACTTTTATCCCTTCCAAAGGTACTATTCGCAAATTAATAAAAAAAAATTAACAATTGTATTCAATCTACTACCCAAGTATCCACTTATTCTGTGCAAAACACGGTTATCCTCACCCATTTTTTCCACTGAAAATATATTTATGTAACACTCAATTAATTAATTTTTCTACTTACATATCAATTGTATGCACAGCACTAGTCCATCTATATTGGAGATAATTGGATTGACTCGTACTCTATTTTTTTTTTAGCAGTATGCATACACACTTCTTCCGCCCCTTTCCGAAGTGCATGTACCTTTGAGAGATGGAAAGATTTGACAAATTATCGAGCGAGAGGAAAGATACGACAAACAAATGTCTGATTAAGACGTCTATTTGAAGGTGTTATGCACGTAGGAGGGGGGTACTAGTAAAGTCCCACATTAGGAATTTGGTGTAAGGCGAAACAATTAATGCATTATAATTAAATTACAATTAATTGATTTAAGCAATCGAGTGAAGCCTGAGTTCAATCGAATATGTAAATGACTTGAATTTTGACTCTTTCTAGATGATGTTTTGGGCTCTAAGTCGAGAAATTGACTAAATATATGAAATATAAAAACAAAAATAGAGCATCGCAATCCTTTTTTCATTTTATTTGTCTACCCATTGTATAGAATAGAAATAAATCAAACAATTAAGATATGGACGTTGACAAAAAGAGTGGTGGGGGGGTGGTAAGCTTGGCCAATCACATGCCATCTCTTCAATGCAAGGCTTTCTCATGCCAATAAATATGGACGTCTTTTATCGTGCTCGATCCCACCAGTTTCTTTATTCTCAAAATCACACGGCGAATATCTTTTATTTTGGCTCAAATTAAATAAATGAATAATCGAATGGTTGTGGGGGCTTTTTGCCAACTTAGCAAGGCATCTATCTTCTTTATTTTATTTTATTTTAATACTGTTTGGACATCGTGGCCTATTTAATTACTTATATATGTACGCCAGTGCAACATATCACAATGGTTTGGCGTGAGAAAAACACTTGATAAACAAGTCTAACGTAGAAACGTGATTGCATTTAAGACGTACGACTCTTCAATTTAGAATTTGCAAAAACAGGGTTGACACGAATTTATCAATTCCTTCTCGTGATAATACGTTTACACACTTTCCTCGAACTTTTGCCCTCAAATTTTTTACCACTATCTTCGTATCTCGCTCGAAATTTTTATTTAGTTATGAAATGAAATCAGTACCCAACTTACTTTTCTATTAGCACGTGCGTATCACGTGTGATTTTCTAGCGCAAATACGTGTCTATTTTATGGACAAAATAAAAAGTCAATCTACAAAAACCATAACTTTGAGAAGTCGTACAGGCCATCATTACCAACATATGTTCATTTCCTTTGCATATCAACAACGCCACAAACCTTGAATTGTATAAAATATGAGAAATTTGATGATTCTTAAAGAAGCAATTTATGTACCCTTGAAACTTAAGAAAATTAAATCTTCAATCAATATAAATCAAGCAACTCCTAATGCTATTAGTTCTCTTAAATTTTAATTTTTCGTAACCTCCACACCATGTGTCGAATCAAATCGTCATTAAAACAAAATTCTCTCATCTCTCTCATATCAAGTTTAGAGGATAATTTACCGACTAAACTATACGCAAACAAAATTCGTAAATGGCTCAAATATGCTTCATTTTCCTTAGATGAAAAAAGGCAACTTGTCGATAATTTAGTGGAGACACGTCATAATTCGTGGGAAAATTACCAAAATAGTCATAAACCTATTGTAATCGTGCCAATTCAGTCCATTTGGCTAGTCAGTACTGATGTGGAGCGTTGGCTAGCCAAAATAATAATATTAAATTTTTTTTTTAATATTTTAATTATTTTTTAATTTTTTTCTTCCTTCTTCCTTTTGGTATGGCCAGTGAAGGTCGCGGCCCTCGCCTGGCCTCACCTAGCGCACGAGGTAGCCTCACCGACCTCAAGTGAGGCCGCACCTCGCAACATCGTCCCGTAGCTCCAGTCTAAGCTTAGCATCGACCTCTCCCACAAGCTCGACTTCATCTGCACCAAGATCCACCTCCTCTTCCAGGCTCATCCCACCCCCCCCCTCCTACGCCTTGCTCGTGACTCCCCGGCCGCGGGCGATGGCCGCCTTCGCCTGCGACCTTGTAGCCCTTGCTCGGGTCGCCGGCCAAACCAGAAGGAAGAAGGAAGAAAAAAAGAAAAGAAAATTAAAAAAATTCGAAAAAACATTAAAAAATTATTATTTTGGCCGGTTGGCGCCCCGATCCAAAACATTTAGGACTGAATTGACATAGTTACAATAAATTTAGGACTGTTTTAATAATTTTCCATATTATGTGGAAAATCTTTGGAAACTTAAAATTGATACCGTCATAATGGGGATTTTCGCATCATTATTAGAGTGGTAACACGGAGACGAAACTCAAGCTTTATGTCGGGTTAATACATTTCCATCAAAGAAAAGGATGACGTGCAAAGAATTCAGAGGAGACACATCGCATTTAATGGGATTAATTAGGAAACTTCGGAATTATGCCATTATTGCTCTAGAGATTATAGAGGTAAGAATAGAATAGATGGAAACATGTAAAGATGAGACCCTATAGCGACCCCGTCGTCACGTACAAATGACAAGAACCTTTGGCGATGTGCTTATAACCTAAATTGACGAGCCTTAAATGGAAAAATCTTCATTTGAGAGCACGCAAAATCGCAACAAAATCATACATGCATGGTGAAAAAGACACAAAAGTTCGAACAAAATAAGGAAAATAGCCCAAAGGACAAGGAAAGCAAGAAAGAATTTCATATGGGGTTCTCAATTTTGGTAAATTTTTCTCCCGTGAAAATTAATTAACAGCTCATCTCGCAAAATTTTCCAATTTCTCTTTCCATCTAAGGGTTAAAAAAGAATTTCCGTCTCTTTTCGTTTTTTGGGACGCATTTAGCTGCATTTTTCCAAGTAAATGCACGGAATTACGGGGATCCCGCCACGTGGCGCGGGGGGTACATCCTCAGTACGAGCGGTTTCGGAATCCCCCTCGGCGCGTACGAGGCACAGCGGATCCCCCACGTTTTTGCATCGCTCACCACGCATCGCTGACCCGTTCGGGACCCCCGGGGACGCCGCACGTGTTCGGCAACCGGGAACAGCCGGTCACCCACGATCGTACGGTCAAAATGGGTCTCTCCCTCTTTGAATGACCTCTTAAAAACGTCTCTCTCTCTCTCTCTCCTTCCTCTGCGTAGCGCTACTTCAGTTTGCCTCAGCTCTGTGCCTTTCGATTTTTTATTTTATTTTATTGTTGGATGCAGTCTCTTCTTCTTTGCTTTAGCGAGCAGCGCACGCAAGCAAAAAGTATTCATTTTTTTTTCTCTTTCTGTAGAGAGAGAGAGAGAAACACGTTGAACACACATGACAAAGAATCCCTCTCTCTATCTCTCTCTTTCAATCTCTCTGAGCTTAGAGAGAGAAGCCTGAGCGGTGGAGTTCAAGATGGACAGAGATTTCCTGGGTCTGGGTCCGAAAACAGATTGGCTTCCCCAGAAAGAAGATGAGAATCCTGGTACGACACCTCCTTTCCCCTCTTCCCCGTTCCTCAGTTTCGTGGGCGGTTCTTGATCTTTATCGCTTCCTGGTTTCCATGTCGAACGTTTGAGTGTTACAGAGCACGGCGTGCACCTGTTCTGGTCGGGAGAGTTTATGGCTGTGGAGTGGAGATTAAGACACTGCTTGTTTTTTTTTGCAGCTCATCCTGACAGTTATGCCTTTCTTTAATGCCTTCCTGTTTTCTGTCGACCAGTATTTATCTTGCTGCTATTTTCTTGCCGTTTCAAGTATTTGTTTAATCTCTGAAAAAAAAAAAGTATTTGTTTAATCTTTTATAATATGTTATACCGGTTGGATGATTGGCTGGCTCTACTCACTGAACAATCTCTGTCTTCTCATTTGTATTCCATGGTTTTGGACACTTTAGCAGTATGCACTTGTCGGGTGTCTACTTGCCTGACTCTGTCAATAGATATTTGACTTCGGCAGCGGATATAAGATGGAGAATATCGGCAAGTATTATTTATCAGGGCTCTTTCTAGGTTTTAATTTAATGTGCTTTGTAGAAGTAAAGAATTTGAAAGTTATACAATGCCCGAAATTACTGAGCGCTGCTCCGCGTGATGTGTTTGCGAACGGATTCAAATAATTTCGAATTTACGAGTAGTGCGTAGGTATATTAGCAAGCTTGGGGACTTATGACTCCCATTTCGACCCCGTCTTTCTCATTTAGTGTACGTTATCTGTCAAGGTTATATCGGACATTTTGGAGATGCGGACCAAATTAGATTTTGGGTTTGTTGTAGCATAGCTATGACATCTTGCGACAAGACCCGTGTAAGGAAAATAGAGGATCAAAATGCAAGGCAGATGAGGTGAACCCAATGGCAAATCGTGTGAATATCATCCCAAAATGAGGGCATACTCGTGAATTCGTCTTTGGGGAATGTGGTCCTTGTATGGAATTATATATTTGCGTCCTTGTCAGGTGCTCCAATCTTCTATGATATTATCATCATCATTATTATTATTATTATTATTATTATTATTATTATTATTATCCCCGTGGCCTTTAAAAAAATCGCTATTTGCTATGATTGCATTAAGCAATTCAAGTTGTGAGTCACGTTAATTATTTAGAAAAAAAAAAACACGCGCTTTTCTTTGGTTCACACGAGCATTTATAGAGCGGCCGTCTAGATAGACGCGGGGCATCCGTACCGAGACTTACTCAAGGAAAGGGTTCTCAAGTTCTTTAATCGAATATTAAACTTTGGAAAATTAAAGTAATACTGGTCCGTAGCTTTCTTGCATCAATCTAGGCCGAGAGGACTGCGACCCCTTTTATTAAAAATCGCGAAAAAGAAGAAGCTTGCAGCTCGATTGTCTCGGCCAATCACGTTGCGGCACCTCGGTGGGTGGTCTGGTCTTAGTTTAGTATTCTGATTAATCAAAGCTTTTCTTGCACATTAGCTGGTTGGTGATCATGTGTTAAATTATATGGTAAGTTGGAATTTTTTTATGGAGCACGTTCAGTGTGTAGGGCGTTTTATATTCCATTGATACCCTCCTTCGTTGAACGTCCACTCCTTTTTAGAATTGGCCTTTTCTTCCCCCCTGTGCTTCAATGCTCATCTCCTCACATGTTAAGCAATAGAGCTTTCGAGGAAATAGCTGTCTCGCTCTCTGCATTTGAAAGAAAGTTTCTGGTTTGGTGTCTGCGAAGGTCTTCCGGGTTCTTTAGTGACTATTTTCGATTTCTCTCTCTCTCGGATTCGAGCGCGAGGTACAATGGAAAACGCCTAGCTGTTGCTCCCGTCATTTGTTTGTATGGACAAGCAGTCTAGGGATGGATTTGTCTAATCAGTGCCGATTTCTTTGTGCAATCTTTCCATTCTGCAGAGCTAAACGGACCCGGGATGCAGTGGTCATTCTCGAACGAGGGCTCTGCTCCTTCTCAGCTTCTTTCTTTCAAGGCCTTGTCGGATGACTGGCTGGGAAAAGGCGCCCGCGATTCGTTAGCATCGTCTGGATCTATGGCCGTATCTAGGTTGGACGTCGAGGTATGCGTTGGTTCGATCCTTTCAGCGCTTGAACTTTTCAAACATCCGAGTCATAGTGCATTCCTTTGTGGCTGTGCTTCGAGTTCGGAGCATTTGCTTCACTCATTGGTCCTTTTCCTTTCTTGCTGGTGAAGGAACAGAACTGATTGTGAATTTCTGTGGCTTGCAGAGAAATAGGTTCGGCGAGAAACAAGCAGGAAGCTACTATGTGACAACGGCTTACCCTCAGCGGCACTTGAATGCGCAGCCGATCTGCCGGCCCCAAGAAGTGAGGACTTTCCCTTCCCCGAAGCACCTCAGTCAAGTGGCCACAAATACTCTGGTCGTGCAGTCGCATGTGGCGGCATCCACTGAGCAAAACGTGATTTGCTCCTCTGTCAAACCGCCATCTCTCGGGGGATTTACCTTTGTCCCTCCTGCATCAGTTCCTCCGACTTCGGCTTCTCTTGTTGGCTTCACTGATTCTAGGTGATCTAGATGTCTGTTAGTTTTTTCTTTTTCCTGCAATATTTGTCGAACTGATTTATGCTTGGCAAGGAGTGGAAACTTTGCAAGTTCAATGGATAATTAGTCAAAGTGGTGATCTTATCTTGTAGGAATGCTCCGAGATCCCCTGCAGCACCAGCCCAGTTGACCATCTTCTTTGGCGGTTCGGTTTATGTGTTCGATGATGTATCTCCAGATAAGGTGTATATCTCTTGCTCTTTCGATGAGTTACCATTTAAGCCTCCAAAATTGACAGGCAGCCTAAAATGTTTTGACCCAAATTTTAGGCTCGGGCAATCATGTTGCTGGCTGGAAACGGTTCTTCTGCATCTCGCTCTAAGACCGTTCCAACGACTCCAATTCAAGCACCGATAGCACCGATCACCAGACCTTTGCCCGTTGATGATTTAAATGGGAGCGGAAGATCGTCGATGCTGTCTTTTTCTGCAGTTCCGAGCAATGTGGATCAGAGGAGAGTGAAATCCGTGGGAGCCTACGATACATCTATCAGACGACCTGAGACTCCAAAAGCAATAACTTCTGTTGCACTGGCTAGACCAACTGTTTTTCCGGCCGGTATGTCGTTGTATCACTCTCCTGAATCTTTTGGGTGGAGTTTTCTGATAATACCGATGAGCTGATTTCAAGACTGAATCAAATCGGTGAAACTAATTGTTGTCTCGCAGTTGCTCTACCTCAGGCTCGGCAGGCATCCTTGGCTCGATTTCTAGAGAAGCGCAAAGAGAGGTCAGTATTATATACCAAAACCTTTACTCATAATTCATTTCTTCTGCCGATGTTTGGTTTAGATTGTCGGATGATACTCTCTCTGGATCATTCGGTCTCTGATCATAGGTACTGTTCAATGTGGGTCGAAGCGGCTTGAGCTGAGCTAAAAATTCAGGATATCTTAGCCTAAACCTAAGTTCTGTTTGTATTCAGGGCGATTAACATGTCGCCTTATGCTCCGGGCAAGAGATCTCCAGGTCATACTGACTTGGCTTCGGACAGCTTTAGCCGCTCTACCAATTCCACCGCAGCTTGTCATCACATAGACATCAACCAGAAGTTATAGCAACCGTTTTCGACGAGGATTCTGGGCATGGAAATCCTGATACAGGTTTTTGCGAATGCCATCGTCAGCAATTCCTTCTCTTTTTGGTCCAAGATGGATTTTTTCCAGCCATGACTCTCGGTTGGAAAGTCATTAGTCGTTCGCTTTTACTCCAATGTTTTATTTACCTCCCTATTTGCCGCTTTTCCGATCTGATCTGTTGGAAAACCATGTGATCTCGTCACGCCCTTCCCATTTGCTGTGTAATGGCTAAAGTTTTGTTCCGGCTCGAGCCGAGTGTAAATGTAATTCCAAGGAATTTCCTCCGTATGCCGAAGTGTTTCTGGGCAATGCGGCGATTCGAATGGAGCGCGAATTGTGCTTGCATCAGATCATCTCTGATCTGCGTAGCTTCATCGGTTCATTGCGCTCGGTCAAATCGGATGGAACTTGAGCAATTGCCCACCAATTTGCTCTGCTTTTGTTTATTCCATGTTGATCGGTATGTGCAGAGTTTGTGCATTGGATACTGAGACGAAACTAATGGTCAAATCTGGGGGACCTGCCAAGTTCCATCTCGTTTGCTGGAAAATGCATCTTTTCTTTATCAAGGACTCATGTACGGACTCCCTTTTCTTAAATCACTCAAAAGAAAAGTTTGGTGACTTAATCAAATTCTTAATATATGCGTCTTAGCGGTATCGCCGCAGGATGTCACGCGGTGGAGGTGATAAATGGGGGGTGACCGCTTTGAGCGGTGTTAAACTTGGTGGTCGGTGTCGTGGCGGCCGCGAAAGTGACTCGTGGTGGTGCAAATAATGGCGGCGAAATGGTATATGTACGGGCAAAATTTTTCATTAGGAGCTAAGCGTGTATATCTCGTTGATTAAAAAAAAAACCCCAACGAAAAAAGTAAACTATAGTTGCCCAATGATATGATCATAGGTGAAATTCAATCCCTTCGCTTCGTGCCGGGCTTGGAAACCGTAAGTCAGGCTTCCTTTGCCTCTCGAAAGCGAGCGGCAAGCTAAAAAAAAAGTAATCACTCCTTTCTCTAATAGTTTTTGTTGGTAAGCTTCATAGTTTCAACCTTCAAGCCAAAGCCAGCTGTCTCTAGACCATTGACCTAACAAGTTTGACTTTAAAGCTCACCTTACAACTACTTCCATTTTATAATTAAAATAACACTTTCGAAATGTTGACTCGTCGTGAACTTCGTGTACTTAAAAAAAAGACAAGACAAGTGTTTAGGTGCTCTCAATAGCACCAATTGGCGTCAGGCAAGTGCCTAAAACTAAAAATTTGTCTTCCTAAACGCTATACTGTATTCAAATTTCTGTGTCGGCCTATTTGAAATGATTTTTACTTTTTTCATTTTTTTTGCTTTTATGAAATTATGTGGCCTAAGTATTTTGAATTTTATACGACACGAAACACTAAGAAGTGATTTTTTGATATATTTTTTGAAGTTCAGTTAATATATTTGACTTTTCGCCGGAATAAGTAACTCTTTTTTTTTTTGTGCTTAAAAAAAGGGAAAGACGACCGGATCCATCGCTGAAAGTATGCGAGTTCGGGCCGGGCCGACTGAACCCATCGGAAGTTGCAGTTGATTTCCTTGTGGGCCCGAAAGCCCGTTTGTGCAAGATCATTTGGATGGTCTGTAAGGCCCGGCCCGGGAGGCCCGACAGCGGGATTCTAGAGAATTCGCGGTTTCGCGGCGCATCTACGCACTTCCTGTCGCCCGCCACTGCCAGACAGAGACAGTAGAGAGAGAGAGAGATGGAATCGGAGAAGATAGACGAGCTGAGACACTTCATTCATCAGTGCAGGTCGAGTCCTTCCATCCTCCACGATCCTTCGCTTGCCTTCTTCAAGTCCTATCTTCAGAGGTACCGTATCGAGTTCGCACGAGCAACGCTTTGTCTTTCGGTGTCCGAATTGGTCAATCGCTCAGCGGATTGCTTCTGCTGCATAGTTAGCTGGATAGATAAGCCTGAAATTTATCCAATAATCGTTCATTACAAAGCATATCAGTACGTTTTAGTCTGCTGTTATTTCTTTTGGAGTTGGGGTGGGGGGTTGTGTGACGTGTTCTCTTCTGGTTGCGATTGTTTCAAGAACGTGGCATGTTTTGTTTGCAGCTTAGGTGCTCAAATCCCGCCCGCCGCGAAATCAGTGAGAAACTTGCTCCTGAAATGCTTTTTACGCCATTCTTTTATGTACTCGTTGGCCAGGAAAGTGCTATTTCTAGTGTAATTGGCTGCACTGAACACGTTTTGTGTTTACTTGATATTCGTACGTTCGTTTTCTGTATAGAGTGAGAATTGTGCATCTGGGGTGCATTTATTTCGCAGAAAATCAACGATCTGGAAAATGTTTACCACGGAATGATTGACGGAAAAATTAGCCGATGGGAAGGCAATAGGAAGGCATTACATAATTAAGATGCCTCAACACAGATTACACTTAGTTTTCCGATCACAAGAAAGGCAAAAGTACTTGACAATACAAAGACTTTATATGGACCATATGATATGACTGGAGCATGCCATTTAGAAAGGTACTTTGGATTGGTAAAATTGGCCTTGAGAATCAGGTCGATGTTTAACAAAAGTAAAGAAAGTTTGGGAGAAACTAGGAAATTGGAGAAGGGAGCAACCACAAAGTTATGTTCTTTCGGATGTAATGGTAATAATTTTCGGAAGAGGTCATAAATTTTTGTGCCAGAATAATCCATTTTCCTACTAAGACGCTTACCATTACTAAACAAAAATCTGAACTGGCAAACTCTTTAGATAGACCATAGCTTAGGGCAATCCGACAAAAATATTCCTCAGGTAATTGAAATTGCAACCTGGTCTAATGTATGCATTGACCTGCTTATGGTTCGTCAGTTGCACTTTTTATATAGCGACTCATACTGTGTCTCGAAGAATTTGCATGGCAACTTTCTTGATATTTGACTTTGTACACTTGACAGAGTGCTTGAATTCGTAATCTTTCTCTCCATGCTTGCACTGATCTAGTTCTCACTGTGACAGGAGAGCCGTGGCATGTCAGGCTCTGGGTTTGATTCAGGCAAAACTGATTTGGAAATGGATTATGATGATGACGACTTTGTTGAATCTGATGTTGAATTAGACGAATCTGACACCGTGGCACCTGATGATGATCCTCCGCAAAAGGTGAGCAGTGGAAAAGATTTCCGGGAGAAATAGCTTTAGGGTTTCCCTTTGTAGAAAAGTGAATGTGCAGATTTTGTAATTACAGATGGGAAACCCTTCTGTTGAAGTTACAGAAGAAAAGCAGGAGGCTGCACAAATGGCAAAATCAAAAGCAGTGGATGCAATGTCAGAAGGCATGTTATTTAAGCTAATATCATTTGGGCTTTTTAACTAAAATTCCTCAACTGCTCTTGCTGGAGAATTGTCTGTCTGTTTAAATTGCTTGTACTTCCCAGGTAAGCTGGATGAAGCCATAGATCACCTAACAGAGGCAATCATGTTGAATCCAGGTTCAGCAATACTATATGCGACTAGAGGTAACATCTATTCCCATGCGTCCATACTGAATAGTGCAGTCTCAGTGTATGTGTGGCTTGGTGGCTTCACCTTAGCAATTTTCTTTTTTCCATCCAGCTAGCGGCTTTGTCAAATTGAAGAAGCCAAATGCTGCTATTCGTGATGCAGAGGCAGCTTTACAGGTGGGTGTTCATAGACTTGTTGGCGACTCAGCTTTACTGCTTAGGATTGTAGTGGCATAGTGGATAAGCGTGACATGTGGATATTTCTTATGTGTCTGAATTGGAATGATGAAGCGCCTCTATCTTTTTCATAGATTAACCCTGACACAGCAAAAGGATATAAAGCACGAGGGATGGCGAGGGCCATGCTGGGTAAGTGGGAGGAAGCAGCTAGTGATCTGCATGTAGCTTCAAAATTAGATCACGATGAGGAAATTGGCATGGTGCTCAAGAAGGTACTGTACATACCGACTCCCCTAGAGTGGTGATGCTTGAGCTGCTGAGGGATTTATGTTTAAGATTCCATATGGATTTGCAGGTTGAACCCAATACCCACAAAATAGAAGAGCATCGCAGAAAGTATCAACGCATGCATAAAGAGAAGGAGCGAAAAAAGGCTGAACGAGAGCAGCAATGCCAGCGCACTGCTGAAGTGAGATGACTTGATACATACTTGTTTCTATTTGGGATTTTATTTTCACGCAATCTTTCAGATGCTTGTTAATTGATCCTTAGTACTTAAAAAATGATCATGGTTGGCTAACTTAATCCAAAGCTTTGTCTTCTGAATGTCTACGGTACTTCGCTTGTGGTCCATGTGCAGTAGTAGCAATATCGGCATCATGAACTCCTTGCTGTTGGGGTACAAAAGCAAGTGAAACTGTTGGCTTTTCCATGCCCCTTGCTGAGTCTGCTTGCGCATGACTATTTATTTGACTTGCCTTTTGGGGTTTGATGAGAGTCATGAGACTGTCAATTGAGTTGAAAGTGAATATGCAAGTCCCTTTGAGTCCTCTAGAGTTTGCATAACCTTCACCTTTGCTCTTACTATGAAATTTAGGATTGTTTTTCACCTGTTGCAGGAGTCGGACGCTGCAACCGCTCTCAAGGATGGTGAGCATCCTTGTTATGTTTTATAGGTGATTTATCACCAGCATCCTTCATTATTTAATGCTAATTGGGACTCCACTTGAAAGTATTAATTGCAAACTAAAACTTGAGACCGGATTTTCTTCTTGTTTTTAATTTGTCATTTTCAGATATATTCTAGTGTTCTTTTCCCAGCACCTAATTTTTGTGATAAAGTGTACTCAACAGTTGGTTGTAAATTGCTGTTTTCTCTGTATCTTTTTCAAAGCTACACTTATAAGAGCATTTCCCCAAAATTTCTTTCCTTATGAGCGAAATGATTGTGATGATTTCTCTGATCAATTTACTCGGAATGTAACATTGAAACGGTTCTTGCTCTTTCTTTTTTTGGTTCTTACGCTTGACAGGGCAAGTAATTGGCATCCACTCTCTTGCTGAACTGGAATCCAAATTGAATGCTGCTGCGAAAACATCCCGCCTGGCCATCCTTTACTTCACTGCTACCTGGTGCGGACCGTGCCGCTTCATTTCTCCTCTTTTTACTAGCCTAGCCGCAAAATCCCCAAAAGTCGTATTCCTAAAAGTCGACATCGATGAGGCGAGAGATGTGGCTGCCAGTTGGAATATCAGCAGCGTCCCTGCTTTCTTCTTCATGAGAGATGGCAAAGAGGTCGACAAGCTAGTTGGTGCTGATAAGGGCACCCTTGAGAGGAAGATAGCGCAGCATGGAGGCTGATTTCAGGGATGTGAAAGTTGAGAAACTTGGCCCTGTAACCTCTGTGTTTGCAACATGGAAGGTATACATACTGGTTATTGTCCTGCTGTAGGGTGAGAGGTGTGTCAAGTTGTCTGGGTTGGGGTAATAAATGACATTCTCTCAGCTCAAAAACTGTGTTTGGTTTGGCTTCTCCAGTTATACACGTCTATTGTATCCTCTTGGTCCTCTTCTATTAACTCTACTCCTTGTCTTAACCCTGAATAAAAGGCATGGATGACGCGACTTACCCTGAATGTTTGTTTTACAGGTCTAGACCCACTTAGGCAACTGGAAAATATGAGCGAAATATATCTGAGAGATAATCCTTAATTGAGGATTATTACAACATGTCTGGTTATGATTAATTATTAGTTCAATGACCCGGAGATAATTAACCCTGTTTCCTCTCTATGACGTTGACAAACTTTTCATGATGTCGTTTGGAGTTAGTGGTGCTAAAGTATTTAGACTAACTTGGCTACAGCCAGTTACGACTGTCGGCTCTTCGAACATGATCGGTCCCCCCTGTTCTTTTGCTCCGATCATGCATGATGGCACGTATTGCATGAGAGTAATATATATATAAGAGAAATGTAGCTTAGTTTCATTTATGGCAAAAGCTTATCACGAATGACATATAGAATCAGTTCTGTTTTTATCGTTCGACACTTGTGGGCAGTGCCAGTTTCTTGAATGCCTATATTGCAAAGTACAGTAAGGAACAGCATGGCTTAGAACAACAGGGAGCATTGCCAAAATAATAATCTTCACTTCCTCTCATTCTTGGAATAGAATCTCAGGACCACGTAGAAGAAGAGCCTGTAGAGAACTCCCCAACCCAGCAGAATAGCGATGTCATACCAGAGATTCGAAAACTGAACGTCCATTGACTGCAGAATGTCCTGTCCCATCAGAAGGCAATTCGGGCCGAAATTACCGCTGTTCTTATGCAGGGCGCTAATCGTGATATTTCCGAGCGGACCTGGCGAGAGATCTGTTTGATTGCCATGGTAGCAGCGAGTCCCTTCGAACTCATTTGTTAGCAGTGCCTCAAATGGATACTTTATGGCAGAGATGTAATGGAGCCAGCTCCAGTAAAATGGTATTTGTTTTCTCTTCAAGAAGAACCCGCAAGTAAGGAAGAAGAGAGCTGTGGTTGCTATGACGACAGCATATCCCGTGATGTAGCTCGGGACGAGCGAGCTCACGAGCATCACGTAGGCGTTGGTAGTGATCAGGGAGGCGAACAGGATCATCCAGAAGTTGAAGAGGCTGCATTGAAGGCCGAGAATCAACTGAGTCATCAGTGCGAATGTGAAGCCCTGGATGGCGAAGAAGGGGAGGTATACGATGAGAGATGAGATGACATAGGACGAAGCTCGGTACGCATTGTGGGATGTCTCTCGAATGAAGATGAATCTCTCTTGGATGAAGGTCGGGACGGCATCGTTAGAGGAGAAGAAAACCAGGCAGACAGCGAATATGTAGAAATTGAGGAGGCGGTTGATGGTTTTGAAGTCGCTGCGGTGAAGGCTCTGGAAGAGGGAGGATAGGATCAGGGCCATGACCGCAAGGACGATCTCGCGCGAGAGGAAGAGCTCCGGGGTGCGAATCACATTAAGCGCAGTGCGCCAACACAGGACTGCGACCTCACGCAGCCATGGATTCGCGAATTTCTGACTGTGGTTGGGCTTGTCGAGGACTTCCATCTCAAACACCTCGTAGGAAGTAACGTAAGATGGGTCAGGTTCGGGGCTGAAGACCAGTGGGGTCTTGGGGCGAGGATGGTTGCGCTGAGGAGTTGGGTATTGGCTTGAGATTTGACTCTGCGGGCCATACATCGGTGTCTTACCTCCAGGCGTCCGCCCAGGAGTCCTCGCAGGAGTCCAGGACGGAGGGCGTCGTGGCGTCCCCTTGACACCATTGTAGATCCAGACAGAGAAGTCTTTGTAAAAATGGGACGCCAGTCTCGGGTAGACACCGCTCTGCATGTGCATCGGCGTCTGCATAAGTTTGCGCTCCAGTGAGTTGTCGAATTCGTCGTCGTCATCGTCATCATAGTAGTCAAACGATTCAGAGTCAGCTCGAGGATTCTTCTGTCCTCTAGGAGTGTAGGTCTGAGAGCGGAGATTGAGCTTTGAACTAGGGGTGTGTCCGTGAGGAGTCCGCGGAGTCTTTGGAGTTTTCGGTGTCTTTCGGACTGGGGTCCTAGCTTCTTGGGTAGGTTTGATGCCGTCTCTTTGGTACAGCACAAGCGGATCGAGGCCGATGGTCGACTCGTCATACTCTTTGATCACATCTAGGAGGTACTCGAGGCTGTTCTCGCCCTCAGGAACTGGCCTTCCGAATCCGGAAAGGTGAGCAGGCAACGCCAGAGGATTCCCCATATAAACTAACCTTCCCCTGTAATCACATTACGCATACTAGTAACAAATTAGTTGAACCTGCGAATGATTTGAAGCTGCGACATTGGGAGACTGATGTTGTTACCTTGCCAGGACCGTGATTCGGTCCAGGAGCAACTGAATCCTATAGGAAGGCTGGTGGATGGTCATGAGCACGATGCTACCGCCTCGAGCTATGTCCTTCACCTTCTCAACAACGCTGTAGGCACTTGTGGAGTCCAAACCGGAGGTAGGCTCATCGAGAAACAGCAGCGACGGCTTATGGATGATGTCGACTCCGATGGAAACCCTTCGCCGCTCCCCTCCCGATACTCCTCTCGTTCCCTTGTCACCGATACGTGTATGAGTTGCACTCTGAAAACAAAAGGTCGAGGATAATGTCAGTCGCGTGAAAATCTCGACCGAGTATGCAGTTAATCATGAAACTGGATATCGCTGTATAGGTTGATTCTATCATTCCAACTTGTAGGCATATGTAGTATAGTATGCACTCATGACTGTTTAGATCTTTATCTTACAAATATGCAATACTACTTAGTCTTCTTCAATATTCTGATTCAAGATTTCTTCTTTCACAGCAAACCTCCTCCTATTCAAACAAAGCCGAACCGAACCGAATCATTCTTTTCGTCTCGATAAGTGGTATTCTGTGTTAATCGGATTGGGAACAGCATCAAGTACGCGAAGTGCGCGTAGGATCTGTACCTGGAGGCCAAGCTGCTCAAGGAGATCATAGACGCGCTTCCGCTTCTCGGCCCTGGAGATTGAAGGAGGAAGCCTGACCTCAGCAGCGAACATGAATGTCTCGAAGACGGTCAACACTGGAAAGAGCTGATCATCTTGCATCACATAGGATGAGATCATCTTCATGTAGCTAGTAGTAATCTGTCGACAGCCATTTCATCAACATCAGTTATCACAAAACGTTATTTGTTCCTAATTAAAGCAGAACATGACTAGTAATGAAATTGATCATCTCGTATAGCGCGACTCACCAGCTTCCCATCAATCCTGACTGAACCTTTGAGGCTCCCCTGCGCAATCCGCCCTGCCAATGCGTCGAGGAATGTGGACTTCCCTGCCCCGCTGGGCCCCATGATCGCCATGACCTCGCCCCTCATCGCCTGGCCCGAGATGTCGTTGAGGAGGTACGCCTCTTTCTTGACCGACACCCCATCCTTCTTCTGCTTCTTGATGATACTGTAGGAGAGGTCGCTGAACTCGAGCCCGTGGCCCGGGACCATCTTCCTTGGGGGCGGCACGGCGTTCTTGCTCATGGCCACGGACTTGTCCATGTCCAGCAGTGTCTCGAGGCTCCGGTTCGTGCCGTTCCGCTCGAGCCTAGCCATTGTGGTGGAGGAAATTGTTGGGGGGCCTCCCTTGCACAAGACAACGTTGGGGGAGGAGGTTCTTTAAGGGGGTTCAAAACTTGTGAGACTTGGAGGGAGCGTGGGGGACAATTATACAAACGAGGACAGGTCAAGTTCGTCCAATGGAGACAACATCTGACGGTTAAAATGATAGGAGAATTCAGGGACTTTGCGAAGGACAAAGGTTAGAGACTGCAATGAAAAATCAAGGCGGCAACACTTAAGAGAAAAGAATGGAGTTAGTTCACTTTGGGGTTGCCGGAGAGGTGGTGTGTAGCTTTGTTTCCTTCTGCACAAGAGACAGCTCAATCCTCCCTTTCATCTTTTGCTCCTCTCCTTGTTCTTTTCAATCAAAATTGAAAGGCTGAAAACTACTCATGATGAACAACTTTTATGTTTTTTTTTTTTTTACAATTGCATTGGAAGTTCTAAAACTTGTCACAAAAGTGCAATTTATAACTAAAATTTTCAAAGAGTACAATCAAATTTTAAAACTCGACACGAAAGTATAATCGAGTCCTAAAAATTTCAAAAAGTACAATCAAGTCTTAAAACTTGTCAAATTGATTTAATCAAGCTGATTATGTTTTTTGAAAGTTTTAAGACTCGATTACATTTTCGTGACAAGTTTTAAGACTTGATTGCATTTTTCAAAATTTTTAGAACTCGATTGCATTTTCTTGACAACTCTTAGGGTT
>BCNH02000008.1:3792708-3812255 GCA_001662345.2 Metrosideros polymorpha var. glaberrima | reverse complement strand
GGGGGGTGTGGGGAGTCAATGTTCCCCATCCCGCTCTGCACCCCTACCCTCCTCCCCATTCCACTTAGTGCAACTATCTGGAGTGTCCCACCGCATTTGCACTTTTCCTTAAGAACCTCAAATCTTAGTCAAAATCCTAAAATTAGACATTCTGATTTCTCTATATCAGATTTAAATTTTAACCTAATAAGACAATGATTTTGTCTAAGATTATTTAAAGGAATACAAAAATACTTACAAGACATTCTAAAAGGGAGTAATTTAGCGACATACCAGTAATAGTATGAATAACAAACATTGCTTTCTATTTACCCAAAAAACGAAAAAGTAACATATCCAGGGTGAGGCCATGGAAGTCCCGACTCCGAGGCAGAAATTCCATCCCCACCCCCAGGACAAGCAGGGTGGACTCCAGCAGGACATGTACCATTCCTATTAGCCCATTAGGTAGGCTTAGTTATCTAGGAACCATATCAAAGATGGGAGAGTGGAGTAGTTTCACAACGCACATTGGAATTCCCAAACCATAAAAAAAAAAGGAAGACAAATTTGGGCGCAAGACTTAGGCTAAGGTCTTATCTGATCTAAAAAGTTAAGTAGTATATTTCATGGATTGCAATTTGCTAAGGCAGCTTCCACGCTATCAAAATAAGAAAAAAGCCAGCCCTGATCAAAAGGATGGCCTCATCATCTCGTGTCTGCTACTTAGACTGAAAAAAAAAAAAAAAAAACTCGTGTCTGCTACAGATAGAAGCAATTGAGAGTACATGTCTGAACAAAAAGAAAACGGACTCTATCTGAACACAAGTGCCAAAAACGTGATTGATGAGATGCATCCAAGGTATGATAAGACAAAAGTCTTGATTATTAGTCTTTAAAGCAAATGTTCTTGTTATAATGATTGCATGAATAAGATGACAGTGACATATCGTGATAAGTCAGCAAACAATAGATTCAAATATATCAGAAGGCTAACTTTATAATATAAAAGACAAAAACAAAAAAAAAGTAACATTACCCGGAGAATATCATTTTCACGATCCCTAGGTCTTTGGCAGGTAACTTTTAGAAGGGCAGTAATTTGCTTCTCGTTCAACCTTTTCGTATATCTTTGCCCTTCAACAATTTTGCATGCCTGATAAAGTTAAAGTAATGTAAATTATAATAGGAAAACTTTAGCAAAAGTTTCCCCAGAAGGAATTTGTTTGATAATGTGTGACAACTTGTTACCTCCATGGGTAGATAGTTTGCCTTCTTTTGATTTCCTACTTGGAGGCAAGGAAGATGTGTATGCAGTATTATAAAGCCATACATCTCTTGAAAGTATTCCACAACAGACTTCATGTTCAAATTGTCATCGACAGGAAATCTAGAAACCAAATGTTTGAAACATGCCGATAACAGAGAGATTTAGCTTATTTTCAACTAAAGATGGCTTCAGTTTACTGTCTGACTTTCATGTGACAAATAAAGAGCGAAAACTTACACTAGCTCTCTCGTTGGCTGAGATGTCAACCCTGAAACACGGTACTTTCTTCGTACGCTTCCTCTGTGTGTCACTTCAACTTTTACCCCTCGAAGAGCCTTTTTAATCTGGTGGAATCATCAGAGAGCACAAGTACACCATCATGAATTCATCAAGATATAACCATTTATTTTCAATAGATCAACCAGACACTGAGCCAACTTTGTGTTGATCTCAAAGAGGAAACACATTATGGAGTGCCTCAGCAAAACAATCCATGGCAAAATAGAACTTATTGTGAGAACTACCCTTTTAAAAGATAAAATTTCAACAGCTGATTGATTTCGTCCACATCATGCCACTCCATAATATACTTTCTCCAATATCTAGACATCATAATACCCCAAGTTCGCAAAGTCGACTGATAGACATCATGTAAGAGAACATACCTTGATACGATCAGAATCAGATAATTGCCTAGACAGGACATCTTTGCCTAGAAGCTGGGCCACGAACTCTATCACCGGAAGAGGCTCGATGAACGCAGCCGAAGCCATATCTGTGATGTACAAGAGGATTTTCAAAGAAGAAAAAGGAAGCAACTTGGTGTATCAAGGGACCAAATCGACTAGTTAGTTTGGTTTAAGAAGTGAAATCAATTTGCTCCAATTACCGATATTCAGGGATAAGCCCATTTGAGTAGGCCTAATGCTCTGGTAAAAACCGCACCATGATTCCAAGCCATCACCTAGTTGTTGGGGTGTTCTTATATTGGGGGAGAAAAATGATCGACCAATGGGGCAAAACCTGCATATGTTGCATCCTCAAAAAAGTCATTTCATTAGGGTGAGATGGAAAATCTATTATAAGGGGATAATATTTACCTTTTCGTGGAAAGCTCCCTCAAAACGATATCAAGTACCTGAAGAGTTTCCTGTGGGGCGTCGGCACGCTTACCATCTAGGAATTGTCTTAAGTGGTGCATGTTTGCCCGCGCAACAAACTTAATAACCACCTTATATTCTCTTTCTCTCCTGAAAAAATGCAAAAAGCCCATGACTTGAGAATAAGAAACATTTTTGCCAATGTAACTGTCTATGATCCAGTGAACAAGCAATTTAAAGTCTAGAGTAGTGGCTAATGCACGCACAGTAAATGAAAGTCTATCATTTCCTACATTTTTCAATGCAGATTCCAAGTGAATTTTACATAAAAAGTAACTGAATGAAGAGATTGATAAACAGAGATTTTGATGTTACAAAAACTTACTTGGGTCCATTAATTCCATCCTCTTCATCTAAGAGCTTAATGGTGAACTCCTTCCAAGCAAAGGGAAGCTCACCAGCCGTGTAAAGACTCTTCCTCCCATCATAAGCAGGCAATCTCATTCCTAAGTCAGATTCTCTATACAGCCTCAGTAACTCTGCCATGATGGCTCTGTTCACAGTCCTTGATGCCACTTCTGGTATAATGCTGACCTGCCATGAGCACAGAAACAGCCTCAGGAAAAAAGTCAGATAGCTGAGCAAAACAATAAGAACAAAACTCTGAAGCGCAGATGTGTATCTATCTACAGCTAATAAAATTAAAACCTCTGTAAAGGACAGGCCAAATTGAAACCCACTTTCATTGTCTCCAAATGTAAAAGACCACAAAAGATAAAGAAGAAAAAAACACCCATGTGATGACATCAAACTACATTGTATGTCAGATTGAGGGTCCCAACTGTTGTATCACAGATTAGGAACTATCTCAAATTTATCTTCTGCAAAAATCAGCAAGCAGACATGTTTTCAACACCCAGAGAAAAAAAAGAAAAGGAAAAACACAAAAATCACCCCATTTCAGAGAATGGAGCTACTTACATCATACTGATTCAAGTCTTTCTCTGGTAACTCTGCAAAAAAATGGTTGGCCTTGACAAAGCACCGGGTCCCAACTTGCCCATACCCGGGCCTGCGAGCCAAGCTCAAGGACCGGCTCGAGGTCGGGAAATCCACCCGGTTCCCACCACCATTCTGGGCGCACCCGTTCGGAGCCCTCGGCACGACAATCTCTCCGGTGCATGGCCGAGAGCTCGGCCTCACGCAGACGTCACCTTGGTCGGACTTCCGCTCACCTCTCACTCTCCTCCTCCTTCCTCTGCTCTTCGAAGGAGGTGATGAGGTCGGCGGGCCCTTGCCGTTCTGCCCGGTCCTTGGGGACTTCTGAGGATGATTATTCATGGGATTCTGCAAGTGGGTGGTCCTGATGACGAGATGTTGGTGGTGTTCCTCTGTGCTCTCTTTCATTTGCCTCGTAGGCATCTATCTGCTTGGGATAACTGAAAAACTCCAAACTGATGTCGCAAACAGTACCGACTCCTCTTGGCCTTGGCTTATTCCAAGAGATTCAGAACTATTTCAGCTGTGAGAGAAAAAAAAAATTAAAGTTTGAAGAGAGAATGAGAAAAAGGCAAAATCTTTGCATGTCAGAGAAATGGCTACAATTGCAGAACAGGGAATGAATGGAAAATCTCATCAATGAGCGCGTGAGAAATTATGGGTTCCAGCTTCGGCACGCAATAGTTCAAAAGAAGAGAGGCGGAACAGAGACCACCCTTTGTTGCAGATTGCAAGCATTACTATTTCTTCGCAAGATTGGAACACACAGTCAATTTTTACCTCTGATTCAGCACACAGAGACCACCCCAAAACAAAAAATTTCCAAGCAGAAGTGGGGATAAATCAATGCTACAGGCCCAACTAACATCGAGCACAACTTTTCTCCTTTTGCCCCTGGTAATATCAGCTGAGAAAATCTTCAAAGACCCAGCAAAAGAATCAGCACGAACCTGAGACGGAAACGGAAACGTGCGAAGAGCACAAAATTCATGAACGCGAAGACAAAGCTGACAGTCAACCCCGAAACTAATAAAACTTCTTTCAGATTCTTCTTCTATTCGGTAAACCAATGATCATGAATCGTTAAGGACGAGAATCACAAGGCAAAAAGGCTGAAGGTGAATTACAAAAGAATTTCTGGTTTTTTTAATAGAACCCAGTAAACGGAAATTACCCAGCCTGGTTTTCTTAATCGAACCTCATAAACGGAAGATACCCAGAAGACAAAACTGGGATCCAATCCTGTCCCCTACACAAAACCGAAGAATTTGTGTAGGGAAAACATCGAGTGAGACCAAGCAGATAAAAACACCAACGTAATTTATTTCGAAAAATATATATTTTTAGTTAGGAAAGCAGAAATTTAGAAAGGACGAGTCTGGTGGAGTGTGAGCGAGAGAGAGAGAGAGAGAGAGAGAGAGAGAGAGAATGAGAACACATAGAAAAGAACAAAAACGAAGCACAAGGAATAAACCTTGAAAAGGGCAGTGAAATCACTATCTGAAGGATACGGCGAAATCAAATGCCGAGAAAGCAAGAGCGACTCACATAAACAAATGAATAACCCATTATTAATAAGTCATAAGAAGAGCCGAAAGATTTACTAACTCACCAGCCGACCGAACCCAGCGGGATGAGCTCCCTAGTTCAGCACACGAAGAAAGCAGAGGACATGGTCTCGCAATGCGCAGGTTCAGAGAAGAAAGAGAGAGACTTTATAAGATGTGTGCCTCGTTCAAACACAGAGAGAGATAGAGAGAGGGGCAAAAGGTTGGTCTTTGTGGGAACTGGAGAGATTCAAAGTTACAGAGAGAGAGAGAGAGAGAGAGAGTGGGGGGTTAGAAAGAGGAAATGAAATGTGTTGATGATGGCGATGATGAATCTTATACACGCATGCAAGTGCTTTTGGGTTGCTTTCTTTATCACGTGTAAAAGAGCTTTGGGGGGGAGGGAGGGAGGGCCTCTCCCCCTCTCTCTCTCTCTCTCGAGACCCTTTGCCTTTTCCCACTCTCTTTCCACACAAAGATGCTGCAAAAAGCCTCTCCCTCTCTTCCATTTTCGGCTCTGGAGCCAACATGACAGAGTGTGATCGATAAAGTTAATACATTTTTCTCTGCAACCCCGAGAAAATTAAAACTATTTGTTTGAATCCCCAGCCCTCTCTCTACGATGCTTTCCATACGCCTTGCGTTCGTGAACATGTATGGCTATGTTGTGTCGCATGATTTGTCCAATGTTTATGTCCGAAAATAAAATTTGTCCGATGTCTAACCGGGGAGGGGGGGAGAGGGAGATATGGTCATGCGAAGGGAGTAATAGTCCAAAGATATTATCTTTTGGGATTTTACAAAAGCAGTGATACCTTGAAGAAGAGGAACAATTCGAAGTTTGCGCTCTCTCTCTCTCTCACGCACATTCGTAAGAAACTTTTTGGGAGAAAATGATATAAATGGTCCCCGAAGTGTTTATTTATTATTGAGACCCTTTAACTTTTTATAAATTCAACAAAGTTAATATTTTGATTTTTGTGAGTTATGTTTTCATTCATTTCTAGTTCGGGGAAATTTCCTCCAATTGGTCTTTTAATTAGTGGTTATGGTTATGGTTACACACATGAGCACCACTCAGTTATTTTTAGTTGAGTTTTTATGGGAGCGATGAACTATTTATTTTATCATTCTAACACTTAGATGGTCAATATATGACGAGATGTGTTTGAATTAGTCTAGATATAATTATCTCCCCTATTGGGTGTGAAAACTTTCTTGACTAGGTCGGATAGGGGAAAATAAAAAAAATGAAAAAAAAAAAGAGGGGAGAGGCTGCGAAAGGAGAGGGCAATGACAATGGTGGAGCTACTTCTAGAAACCACCATGAAATCGTACTAGCATAACAATTCTTTTTATGACTGTGAAAATAACAGTATATTGTGGACCACAGATTCTCAAAGGAATGAATCTTATAATAATAAATAGTTAATCGTTATTTATTGTATGTGATCCAAAACAAGTTATTAATCTTACAGTCATCCGAAAACTGTTACATAATCAATTCTCATCCATCTATGTATTTGAAATTTGGCGAATCACATGAATTCCCTATATTCCATCGTACTAAGTAACAACGAATTGCGCTCGGTACGCGATATAATGCCGCGTTCCGGTGGGGGACGCCTGGAGACTTAAGTGATGGTGCATGATTGCATGCTAGACTTGAAGGTGTTGGGTCCCACAACACCACGTTGGTTCGTGACGGGGCGCTCGAGTTGGGGTTTGACAAGAACCCCGACCCGACCCAATTTATTTCAACATTAATTCCGGATCTCTTTGCTC
Organism: Metrosideros polymorpha var. glaberrima; assembly: GCA_001662345.2. Taxonomy (NCBI): domain Eukaryota; kingdom Viridiplantae; phylum Streptophyta; class Magnoliopsida; order Myrtales; family Myrtaceae; genus Metrosideros; species Metrosideros polymorpha. Next base: position 3,805,575 of record BCNH02000008.1, on the reverse strand, counting down.
CTTTCATACGGGGATGCAAATAAAAATATTATAATTCAGACTGTTGAGTGTCGTCGTGGTTTTTCGATTTTCACTGTGCCCTCCCACGTTAACATTCATTAAATGTTGTCTTGTCTTTAGAGGTTTTGACGGCTAGAAATTGGATATTGTCGTCATTGTGACCTATTGTTCGACCACCAATGGAGCTACCAAGTAAAATATGGTAGTATCTTGCTTTACAAATTTATATTTTTATTAACTTGTATATTTCCATGCGGTTATTGTCCAGCAATTTTTCTTTTTTGGTATAACGATCATGTGGTGCCCGAGCTATGCACATCGATTAGTCCACCTCTAAGACAAGTCTTCAACCCTAGACCACAATAAGAGGAGCAAGCTCTCTTACCATCTAAGCCAATACTTTATTTTTATTTTTTAAAACAAATTTTAGTTTTGAATTTTTTGGGTTGTCTTGCATAAGTGAGCTCTTGATTACTATTTCCTTTTAACGTAACGGCTCGTTACATCCAAAGTATAAGTCAAAAGTAGAAATGGTGGAACAAATGTCCCCAACCAAGACCTTTGTAACAAAAAATAGAGAACATGACATTAATAATCACTGAAAAGCATACAAAAGCATAGAAATCACTCAAGCGGTTGGCTAAAGGGTGTATTTGGAAACGCTTATGTTCTCTTATTCATGTTCTTTTGTTCTCAAGAACAAAAAAAGGACATAAATCTGTTTGACAACGTCAGTTAATTTTTCTATTCTCGAGAACAAATTTGGAATATATTTTTCCCGAAATAGATTTACAACATAAACAAAAAGCAAAAAAAAAAAAAATACTTTTTTGTTCCTGGAAACAGAATTAGAAAAAATCATTTTTGTTAAAAAATTATTTTTGGGAATAGAACCGTTACCAAACAAAGCCTAAATGGTCAAGTGCAAATTTAAACAAGACAATTCATAGTAGGGAGAATTACCGAAAAAAATCTTAAACCTATTGCAATTGTACCAATTCAGTCTACTCAACCAATTTTGGTTGGCCAGTCAATGCTGACATAGATAATTTTTAATAATATTTTAATTTTTTTTACAATTTTCTTTTTCCTTTCCTTTCCTTTTTTTTTTTTTCTTCTTTCTCCAGCCAATCGCTGAGACGTGAGGGACGACAAGGTTGCCTCCACCAGCCCCTAGCAAGGTCGCCCCCGTTGGCCCTTAGTGAGGCTTGATCTAGCCATTGTTGGGCGAGGTCAGCCTCGCCAGGGGCTGGTGGGGGTGATCTCATTGATCCTTGCCTCTAGCTGGTCGCTGAGTTTCGGCGATCGGCTGGAGGAAGAAGGAAGGAAGAAAAAAAAAAGAGAGAGAAAGAAAAGAAAAGAAAAGGAAAGGAAAAAGAAATAAATTAAATTATTATTAAAAATTGTTCATGTTAGTACCAACCGGCCAAAATTGATCGGATAGACTGAATTGGTACAAATGCAAAAGGTTTAGGACTCAATTGGCAAAAAAAAAAAACTTAAGATTGAATTGGCACGATTGCAAGAGATTTAAGACTTTTTTTTTTAATTATCCCATTTATATTACGTTTTTCACTCTTATCCCCTTGTGGATGGAGCCTTACCTAATGTACAACTAAAGATTGGTTGAGCTGAAAATTTCACATACTCCATGTAATAAAAGAAAACAAAAGGATACAAAACCCAACAATAATATTAAAATCTCAAATCCTCCTCTCTTAATTATATAATATAGGATTTTGGCCATAAAGATAGCACATGAGGTCAATGGGATTTTCACGTCTTTGAAATGGAATCTTTTTTTTATTGATAAATCAAGGGTACTAGTGTAAGGGTTCAACTATTTAGAGTCTTATGGAACATCCTGCAAGTCTCAAGAACTGGATAAGTGTAGTTTTTTGGCCCGTTTGAAATTTAATCGAATCAAACTATGAATTATATGCTTCAGGAGTTCAAATCATGAATCGCATGAGATGAATTAGTCGTGCTAGACTAGTCTCTTTTTCAAGTTCGAGACAAGTCCGACTAGCTTGAAACTAAAGTCAGCTGAGCTCAAGATCATCATCTAAATACTCAACTCAAACAAGTTGAAGATCTAATCAAAATAACTTAAGTACTACTATACATTCTTCTAGGTTTTATACATCCATAATACTGCAAACACATTGTACACACATGCCTTTTCTTTTTGGTTTTAGACGCTCAAGTTCCACCACATTTTGAAAGCAAACTACAGTAAAAAAAACAGGAGCCATTCCATACCCTCATCAATAGTAATGATCCCTTTCTTTGAAAAACCCTAGCTAGGGCGAAAACGATGAGCATTTCATCAGTCATCTTTCCCGTGATGTAAATTTTCTTTTCTTGAGGGAAAAAAGGTAAAGTACTTGCATGAAAAGATTTTCTTGGCAGTTGAAGTTCCAATGTCATCGAGGTATGGACACAAATTGGACCACATGCTTCGAAAGGATCACATGATGATGGTGATGATGGATTACAACATTAACATCGTCACTAGTGAGGCCTGATCAGCACAGCAACAATCAGTTAATGAAGGAGGAGTCAACGATCGACGAGACAGTCGGAGTCTTTAACGCAAACGCTCTCGGATCCAAAAGGTACGGCCTCCAAAGGAGATCGTTGTACTAGATCCTTGTGTAATTATGGGATGATTTAGAAGAGTGATTAATGATTATGGCCCTTTTCGTTTTTCAAAATTTCAATGGTGATGATGATAACAACGTTGGAGTCATCATGAATCATGTGCCATCATGAACCGTGATGATTTTCTCATATGGGGTTTGCTTCTCCCGATTGTTTGTTTGGAGATTTGGATTTGCTTTTCCATAACTCTAACGCACAGATATCCTCACATAAAAAATAAATATAGTTATCTGACATGAGGGACAGTCTTATTGAGCTAGTAATCAAAAGGGTTTTAAAGGATCGAACTTGAGAGGGATCGTCGCTATTCCGCATCAAGATCGACGAGTTCCTAATCAAGTGTGTTAATTCATTTTCCTTAATTGTTGTGTTCTAGATTCTTAATATGGAGGTTTTAGGTGTCGTTTTTCGACTGCTAACAGATTTCCTCATCTAGGGTTTGCTTCTCCCGGTTGTTTGTTTGGAGATTCGGATTTGCTTTTCCAATAATGATCAAATGGTATAAACACAACGAAAAAAGAAAAAAAAATAGTAAATAGGGGTGAGCACTGAATTCAATTATCATCGACTTGCAAACCGATTGGAATAAACGACTTGATTGATTAGGTTACAGGTGGACTTTGTTCGAGGTCGAAACTATTCTCAAGTAATCATTTGACTTGTATATAAAGTAATCCAATCTTATTCTACACACTTCGAGTAATTATTTGACTAGTGTATACTTCATCCAATGTTATATATATAGTCTTTTGTCAAACAATGTATAAGATGGAGGAAACCTTGTTATGTTCTTCTTCAATCTGGCCATGGAATCTAGATGATCAAACGTCGAAATAAAGCATCGATGTGAGATTAAAGCACAATAACAAAGTTTTAGGTTCATTTCTTCGCAATTTATCGGTAGTAATTTATCAAATTGGTCTTCTTCTTTTTTGAGAAAAATGATTGCCTTCATGATCCTATCCATTTCCACGTACTTCTTTTTAATCATTCTTCACGGATGAAAGGATCTTTTACGTAGGATCAAATATAGAATTTAACTTCAACAGAGTTAATATGGAACTAGAATAAGAGCACATAATAATGTATTTGAACCCAAAAAAAGTGTCATGACAGATGCGGAAACTAGAACAAAATTGAAACTGAGAAGAATAAAGAACACATAAATTTACATGAAAAACCTTTACGGGAAAAATTACGGGGAGAGAAAAAGCAAAATCCACTAAATTCAGGGTTATAAAAGGTAACGCAAAATCCCCATACTCTTTTTTTGTTTCAATTTTCTTAACCTAATAATTTGAGAAAAATAATGTTTATACTTTTCTCAAACCCTAATGTTGGCCCAAACCCATAAAGAATTAAAGACATGCGCAACAAATCTCCACTTTGATTTGAATTCTACGTAAGTAATAAGCAATCTTCTCCTCCCACCAGAGTAAAACTCAATTACAGCAAACATTAACCAAATGCAAGCAATACTTGAATTTGGCAATAGGCAAAGGCTTCATCAACATATCAATTGGATTATTTTCTATACAAATCTTCAAGACCTTGATATAGCCATCAACAAGAATGTTTCGAATCAAATGATACTACACATCAATGTGCTTTGTCCTCTCATGATACATCTAATCTTTGGTAAGTTGTATAGCACTCTGACTATCACAATGGACAACAGTCACGCCATAATCAACATTGAGCTCTCTAAATAAGCCTTTTAACCATATAGCCTCTTTAACTACTTCTATAATTGTAGCATCCCGAGCCGTGACATCTCAGGCTGTCACTTATTAACTCATACTCATTAATCTCAACTTTAATTAGCATAGAAGACCAAGCAAACCCAACAAATACAATTAGGACGAACCACATATCTTTATTATATATATATTAGTTTATGTACATTGGGACTGGGTATTATCAATAAGAATAACAAAAGACGACATTTGGGAAGGCCAAAAAAGGTATACTACTCCTTTGTTAATTCAATAGCATGTCTATGCAGCTCCCGTCTCCATCAACCCTTACCGATCACACCAATAAGAAAAGACCATGGCATCAAAAAGTCTTTTCGCACACTAAGGTCTCGCCCATGCTTGCTACTAGTTTGAAAAAAAAAATGTCAACAAGAGTGAGCTATTGCTCAACAAGAGAAATATCTAACTCATAAGCTATACGATCCACCAGTCACTTGGTTAGGATCTATACAGACACGAGAATTAGCAATAGAAGAACCAACATAGTACACTGTTCAATTGTGTCAACCAATGGCAACAATGTGATGCAAGTCCAATGCCATATGTGATATGCATCTTATTCCATTAATTTTTCATATCACAAGATCCCTCCCATCTTATGGCTCACCGATTTACAGGTCGGTCCGTGTGAGTCTCTTTCAGTTTGCTGGCCGGAGTTCTATGGCTCATTGGCCACGACATCCCATCACGAGAATAAAACAGTCGATAGCACATCTCAAGTATGTAGGTAGAGGGCATATGAATGTATATGCTATGCAAATGAACCCTTACGTGTTCACCCTCATCATTATCACATTTGATTTGCTGATCGGACTTTTGTGGTTTACCAGTCACGGGCATCTTGCTCCTACTCCGAGGTTATGGTGACTTACTTTGTGCGGCAGCCATCGCATCTTACTTTGCGCGACCTTGAGGGTTACCAACCTCAGGCTTCCTGATTTCCCACCTAGCTCCCACGGGGCATCATTGGTTTGTCAGTCGATGGTCCTCACTGTACATTTCTCACTAATGCATATGTTTGAACGGTGCTCATGAAGCGCGGCTAACCAAACGCAATGTCTTACATATTCTCATACTCAATCAATATAGAATTCAACACACCATCACACACGTCTCAAGTCCGAATCCGTGGCATCCAAGGTTTGCAGACCTTGGACCGTACAATACCATGAGGTCTTCGTCGGTTTGCAGTCCGATGGTAACATTTCCATCCCTTCTCTTTTTCTCATTTCAGGCCTTTTACATATCAATTGCAATGACATGGCTAGCATATGCAACACGGCTACCATTTCACACGACCCATAATTCATTTAAGAATAGCCCACAATATAAATTGTACTGTACTCAAAACAGCCACAAAATAGAACACTAACAAAACATGGTAGTAAGGCCCTCCTCTCCAGACATAGGTTATAGTTATTAAATGAACTTGTAAAATCACGAGATAATTCGGGTCTATAGTTCATAATGTATTGAACAACCCTTGTCAAGGAAACACTTCAAAATAATGATCATAAAGAGGAGTTTTCTTCAAAATATGAAATATGCTTGTATAGAAACAGTTTTGCGCACCAATTGAAATAATCATCATAGCCCAAGCAAAACAATTTGTAAAATCACAAAACTTTGATATGTTATAAACAAGACTTCACTCAACAATTTTGATGAGGAAGAGAAGTCTAATTCAGCTTGTACAAAGAGCAGTAATTCGTGTTAAACAGGGCAAAAAATGCCTCCAGAACTGAGGTAAAACCATTTTCAAGAAAAATCCGTTTCATGGGTCTAAAGTTCTCAAAAAAATTTGAGACTTCTATATGTTATAGTCTTAGGTGTCATTTAAAACTCTTATGAAGGAAGTTTATTGAAATTAAATTTGGAAAATTTTGTAGAAAATCGGAAACATAAAACAGTCGCAGTCGGACTCACCAAACCTAGGTAACAGTCATGAAAGTTCAAGACCTTTTGGCACCTCATTAGAACCCAGAACATTATGAAATTAAATTATGTTATAGTTAAATTGTCACAAACAACTTTTATGAAGGAAGTTTCACAAGATTCACAACACAGAAAACCACACAAAATTAACAAAACAGTGATGTCAGGAGAATTTCGAAACTGGAAACCTCCAACCCAGCACACGATTTTGCCAATTTCTTGAAAAACCCACACAATCAACTTTGATAATCAATCAAACCCAGTAAATTACCCACATGCAACACCATCTGCATAACCATCTCAGCAAAACCAATATGCAATCCACGATTCCAACCCACGAATCCACCTCAATAAACATCAATCGGCTCCAATTCCTCCACAAACCGAACCCACCTTCTTAAACAATCATTTACCGAGTACTAGGAGATCGAATAGACTAGAAGTTAAAATTTCTACTTGCCTCAAGTCACGATCGAACGGAAAAATTGAGCTTAGCTTGCCTCGGCACCTTCGGATTCGGCATTCTTCATCAAGTGAGAGCTAGAGGGAGAGTTTTTATGTAAGAAGAGAAGAGAGAGGGAGAGTGGCATGAGAAAAAGGAAGCGAAGAGAGAGAAATTTGAACCTTTTATATCACTTGCATAGGGTTAAACAAGTGTCATCCCTTGTTGACATTTGTTGCCGGCCTTGAGACAAGTGTTGGCGAGCATGGTGCAAGGTGGCGGGAAGTTAAAGTGACCGGTCATTGAAAAATTGCTCTAATTATATCCATTGTCATGTAAATTTGGCACTAAGGACTAAAAATTAGGATTACAAGTTGCCCAATGAGTCCTTATTATTTTTCGGTCAAGACTTGAGCTAGGTACCATAATCTACAATGTGATAAACTACACTTCTCCACTAGTGTTACTCGATTAAATCCTATCACTATCGTCGAGCTTATTGTCCTTAGCTAGTGAGACGAGTAGATAAAGTTTTGGGATGTCACAGTAATAGCTATATACTCTGCCTCTTTAGTAGATAAAGCAATTGTATGTTGTAAAGTAGCTTTCCAACTAATTGCACAAACTCCAATAGTAAAAATATACCCAGTCAAAGGCCTTATCTTATCAAGGTCACTAACATAATCAGAATCAACATATCCTATAAGAGTGTCACTAGTTTTCTCAAACTCTAAACCAAAATCAGAAGTACCCTTCAAATATTTCAAAATCCACTTCAGAGCTTGCCAATGCACTTTCCTTGGGCATGATAAATATCTACTTACCACATTGACAGCATGTGAAATATCGGGTCGAGTGCAAACCATGGCATACATAAGGTTACCAACTACACTATAGTATGGAACATGTGACATATATTTTATCTCATCGTTTGTTTGTGGATATAAACTAGCTAATAATCTAAAATGAGTAGCAAGACGAGCATTTACTGGTTTGGCATCTTTCATGCCAAAACGATCTATAACCTTCTCAATGTAACTTTTTTAGGAAAGATACAATTTTTTCCTTTTTCGATCTCGCCGAATTTCAATACCTAGAATTTTCTTTGCTACACTTAAATTCTTCATCTCAAATTTAGTGCTCAATCGTGCCTTCAAATTCTGTATATCAGATTTATCTTTTGCTGCAATCAACATGTCATCAAAATATAATAATAGATAAATGAAAAATCCATTTGAAAGTTCAACTATCATATTTGCTCCTATAATAGCCAAATTGCACCATAAACGAATCAAACATTTTATATTATTGTCTAGGTGATTGCTTCAAGCCATATATAGATTTTTTCAATAGACAAACATGATCTTCCTTACTTTCAAACTGAAAACCCTCTGATTGACTCATATAGATTTTTTCTTCAAGTTTACCATGCAAGAAGGCTATTTTCACATTGAGTTGTTCTAACTCTAGATCATGCATAACAGCTAATATAAGAAAAACCCGAATGGAGCTGTTTTTAACGATAGGTGAAAACACATCATTAAAATCAATTCTCTCAATCTAACTATAGCCCTTAGCAACTAGACGAGCTTTGAACTCAATGTCTTCAACTCCAGGACTACCTTCATTTCTTTTAAAAACCCATTTGCAGCCCACAATTTTCTTTCCTTTTGGTGGCTCGATAAGCTCCCAAGTCCAATTCTTTTTAAGAGATTCCATCTCTTCATTCATAGTAACTAACCAATTTGCTAAATCTTTTGAAGAGACAGCTTCCTTGTAGGTTTTAGGCTCAATATACTTTATTGATTCTGCAACTGAAAGCACATAAGTAACAACAGAGTAACTATATTTCTGCAGAGGCTTCACTATTCTTCTTAGTCTATTTTTGGCAATAGAATATTGTTTATCTTCATATTATTTAATTTCAACATTATCAGCAACGACTGAATTGGTTGTGAAGTAATTACTTCAAACTCTACCTTCTTCGTAGTACTTTTCAGATTTTCCTGACGAGGAACAGACTATTCCTTGCTAGGATGAAGCATAGCAAACTCATCAAAAGTAACATCTCTGCTAATGATAATCTTAGACGAATTAATACACCAAAGTCCATAACTCTTTACACCAGAAGCATCACCAAGAAAAATGCATTTTTTTTGCATTAGGCTCTAGTTTCCTCTCACTAACATGTGCTTATGCACGACATCCAAATATTTGAAAAGAAAAATAATTAGCAGGTTTACCTTACCATACCTCCTTAGGTGTCTTGCACTTAATAGATGTGCAAAGAGAACGATTAATCAACTAATAAATAGTATTAACTGCCTCAGCCTAAAACTCCTTATCCAAACTACCGTTAGACAACAGGCATCTAGTCCTTTCTAATAAGGTTTTGTTCATACGTTCTGTAATACCATTCTGTTGTGGTGTATTTCACTGTATTATGATGCCTTACAATGCCTTCAATTTTGCAGAACTCATTAAACTTGCCTTCACAAAATTCTAGCCCATTATCTATTCTTAACCTCTTGATTTTCTTACCGGTTTGCTTCTCAATCAATGTTTTCCATTGCTTAAATGTAGCAAAAACATCACTTTTATGCTTTAAAAAATAGACCCAAACTTTCCTTGAAAAATCATCAAAGAAAGTAAGTATATATCTGAAACCAAGGCCTTTCGAAGGAACTTTCGCAAGCCCCTAAAGATTAGAATGAATATAATCAAAGTGCTTTTTGTTGTATGAATTCCTGTTTTGAGAATAGCCCTTTTCTCGAAAACACAATGTTCACAGAAATCTAGTTTTCCAATTTTCTAACCGCACAAAAGACCTCTCTTACTCAGCTTCTTCATCCCTCTAATACTCATATGGCTTAATCTCATATGCCATAATTTAGTGTTGTTTGATTCTGTCATATTGGATGAGATTGCAGTTGAATCAGTAACTGTATTGCCCTGCAACTGATACAAAGTACCATTTTTTTTAACCCTTTCATCATCAAAAATAAAGCTCTCATAATCTTCATAACTCCACATTCGGCTGTAAACTTACAACCGTTAGCATCAAGTGTACCAAAAAAGATGAGGTTCTTCTTCAGATCAGGAACATGTTTGACATTTTCCAAGGTTCTAATCGTGCCATCATGCATCTTAATGCGGACAGTCTCAATCCCAACTGCTTTGCATTTAGCGTTAAAATAACTCCACTATTATATTCATTGTGCGTGGAGAACCAATCGTGATTAGAATACATGTGGTACAAACAGTCTGAATTAAGAATCCAACTATAAAAAAAATCTGTCTTTATCATTTGCAACTAATAACCAGTCTCCCTTTTCTTCTTCAGCAACACCAGTTTGAGCAGGATTTGGTTTCCCTGATTCTGTCTATTCTGGAAATTCTAATTGTTTTGTCGATTTACATTCCGTTGATTTTGCGGATTTAGAGTATTTTCTCTTTGCTGTTTTGTCTTTAGTTTCAGATAATTTATTTTGTTATGTCCTTTAGACTTACAGTAATTGCAAGTCAGATCCTTATGCTTCGATTTTGACCTACTCTTACTATTATTGCTTCTCTCAATAGACATTCCTTTAGTAATTAAACCAACCCCATGAACACTATTTCTTTCAAAAGTCAATTATGTATCAAGTTTTCACTTATTTAGAAGACTAGTCTTGACATATTCAAATTTGACAGTTTCTCTACTAACAATCATGGTCTCTCTAACATTCTTATAAGAGGGAAGTAGTGAGACTAACAATAAAAGAGCTTGATTCTCATCTTCAATCTTAACATCAATACTTCTTAATTAGAGATAATAACATTGAATTCAGAAATATAAGACTTAAGAGAAGCACCTTCAACCATATAAAGAGTGAAAAGTCGTTGCTTGAGCCTTAATCGATTGGTGAGAGATTTTATCATAAATAATTTCCAATTTCGTCCATAAACTTGTAGCTGTTTTCTGATCTAGTACCTCTTGTAGAACTTCATTCATGAAACACAATTGGATAGTAGACAAAGCCTTTTCTCTTCCCAGGTTTCATCTGACGTGCTTTCCAATTTCTTCCTTTTACCAAATAGAGTTTTCTTTAAACCCTACTGCATAAGAACGGCCAACATACATACCTGCCATAGGTTGAAGTTGCCGCTCCTATCAAACTTTTCAATATAAAATTTCATTGTTGAACTTGAAGCCATAACCAGAAGATCGAAAAACCTTATAGCTCTAATACCAGATTGTTATGACAGATGTGGAAACTAGAACAAAATTGAAACCAAGAAGAATAAAGAACACACAGATTTAAGTGAAAAACCCTTGCAGAAAAAACCACAAGGAGAGGAGAAGCAAAATTCACTATAGAAATTTAGGAATTACAAAAGGCAATGCGAAACTCTCATATTCTTTTTTTGTCTCAACTTTCTTAACCTAATAATTTGAGAAAAATAATATTTTTAATGCTCTCAAACTTTAACGTTGGGCCAAACCCATAAAGAATTAAAGAAATACTCAACAAAAAGAAAAGAATTGGAAAGGGAACCAATGTGGGTGGTAGAGAGAGAGTGATTATCACAGTAACCCTCAATAGATTAGTCGAGATTTTCATGAGGGTAAATATTCATAGATATTTTTAACAAATAGAAATAGCCATGTAATTTTTTCAAATAAACGAGATATTTGATTTGAGAAATGACTGGATATCATCTTCTTCATTAGTTTTACGTGATCTTTATGTTTGTGCGGCAAAATGCCTAGATGAGGATTGCTTGATTTAATTTCTACTACTTTCCTTTTAAACATTCACGGCCTTATCAACTCATTTTCACTGGGAGGAATTGTGATGCTCATCACAATATATGTTCTCCTTTTTTTTTTTTATCGGTAAATTGTATTCCAAGTTCTGAACTTTGTGGACAAGATGCAATTAAATACTTGATGTTTCATTTGCTTCAATCAACTCTTCAACCTTTAAAAAAAAAATGCAAGTGAACTCTTCCGATGAACAGTCCTTTAAATTTCATACCCTGGCACTAAAAAGTCGCATAAATGGCATTTTTAAATTGCACTTTTCAATATAAGCTAAGAACTTGATTGCATTGTTCAGTAAAAGTTTAAGACTTGTTAAGGACTCGATCTCACTTTTTGATATAGATTTAGGACTCGATTACATTATGTATATAAGATTTAAAACTTGTGGTGCAAGTTTTTCCCATTTTTTTCTAATATGAGGATAGTAACTACATTAGCAAGAAACGGGTAAATTAACATGCTCCTACCAAAAGGGTTTACTTTTTTTCCCTGACCAAACATATTTTGCTCTAGGAGGGACTAAGTTGCAAAATTATATTTTTGAAAGAGCAAGCACAGAATGCAAAGTACATATGTTCAATTTATATACACATGCTTCCGTTTTGATAATTATTTAAGATACGTATGACAAGAGATCTAAGGACTTGCATAGTTACTTTTGGTTGGCGATATTTCCACAAAACTACACTTTTCTTCCATAACTCGATATGCAAAATGCATTCTTCTTTCCCTCGTTATCACAACTTGATGCGTAAATATCATTATTAGGGATAAATTATTATTATTATTATTGTGGTAATGAAAACAACAGAAGGCTTCATTGTTGAGCAAATGACAACACTACCCTCCCGTTTCGCTTTCGCTCTTGCGTCGGTCGTCGCACTCTCCTCCTCATCAAGTCCAAACGACATCAATATCAACATCGCAAGCTCGACACGTTACGACGCAAAATCCAGTAGGCGAGGCCAGTGAACTTAAATGACCTGAGAGAGGGACCACCGAGCCACAGAGCCACAGAGCCAGAGAGAGAGAGAGAGAGAGAGAGAGAGATTCAGCAGATGAAGAAGGGATAAGGAATGAGCGAGAGAATCATGCAGAGATATGTTAGTGATGATCCAAAGGAGGAGCATGAATGGAGAATGTACCCTTTGTTGGGAGGTTTTGGAGCTATCAAACACAAAGTTCCATGGCACCATTAATGCACCATATCATTACTCATCTTGAAGATTAAAAAAAGATCCAAAAGAATATATATATATATA
>BCNH02000008.1:3724267-3783423 GCA_001662345.2 Metrosideros polymorpha var. glaberrima | reverse complement strand
TAAGGGGGTCAAAAGGAAGACAGTTCCAAGTGCTTTTACAGCGAGTTTTCAAAAGGTTGTACTCATGACAATGAGGACTTCCAAATTGCATGGTAAAAATTAGGGCAAATCATTGCTATTACCCCACCCTCACAAAGCATAGTCAAGAGATATGGAGAGGGGCAAAAGGGTTAGTGTCTCGTTCATCATTGCACAACAACTTAGAATTATTATGCGCTGATTGCATGCCACCATCATCTTGTGGCTCATTATAATTTCCTTTTTTTCCCGAATTAGACAAGAGCACTTTGGGACATTTTTGTCGCCTTGGGCCCGACTCGAAAGGGTATTTTCGCCATTTCGACCGTCGTCTCCTGTTTTGAGCAAGAAAGAGAACAGAGGCTAGCATCAAAAGGCCACCCCAAAGCAAAGAACGGTCAGAATTATTTTTAAAGCTCACAAAGTACTTTCACATCTTCCCTTTAATCATATGCTTTCCTTTGTTTTTACTTGCTTTTTTTGTGCTTACTTTAATATATATTTTTTACTTGCCAAAGGGCTCAAAAGGACGTTCCTGTCCCCCAAAAAAATAAAAAGAAATAAAAAGGCTGGATTTCACTTTAGGAGATTAAAAAAATAAGAATTAGAAAAAGGGCAAAAAAAGTTTTTTGTTTTCTAGTAGTCTTTTTGCGGCCACTTCATCACATCAAAGTCCATGGGCTAATGAGTGTTGCTTGTGGGGGCCCATGTGATCTGCCTCCACGCATCTCTGCAAATCTCATATCCCTCCCAAAATCTAATTCTTTAATCACAAAATCAATTAAAAAAAAGAAGAAAAAAATTTGTGGGGTCTTCCCCAGCTCAAAATGATGTCAAAAAATTGCATGGGCTAATGTACTTTTTCTTTAGAAATATAATCAGATAACCCGTTGGCATGAGACGATACTTCCGTGCCGATTCAAGTCGGCCGATTCTTGTATTCTCTAAGTCTTATCGATCCGACGATCTCTTATCAATACGAGAGTGTCACGCAATAATTTGCAAATACTCGATAACTTACTTGATCTAATTGAGTCGGACTTCACGGGGCCATATTACCACCAAACGCCTAGCCCTCGTGTCACACACGATACGTCCCTCCTAGTTTCCATATCCCTGTCAGTACAGTGTGAAACTAGGCCGAGTTGTACCTTTCACGAGAACCGGTAATTCGGCTTTCAAAAATAAGAAACCCTTTTTTTTTTTACCGTGATATCTCACGTTCGTGTTGGCCAGCTTTCTTGGGGTTTTGCTTTGTGGGGGAGATTATTGAAAATGACACGACATTTAGAAAAAAAACCAGAAAAAAGAAATGAAGAGAATGCCTCGGAGCTTAACATTTTTTGACGACACAAATGATCTATAAACTTTAGCCTAATATACAAGGTAGTCCATGAACTTTTAATTTGTTTAATGTGACTAATGAACTTTAGCCTAATGTATAATATTATCCATGAACTTTTAATTTGTTCAGTATAGTTCTTGAATTTTTTGTAAACGTTCAAAGGGTTAATACTACCAAAAACCTAAAACTGGTACACCTGTGGCAAATTTACCTCAAATTTTAGGATTTGTTGAAGAAGATAAACTGAGCATTGTTGCTAGAAAATGAGCTAATTAAAGAAACCTTAATTAAGTTGTTATTTTTATTCTTTAAAAAACTAATTTTGGGATAAATTTGTTACAAGTGTATCAGTTTGGGATTTTTCGTGGTACTAACCCATGTTCAAACTAGTTCCCGAATTATATGAAAATATCTAATACTATTCTTCTATTAATTCAAGTTCGATAACAACATTGAACATTTTTATATAAATCGATAGACTAATTTGAATATGTAACAAAAGTTCAGGGATCACATTGAACAAATTAAAATTTCATGGACCATATTGAACAAATTTAAAATTTAGAGACCGCATTACGCGTTGAATCAAAGTTCAGGAACCATTTATGTCATTTTCTCTTTTTCTATATATTTTTTATGGTCTTAAGAAAAAAGAAGAAGGGAAATTAGGCTATCCAAATAGGAATCATCACGACCGGTGTGGGTGGCGAATTTCGACACGTCATTTGTGGTCAAAAGTGCAAATGTCGAAGGGGGGGTTCGCTTTCGTGCTTTAGATTGCCATTGGAGATGACAAAAGTTGGGCCTCTTTTCGTTTTGTTTTGTTAGGGAGCAACGGACCAAATGCACGCAGAAAAGCTAAAGACCAACGTTATCCTTTTGTTTTCCCCCCCTTTGGCTTTTGACCGGGTGCTCTGCTCTCCCTACTACGTCTTTTCATGCAACCATTGGGATGGAGACATACGTACGTGTATCCCCCCTTCTGTCTTTTTTTAATTTTATTCTAATTAACTAATCATTCTTTTTGCAAATCCCTTTTTACTATAAAGTTTACTTGCTCTTCTCGAAGTAGCGATTATACCCTTTTTCCCTTATTATTGCGTTTTTTCCATTTTGTATATGCATCATACCGTTTTTAAATTTTATGAAAATATTTTTTTCCCCACTAGTTCATTGTCAACATATCGCTCGAGAATCGGGTGCCCTATTGACGACTTACAAGAGTGCTCTTGTAAGTCGAGACCTAGGACCAAGACGAAGACGCATCTGGGGCTGAACTCGGCCGCGGCTCGGCAGAGGCCCACCGAACATCTCTCGCAGAAGAATCGCACCGTGCGAGAAAGAGGAGGAAGGTGCGCTCCGCTCGTGATGGAAATAAGAAGGTGCCCTGCTTTTCTACTGTGGTTGAAAATAGGGTTTAGTGTTGTTCCGTGTTTGTGCTCGGGTAATGTTGTTTCTGTGTTTGTGCTTGGGTTTCCGTGTTTATACCCGAGCCCCAAACATGGAAACAACATTTTTATTGTTACCCGAAGCAGATCAAGGCCCGACCCGGAAAGTCTGAAAATTTTCGGATCGGGTCGATTCGTGTTTTGTCGGGTTTTATTGACAGCCCTACTCTTGATGATAGAAAAAATTTGGAATTATCAGCACAGAAAGATATATATCTATATACACACTTGAGTTTTGCGGAGAAATGGTCGTCCAAGATGACCAAACAATTTAGGTCACCAAAACTCACTCTTTGTGTCATTCAATGGACCTTGTTACTGAACTAGATGTTTGACGTTGTTGTGTCTGCGTTCCAAATTCCGAGAATAAGACCCGGCTTGAATTGAGTTAATTAGAAATGCGACTGATGCGCGTTATGAATTTGTTCCTTGCCTCGACATAGTCTATGTGCTTAATTCATACCGATTTGGTCTATCTTTGCTTCGCATTTTTATCGTGATTTTCCTCTTCACATTATTGGCTATATGAAGGTGAATCGTCTCATGGAGTTCGTCATTGTTCTTGCTTGTATCTGAAGTTGCATGCGTGCTCGGACACTGATGGGGCGCTAAGGATTGAACAAGCCGACAGTACTTCACGACGTGATTTGTTCATTATATGAGGCAATTCTCTCATTTCCTAGCGTAGTAAGAAGCAAACTGTTAATGCACAGTATTTTTTGCTTATCAAAAGAGAAAAAGTTTGGGGCTTAGGCTTGAAGCCCTTTGATTTGATTCGAGTCAATTTCTTTTATGAGGCCGGGCCAACATACTGAGCCCGGCTAAGCCGAACTGATCTATTGACCCATGCCGAAAGCCCCATTAGGCATGACATGCCTGTCCGGTTTGCAATCTTATATTGAACCATGTCCGTTCAGATTTGAAAAACTAAGGATAATAATTACGGGAATATATATATCTTCGGAGCGTATAATTGTTTAGCATAAATCACCATTAGCGAGGAGTCGATCCCCATAGCTTAGGAGCGCAAAAGGTGCGTGGAAAACTTCGATTTTCTCTAGTGTATTCGTAGCCCGGTTTCTCTGTTAACAAGAGTCTCGAGGTAAGGAGTCAATTGCCTTCCTTAGAGGATTGGGTGATTGGGGCTGGGTTGAGCAGATGGCCCCCTTCCTTTAGAACTTCTTATTGAAGTTGATTTCAATCTTTGGTCGAATTGTCGAGTCGAGTTGAGTCGATCCATGGCGGGCACTCAAATTTGAAGCCCACATCCTGTGATGTCCATTTTAGTCTTCTCTTAACCCATCAGTAATGCCAGTGAAAACGATGCTACGGGCTTTGGCAGTGCCTCTCAAGGAATAAAAAATCTATCCAGTAGTGTTGCTATTTCAATGAGTGCTCTCTTTGAATTGGAAAAATTACATCGATTGATTGCACATTCCTTATTTTTCTAGGTAAACGGAAAAAAAATCACACTGCATCAAGAGAAATTCAATATACTTGTATAATGAGAATAATTGAGTTAAACCCAATTAGCGTTCCTAAACCCAATAAACTATTCTCTGCGCACAATTTTCCTCGCGAGCTTCTTGCTTTTCGATCCCAAGTAGCTGAAGATTGGTGTATCAGGGACCGGAATGCACTTGATGACCCAACCAATAGGCCAAGACGCGGCTGCAATCCCGACACATGCGCCCCATTGTCCCCAGCTCAACCGCTTTGTGTCGGTGAACCGGTTTAGGAACTCGACCATCATCACCTGGAGGACCACCGTCACGAAGATGATCCCAAGGAACAGCTTGTTCTTGTGTATGCCCTTGAACACGTTCTTCTTCTCGAGCTTCCTCGCGTTGAACTCGTTGAAGACTTGGCACAGGATGAACGCGTTGAATATCAGCGTCCGCTTCACCGCCTCGTCCACGCTGAAGATCGATTTGCCATTCAATTGTAGAGTGAGGAGGACGGCCACTTGGTAAATTGCTTGTCCCACCAGATTCCTCCACATGATGTTGGTTATGAGCGGCTCCGTCCGGCCCACAGGGGGTTTCTCCATGAGCTCCCTGGTGGGTCGCTCTGTGGATAGGGCGAAGACGCCAAGCGTGCTCATGATCAGGTTCACCCATAAGAGCTGGGCGGCTGTCAAACGGACGTCACCGGAGGTGACCGTGGCTACGAAGTTGATAAAAAAGGCAGCGACGTTCACTGTGAGCTGGAACTGGATTGACTTCTGGATGTTATCATAAACGCATCGACCCCACCGCAACACCGTCGTCACAGAGGCAAAGTTGTCATCGAGGATGACGATGTCCGAGCTCTCTTTGGTGACCTCGGTGCCTTGGATGCCCATTGAGACCCCGATGTCAGCTTCCTTGAGGGCTGGTGCATCGTTTGTGCCGTCCCCTATGACAGCGACCACGTGGCCTTTCCGCTTCAGGCATTGAACCATGAGGAGCTTATCGAAAGGTGACGATCTCGCCAGGACCTGGATTTTCTCAACTCTTTGAAGCCTCTCCTCAGGCGTGTAATTGCGGAACTCAGCTCCTTCCACGATGGCTTCGTTGGAGGCACCATCCCCGGGCTTGAGAATCCCGCACTCCGTGGCGATTGCCTTAGCGGTGAAGATGTTGTCTCCCGTTATCATCTTGATGTTCACTCCCGCCTCCTGACAAGCTTGGACCGTGCTCTTCACGTCGGGACGACACGGATCCCTAATACCGACAAGCCCTAATAATGCCAAGTTGTCCTCTTGGATCTTCTTCTCGTCTTCTCTTTCTTTGATCGCTTCCTCGGGGACTTGTTTATGAGCAAAAGCGATGCACCTGAGGCTGCTGTCCGCCATCTCCTGGATAATCTGTTCGAATGTCATCCTTTGATCTTCGTCCAAATCTTTCACTATCCCCAACCCATTGTAGAAGCTCGAGCACATCGCCAAAACCATCTCCGCCGCTCCTTTCCAGTGCACATGGATCATGCCATCCGCGCTCTTCTTTATTAGGACGCCGCTTCTCTTCTTCTGCGAGTTGAAGGCTTCGACTTGGATGACTTCACAGCTCAGCTTTATCTCCTCCATGTCCATGCTTAATTGCGAAACCGCCCAAGAAAGAATCGCTTTCTCGGTGGGACTACCGGAGAACTCATACTCCGATCCCAAAGGCGGCTTGTAGACGCTGCCCGTGGTGTTCAAAGCGACCCCGTCCTGAAAAAAATCCAGGACAAACTTGGAGACGGAGGAGTACGCGTTTTCTGCCACGGAGTCTTGGCCGACCCAAAATTTCGTCACCTTCATCTGGTTCATTGTCAGAGTGCCGGTCTTGTCAGTGCAAATTGTGGTGGCAGACCCCATCGTCTCGCAGGCCGACAGCTTCCTCACCATTGCCCGATCCGCCATCATCCTCTGCATTGAATAAGCGAGAGTGAGTGTTACCGCAATTGGCAAGCCTTCAGGGATCGCGACCACCACGATTATCACTGTGGCTGCGATGATGCCCACCACGGAGTTTATGATACCGTAAACCGCGGTTTGGCCCGCAACAAATCCCCGGTTCCTGTTCTCGTCCTGTGTGTTTCCCGTGAGATAGCGAATCAGCAGGACCACAAGAACCAGGAAATTGACTGCCAAGCCGACTTTGCCAATCGATGAGGTGAGCTTGTTGAGCCGAGCCTGTAAAAGGGTCTGCTCGCTGCTGTCGCAGCTAATTGAGTTCGTCATCTCACCCCACGTCGTGTTCATCCCGACCAATGTAACCAGCATCTTAGCATACCCATCAGCAACCTTTGCTCCGGACAACAGGAATGGGTTATCATTGCTGTTCACTTCTACGTGATCACTCTCCCCGGTGATGCTTGATTCGTCAACCTAAATTGACAACACGAACGTTGCACGTGATTCAGTGACGCTGGGACAACACGACAAAGACACTTTCCGGTCTTAACTTGAAACAAAGAAAATGAAACCTAAATAAATATTAACACGACAACAAATGGATTATGTTTTAACTATACTTGTTCCTGTAA
Source organism: Metrosideros polymorpha var. glaberrima (assembly GCA_001662345.2). NCBI lineage: Eukaryota > Viridiplantae > Streptophyta > Magnoliopsida > Myrtales > Myrtaceae > Metrosideros > Metrosideros polymorpha. The sequence goes on along the minus strand of BCNH02000008.1, from coordinate 3,776,601 downwards.
AATTTTTAGTCAAAGTCTGTTCTACTATGTTTAGAACTACGAATTAAAACCATTATTTTTCATTTTTGTCATATAGTTGAGACTGAAAATGACAAATTGTCCAGTATCAAACAGAATATCGTAGTTGACCACAAAAAAAAAAAAAAAACAGAATATCGTACACTGTTTCACTTCTTTGGACTAACTACTTAACTAATTAATCAACCTGGGCTCAAACTTGGTAAACCGTTATTCTAACGGTGCTGTTATCTTAGCATGACTCATACTAATACTATATATTTCTGGAGGAAACCGACATGAGTTAATGCGCGAATCTAATGCGGTGAAACCAATAGAAATACTCGTCCACACCTGCAAGGAGTGCCCATCGAGAAACAGACCGTCTGCCGGGACTTGATCGCCGATCTTCAAACAAACGACATCTCCAACAAGGATCTCGAGTATCGAAATCTGCTGCCGCCGACCCTTCCTTATCACATTGATGATAATATTACCATTCACCCCAGACAATTTATCCAAATGCCGGTTCTGCCGGTAATTGCTCACGGCCGACACCAAGATCACGAGGAACACTGCGAAGAATGGGTTCCCGCCGTCGTACCAGCCTGCCTTGACCCCGTTCTCCTTGATCGCAAACCGGGGTGAAAGCCCAGCGCAAACAACAAGAATCAAGAGCGTGAGGTCCTTGAAAGCCTCGAACACAAAGTGGCAGAAGCCCTTGGCGGGCGGCTTGTTTGTGTTGACGCCGAATGCATTTTGCCTGCGAGTGACGTCATCGGGTTCGCCACTAATTCCGTCAGAGACATCAGTTTCAAGAGCCTCGGCGACTTTGTTGACGCCGCCGAATTCTCTGAGGCGGAGGAGGTCCTTGTCCTTGACCAGCCAGGCGAGCAGTGACTGATCAATCTGGAAGGAGCTGGGTTGATCGGAGCGAGCGCTCAGAGCCTGATCTTGGATTGGAATCGAAGTGTAGGCAGGAGCGATCGGTCGGAGCTGTGACAGATCAATCTGCAAGGAGGTGGGTTGATTGGAGCGAGCACTCGGAACGATGGAGGATCGAGATCGAAGTGTGGGGAGGAGATGTTGTTGGGAACTCGTTGGTTTTCTTTGCGGAGGTAGCGAGGGCACGGGAGCAATAGATGGCCGCGAAGGCCAAACGCCATTGCCAGGCAAACTTGCGCGCAGCAGGCAAGTCGAGAGAGACCTCGTGGCGGAGGATGGAGTTGCCACCGAGGATGGTCGTCATCGCTGGGAAGAGAGGCACAGATAGGGCGGCACTCTGCAAATGGCAAGACGAAAAGAAAAGGTCGATTGTGTTGTGATACAGATAGCAACGAAAATAGCAATCCTTCGAATTTGTGGAATGATGTTTGAGATGGGATCTATATATACGCGCGCGAGCGGAGCAAGGTGGGTCACGTCATTAAGCCGCGAGCCGGGTCGGGTTTGTTCTTAGTATTTGGGTAACAGCGCGTCCTTGGGGCCCTGGGGGTGACATGGAGGGAAGCTGCTGCCAACGGGTTTTCTCTCCGAGGGGAAAATCTGAGTTTCTCTCTTTCCCACGTGGAGTGAACAAAGAGTCAAAAGACATGCGGTGATCCCTCCCCCCCCACCCATCCGGCATCCAAGGTCATTGGTAGATAAACACAAACTCTGCTTATCTCCTCTCCTTCGTTTCTCTTTTCGGCCGAAAAGTTTCGTCTCGCATCACCCAAAGTCATACCCGGATGCTCGTCTTTCCTCTTGTCGTTTGTTATCAATTTCGTCGTGGAGCAAAAAGTTTTCAGGTTCTTTCCGCGAAAAAGAGGAGTTTCCAATGACGAAGACCGGTACGACTTTGAAACTCTCTAACCATCATATCGGCATGCCCTAATTTCGGTCAAAACCCACAGATCTGATGTCAATTCAACGTGATTCCTAGTCGGCTGCTCGTCCGCCAGAAGCTGACATGAGAGTCTTCATCAACAAAAATATTCTTCTCATTTTTTTTATGAACAAATCGTCCTGAACAAGAAATTAGGGCATGCCGGCCCCTGATGCATTGGTTTGGTTGGAGAGACGAACAAATACTCCTTGTAGAAAATCATCTCGATCAATTCTTATTGATGACTAATTTACAGCATTAGTAATTAGTCCTGCCGGTCGAGTTGGAGAGACGATAAAGTTTTCGAGCCAGCACTCTTCCTGAATAAGCATTTACGAAAGAGAGTAATAGCATTGCATGTGTCTCAACTCTCACGCTCTCATTCATCAATACAGATGTTTCTGTATGAAAAGGGAACGATTCAAAAATATGGGTGAAAGAAAACGTCCAAGAAAATGTAGGTAGACATGGTTTAAGCACGGTGCAAGATACAGTCAAGACTATAAAGACTCGCGGATTGGTATGTGCTGCCTACCCACTCGGACAATGCCCTAGGATAAGATTAGTCAACCATGCGACTCGTTAATGAAGGGGGTAAAAAAAAACAAGTAACAAAATTTTCACTTGGTCCAGCAGGGTTCTCGATCTTCGATACTTATATGATCGAGATGACTTTCTAGGAGGAGCATTCCTTCTTTTTTCTTTATTTTTACTCGATGGGTTTGGAGTGTGGCTTCTTACGGATGACTCGCTTGATCTCCTAACTCTTTCGAATGGTATTAATGTCAATCCCATATCCTTATGACACGTGATAATCCATATCTAACATCGTGTTCTTGTGATACGTAGCAATTTATATCATTAGCCAATGTCCATGAACGGTAACTACGAATAGTCGATTTGACTTGACCTAAATCAACACACGGCAACATTCTCTCTGTGGACAACCTTGCAAGGTGCAAATTCTGCTGCACAAATAATAATATTATGCTTATTTTCCATACAGAGCATTATATACTCCGTGTACGTGTACGAGTTGCAAACCTTTCATAACAACGCAGCATTGGGTCTCCCCATCTCTGCATATCTTTTGACCTTTCGTTCACTCCCCGTCCCAAGCCCGTCAAATGAACGCAAGCGGGGCTTTCCTGGAAACACGTTTGCCGATACGTCCCTCAGTTTCGCTGTAACCCTTGTATGAACTCCCAAGATACAATCATGCGAAAAATAAGAACTCGTGTCGTGTATCTCACGATCGTCCAACAAAAGCAAAGAAACTCGAAAAGACAAAGCAAACACGGCAAGCGCCTTAAGGTGAAAAAATTTCTTAATCCCTTACACATAGAATGTTGCGGAAAGTAAACGATCAATCAATAAAATAAACGGCAAAAAGTAATGGTTCAGTCAGGGAAAAATTACCAAAAAAGTTCTAAATCTATTGCAATTGTGCCAATTCAATCATAAACATTTTTTTTTGCCGATTCAATCCTAAACCTTTTGCAATTGTGTCAATTTAGTCCATTTGACAAATTTTGGCCGGCAAGCGACATAATATTTTAATACTTTTTAAAATATTTTATAAAAACTTTTAAAATTTTTTTTTCTCTACCTTCTTCTTCCTCCAGACTGTTGTCGGAGGAAGAAGAGGAACGGCCGGTGAGTCACTTGCCCCCCTCAGGCGAAGCTTGCCCCCGCTGGCCACTGGAGAGGGTGAGCCTTGCCGGCCCCTGACGAGGCCGAGCGTCCCCAGATTTGGGCTAGTGAGGCTCGGTCTCGCCCCTTGCCGTCGCTGGGCGAGGTCAGAGACAGGTAACTCATAAGCTGCTATTTTTTCGCTGCTGCTGGATTTAAAGTGCGCTGATCGAAATCCAAATACTTCGTCTGCGGAAGTTCAGAGCTTGGGATGACGAGGTGGGTGGTGAAGAATTTGGATGGAGTGTAGGGGATGCTAGAAGAAAGAGTGCGAGAGTCTGGACTCTTCCATCTTGCTTTTGGTTTTATCGGGACTAAGAAGACTGGAGGGGGAGTAGTCTCTTGTGGAAAAGTTCAGAGACCTCGAAGCAGTTGTTCCTTGGTGGGTCGTCTATTTTGTTCCTTCGGTTGGCGTAACTTGGGGCAGTTTGATTATGGTGCACCGCGCACACCGTGGCTACGACAGTGAGGGGTGAGGCCAAGCCTTGCCAGCCTAGATCTGGTGATGCTCGGCCCTGCCAGGGGCCGCGAGGCTCGGCCTCGCTAGTGGCCGACGTGGGCGAGCTTCGCCTGAGGCCGGCGAGTGCTGGCCGTTCCTCTTCTTCCTCTGAAGGAAGAAGAAGGTAGAGAAAAAAAAAATATTTAAAAATATTTAAAAAGTATTAAAATATTATGTCACCGGCTGGCCGACATCCATGTCAGCGTCGGCTGGCCGAAATTTACCGGATGGACTAAATTGGTACAATTACAAAAGGTTTAGGATTGAATCGGCAAAAAAAAAGGTTTATGATTGAATTGGCACAATTGCAATAGGTTTAGGACTTTTTTGGTAATTTTTCCATTCAGTCAGTGTGACCTATGTCCACGGGAGGGCAGTACAGAATTCCACTATAGATCAAGCGATACAACAAAAATTACAACTATACTCGAGTCACTCAAACACACTCAGTGTTTTACAACCCCAATTATACCAAGTAACTCACAATGTATTTAATCCTCACAATTCCTCACGAAATCATCTCTCAATCTCATAAATGAATTACACATAATCTTACCACAATATTTTCATGGCTTCAAACAATCGGATGTAATTCACGAACAAAAGCTCCTCTTCGATACTCTTCACAAAGAAAACCCTTCCTGTATATAGACAGGAGTTGGATCCAAAATAGGAAACCCATTTTTAGGAAACCTCATCATACAAGGAAATAGCTGAAATAGGGAACCAATTCAAACTAGGAAATCATTCAAATTACAAATGTTTCATTTTCCGACTCAAACTCGAGATATATTTTGAACAATCTCTACCTTAGCTCGACATTTGAGACAAGTTACAACCGCTTCATTGGAATCCGAACAAAACCGTTGTTGCATCCAAATTATTAGGAGATCGTACACACACCTTGTCAAACTCAACAGTTACAACAACCATTAACTCTATAGGCTCTACCTCATTACAAGCATCATCTGTGTCGATTATCATGTTAATACTCACTACTTCAGGGGATTGGGACAGTAGGAGTGCCATAACTTTTGTACAGCGATCACTTAAGTGCCATAACTTTTTTTTTTTGCTCTCTTGAGTGCCATATCGGAGTAAAAACGCTCACTTGAGTGCAAATTCTTGCAAACTCTTCCTACATGAATTTTTTTAATTATTTTTTTAAGCCGGCGAGGGGCCGCTGGCAAAGGCCCTTGGCAGATTTGGGCAAGGGCACCTTGCTCGCAGCCGGCGAGGCCATCTAGGGCCTTCGCTGCCCTGCCGGTCGTGGGTGAGGGTAGGCGAGGCCGCGAAGGGCCTCGCCAAATCTAGGTGAGGTCGCCTTGCACGCGATTGGCGAGGGTCATTCAAATTCTCGTCCGCCGCTGGCGAAGGCCCTTGCTTGCTGTTGGCGAATCTGCGATGGCCTCGCCCAAGGCCTTTGCGACCACACCAGCCGCAGGTTAGGGTAGGCGGGGCCGCAAAAGGCCTCATTGGATTTGGGCAAGGTCGCATTGCCCGCTGGAACTAAAAAGAAAAATGCAAAATAAAAAATGAAAATAAAAGGTAAAATTTAAAATTTAAAATTAATAAAAAATAAAAAATGTACTTTCCGGTGTCCACATGTGATTTTCCGGTGTTCACGTCGGATTTCCGGTGAGGCAAATCGCCGATGGCACTCAAGTGAGAGTTTTTAAAAAATCATGACATTCAAGTGAGCAAAAAAAAGTTATGGCACTTAAGTGAGCGCCGTACAAAAGTTATGACACTCTTAGTGTCCCAATCCCCTAATTCAAGAGTTTTTAGTTGCAACTCCACCTTAAACTGAACACCGTCTAAATTCGTATAAATACTACCGCGAACTCATTCCCACAAGTATTGGAGACTCGTCAAATGTAACTTCTCCGTTGATAATAGATAAATTTAATTATGGGCACTACAACTAATAACCCAGCACACATTGTATATAATATAGGAACATGCATTTTTTAGCCCTGTCACTGAGCTTACATCACTCACTCGAACATAATACAGGCAATCAAATATTCTATTAATAGAATAATAAACAAAGTTACCTTACCACTTGCAAGTCTGACGTTTAATCGCAGCTGATGGAGATCTATTCATTAGGTAGCTCACCGTACTAAGTGCATCCAACATGAACCTCCAAACATACTAGCACCGGTAAGGTTCTACTCATCAACTCTGCAATCTATTGTGGTTCACTCGCACTAGTCTGGTGTCTCACTATGACTTATTTCATGTAGAATTCATTTAACAGCTTCGAGTAGGACTCCATACTATTATCAGTCTGCACATGCTTGATCGTCTAACCGGTTCTTCCTCGTGTAGTCGTCCACAACTGTTAGTAAAAATCAAGCACTCTTTCTCAAAGGAAACTGTGATAGCCTACAAACATCCAAGTGAATCAATTTTGCAATCTCAGATATTTCTATGGCAATCATAATGAAGTGAACTTTTGGCTGTTTACCTAAGTCACAACACATGGATACATTCAGTTTCTCGATCACATAACCACTTAGCAAATTCCTTTCACTAGAAACCTTTAGGTTTCTCTCGCTAAGTGATCATTCCCTTCAAGACATTCAACACATGGATACATTAAGTTTCTCAGCCATATAACTACCCAGCAAAATTCTTTTCACTAGAACCTTTAGGTTTCTCTCGCTAAGTGATCATTCCCTTCAAAACATTAATCTCTTCAAGCTTCCTTGAGTTAAATAGGTTGTAGAACTTGACACAGGATGAGATTATTGAAGATCGATGCGTTCTAGACCTGTTGATTCACGCGGAGATGTTGTTCATCCTTGAACTGCACTATCAAAAGATCGAGCTCATCATCTCGCCCCATGTCGTGTTCATCCCGACCGATGTAACCAGCATCTGAGCATATCCATCAGCAACCTTTGTTCCGGAGGACAGGAATGGATTCTGATTGCTGTTCACTTCTACGTGATCACTCTCCCCAGTCATGCTCGATTCATCGACCTAGATTGACAACACAAATGTCGTGCATGATTTAGTTTGCTATGATGACACGGGACGATGCATTCCGGTCTTAACTGGAAAGAAAAAAAGTGAAATCTGATGTAACACAAGAACAGATGGATTATATTTGAACTATACTTTTTGCAGTAAAATTCTTTAACTAGGAATGTTCTACTATGACTAACAACGACTTAAAACCATTACTTTTCCTTTTTGTCATGGAATTAAGCTAATGAAAATGAAACTGCCCCGTATCAAACAGAGTATCATACACTTCTACATTTCTTTGGAGTAATTACTTAACTAATTAATCAGCCAGTGCTCGAACTTGTTAATTATATATTTCTGAAGGAACAACATGAGTTAATCTGCAAATCTAATGCAATCAAGCCAGTACAAATTGCCGTCCATACCTGCAAGGAGTGCCCGTGGAGGAACAGCCCGTCTGCCGAAACTTGATCACCGATCTTTAAACAAACGACTTCTCCGACGACAATCTCGATTATGGAAACCTCCTGCCGCCAACCCTTCCTTATTACATCGATGAGAATATTACAGCTCACCCGAGACAGTTTTTCGAACTGCCGGTAATTGCTCACGGCCAACACCGCGATCACGAGGAACACTGCCACGAATATGCTCCCACTGTCGTACCAGCCTTCCTCGACTCCATTCTCCTTGATCCCAAACCCGAGCGAAAGCCCGGCACAGACAAGAAGAATCATGATTGTGAGGTCCTTGAAAGCCTCGAACACGAAGTGGAAGAAGCCCTTGGCAGGCAGCTTCTTGTATGAGTTGACGCCAAACGCATTTTGCCTGCGAGAGATGTCATCCGGGTCGCCGCTTATCCCGGCTGAGACATCAGTCTCGAGGGCCGAGGCGACTTTCTCGACCCCACCAAATTCCTGGAGGTGGCCGAGGTCCTTGTCCTTGACCAGCTTCGTAAGCTGCGACTGATCAATCCTGAAGGAGCTGGGTTGATTGGAGCAAGCGCTCCGAACCAGATCGTGGATTGAAATCGAAGTGTAGGAAGGAGATTTTGTAGGGATTTTCTTGGTTTTCTTTATGGAGGTAGCAGCGACAACTCGGGAGCAATAGATGCTGGCGAAGGCCAAATGCCATTGATTGGCGAACTTGCGCACAACAGTCAAGTCGAGAGAGACCTCGTAGTAGCCGCCGAGAATGCTCGTTGATGGAATTAATCGAATTAATTCCCTAATTTACGCCCATGATGCCTTTTCAGTTACAACTAATAAAGGCAGACGATCATGGTGAATGATTGCCTGAGGAAATCAAGGATTATAGAAAAGGAAAGAGGGAAGCATTACTTTTTTGTCTTTGGAAAAAATATAGAAAGAGATCATCGCTTTTCAATCAACATAAGTTTTTCAATTCTGCTCTCTCCCAAAAAGAAGAACACAGGTTTTTCTGAAGAGAACGCTTTGCACATCTCTCTTCAAGGAATGCAAAAAAGGGCTCGTAATTTGTGGCTATCAAGGTATGTCCAATTGTGTGATATATCTTTCGATCAGTGATTCAAAGCGATGATTTTTGGGCATGTTTCTTTCGCACTTTCTCAAGAGTGAGAATTAGGAATTCGTTTCCTTCATTGGTAAGAGAGCCAGGTTACACTTGTTTCTTGATCATGCTATGATGTTTGTTTGCCCTGAATGCATAGACTTTTTAGTATACATGCTTAGAACGAATCGGCAAAAGTGATTTGTGCGGCCATGGATGTATACATAGTTTCGACCATACTGTTCAGGCTATTTTTCGAATTTTTTTATAGTAAAAGTGATTTTTTATTGCATAAACAGATAGATCTCATCGAAACGAGAATTTTGATAGGTGGCTCGTCGTGAGGCAATGTCGGACGCTGCCACACGCGCAGTCACGCACTGAGGAGCGCCTCTGCGCATGGGCCTCATGCGCGCGTGTCACGTGCATGCGCCAAGGCCACGAGCCGCACATGTGCGGCCCGACCCATGAAGCCGCTGGCCCGGTGCGGTTGTGGGCCACGAGCTGCACACGTTCGGCTCGACCCATGAAGTCGCTAGCCCGGCGCAGTCGTGGGCCATGTGCCGCACATGTGAGTCTCGGCCCACACAGCCACATGCGGGTATGGGCCAAACCGTCGACTCGACCTGAGAACCTGTTGATCGACTCGTTTTCCGACTTGGTCAAACCGTTGACCGGACCGGTCGGACCGTCAACCCAAAAAAGAGAGGCAAAAACTAAAGAGGCTAAAGAATGAGCTAGCCAAGTATAGGTGGGATGGCAATATTAACATGATGGATCATGTAGTCGAGGTCAACAAACGATACAAGAAGTCATTTGGAACAGTGACATTATGTCAAATGAATGGATGATGTTTGCCTTGGGAAACACTCTTCCAGTCGAAGAGCGAAATCTCTTAAGTGCTCAGTGGGATGACTACAACATTCCAACCCATAAGAGTTTTGTAACGAACCTTTTGAGAGCATATATAAGGCTTGGGGCAACAAAGATGTCAACACGTGGAATGAATGGGGGCAGAATAAATGTGCCGTGGTGCAAACCTAAGGGTTCTGCGAGGGTCTCTCCTTGGCTGTCGGATGTGACCGTTATTTTTTCTAAGGAATTCAATGATTCTTTCCCAGTTAAAAAGAAGAAGATAGTCAAGTGAAGTAGCGATGTTTAATTTTTCTCATCAATAATGAATATTTCCATGTTGAAATCTCCCGCTTATCTTTATGAGCTTTTTGTTGTTGATTATGGGATGATTGTTGAACATGGTTTATGAAATATTTTTTGGATATTTTATGGAATATTTTGTTATGAATGTTTTTCGGCATTTATTTTATTTCATAATATCTTATGTGTATTATGTGGTTGAGTGGGAGTTCTAAAAATTTTTAGTAACTTTAGAGAACTTATTTTTTGCCTTAATAATTATTTTAATGATAATTTCAAATTAGGACTTTTGGATGATGATTGGGAACGAAGTGACCTTTCGAGTCCAAAACCTTACGTGAAATTATTCATTAATATAATTAGTTTGTGTAATATAGATGCATAAATGTTAGACATTAATATATCGTGCATGTATGTCTAAAATATCAAGATACCATGGGTTCAACATTTAAGAACATTGTGGCTAAGCTGAACAAGGGAGAGAAATTGAACGGTGAGAATTATGAGATTTGAAATATGAAAATCTAGTATGTGCTGGAAGAGCAAGAGGCACTAGAAGCTCTTAACCTAGTTTTGGAAGAACCTGAAGAAGGTACTACCGCACAACATAGAAGGGACAGAGAATCATTTGTTGCTTGGAAGAAGAACTCTCTTGCTCGCATTATGTTGCTAAGCAGCATAGAAAATGATATCATGCGAGAGTTCATGCGCTTTGATAATGCCAGAGATACATGGGCGGCTCTAGTAGCCAGGTTTGGTCAGACATTAGTTACGAAACTGAGACAGCTTACTATAAGGTTTGATTCATGTAAGATGCCTCATGAACAAAACATGAAACAACACCTGAGGCGTATGTCGAATATGATCAGTAAGTTAAAGGATGCTGGCCATACTTTGACTGATGAGCAGTAAGTGCAGGCAATAATTCGTTCCTTGCCTCAAAGCTGGGAGCATATGAAAGTTCACCTGACCTATAATGAAAATATAAAGACATTTGAGGATGCTATGCGCTACCTTGAGCTAGAAGAGGACCGCCTCCTAGCAGCTAAACCTAATGCAGATATTTATTTTGTTAGTTCTAGCTCACATGGAGCCTCGGGCTCCAAGCGCAAACATCCTGGTGGGTTCCAAAGGTGGAAGGGCAAAGGAACGAATTCTTCAGGGAAGAAACCGAAGTCAAACCAACTTGAGAAAAGAAAGCGTCCTTTCAAGAAAAACACCTCAATGGTGAAATGTTTCAACTATAGCAAGAAGTGTCACTTCGCTCGCGATTGTGCTAAGTCGAATAAGGTAGAAAACCTTTGTATTCTTGAGAGTATTACTTGTGCGTCAAGTTCAATTTTTCTAACTGAATCTAATCCTTTGTGAACTGTAGATTGGGGAGCCACATACCATAAAGCGAGGGACAGAGATACCTTCGTGGAATTCTGACGAGTTCCACATGGAGCAAGATGGATATGTGTGGGAAATAATTCCAGAGTGGAAGTCAAAGGGATTGGCACCTACCAATTGAATATGCGTGGTGGTTGCACTTTGTTCCTACATGACGTGTTATATGCTCCAGAGATTCGTCAGAATTTAGTTTTTGTGTTGGTTTTGGTTAAGCTTGGTTTTAATTTAAACTTTCATAATAGCGGTAGACTTGTCGTTGAGAACAAGTTACTATGGTTCTAGATATTTTATGTATGGTTTTATAGTACTGGATGTTGAATACAGCAAAGTTAATGTTTGTTATTCCCTATTTACATCTTCTGCATCTTATGATAATGACGTGAATGTGTGGCATGCTAAACTTGGTCATATTAGGCAACAATGAATGAATAGATTAGCCAAAGAGGGTTCATTGGGCAATATTGAAAAAGTCGATTTGCTTGTTTGTGAGCATTGCCTAGAGGGAAAAACAACGCAAAAACCATTTGAAAAAGGAACAAGAACTGAGTTTCCTTTGCAATTAATCCATTCAAACATCTGTGGTCCGATGAATGTAAGAGCAAGGCATTGGGCTATTTATTTCATCACATTTATAGATGATTACACTCGATTCGATCATGTCGATTTGATTTCTCATATATCTAAGGTAATAAGTTGCTTTAAGAAGTTTATGAACTTGGTAGAAAATCAATTGAACATGAAAATAAAAGCACTGAGATCCAATCAAGGTCAAAAATATTTTTTAAATGAGTTCAAAAATTTATGTGATGAAGAGGGAATAGAAAGATAGTTGTCTATTCCATATACTCCTCAACAAAACGGTGTTGTAGAAAGGAGGAACAAAACCCTAATGGAAATGGTTAGGTTGATGATGGCACAAGCTAATTTACCTATCTCCTTTTGGGGTGATGCTTTGTTAACTGTTGCCTATATACTTAACCACGTGCCTTCTAAATCAGTTACTTCTACTTCATATGAGTTATGGATAGGTAGAAAACCCAATTTAAGTTTGCTTAAACCTTGGGGTTGTGCTGCCTATACTCACAAATCATTTCATAAGTATGGAAAATTAGGTCTGAGAGGCAAAAGGAGTATTTTCATAAGATACTTTGAACACTCAAAAGGATATATATTCATAGGTGAGCAAGAAAATGGAAGTGTAACTGAATTCGAATCACGAGATGTCACATTCTTAGAGAATGAATTTCCTAAAAAGGGCGAAATAGGTGAGGACTACTCCTTATTTGAAACCTTGGATCGTAATGATGAAATTAGTGGATTTTTATCAAAGTGGGAGTAATGTGAGAAGTGGGGAATTAAATCCGTACCAGTCTCAATCGGACCACAAGATAAGATGATACCATCATTATCTAATCTGAGTGGGAGTGTGATGGAGCAAGATGTACCTAATGTACAATATCCTATATGGCGAACAAGTCGCAAAAGCATTCCCCATCGACATTTTGACATTGAAGGGAAAGCTTTTATGGTCGCTCCACAAGATGAAGATAAGCCAAGGAATGTAAATGAGGCTCTAGAATGCCCTGATAAGGAAAAATGGATACATGCAATGAAAGAAAAGATAAGGTCAATGGAATCAAACCAAGTTTAGGAATTGGTTGATCTTTCAAAAGGACGCAAAACCATTGGAAGCAAATGTGTTCTCAAAATAAAGCATAAAGCTGATGTCTCAATTGAAAGATATAAGGCTCGCCTTGTGGCAAAGGGCTATAACCAACATGAAGGAATTGATTATGAAGAGACTTTTTCTCCTGTGGTGAGATTTACATCGATTCGCCTTATTCAGACAATAGTAGCAAGCATGAATCTTGAATTGCATCAAATGGATGTAAAGACTGCATTTCTCAATGGAGAATTATATGAAAAAATTTATATTAAAAAACTCGTTGGTTTCATCACAAAAGGCCAAGAACAAAAAGTATGTCGACTTTTGAGATCGATATATAGCCTTAAGCAGTCTTCAAGGCGATGGTATATACACTTTCATAATGCTATAGTGGCATATGATTTTGTAATGATTGAAGAAGATCATTATGTATACCTCAAAAGATCCAAAAATCAGTTCGTGATCTTATCATTATATGTTGATGATATACTAATTGCTGGAAGCAATATGGAATTGATTGATACAATTAAGAATTTGTTATCTTCCAATTTTGAGATGAAAGATATGGGTGAAGGTGCATATACTCTTGGAGTTAAGATTTCAAGAGATCGTTTAAAGAAATCGTTGTCTCTATTGCAAGAGACTTATATAAACAAAATCCTAAAACGATTTCGTATGCAAGATTGCAAACTCATTGCTACTTCTATTGCAAAGGGTGAAGGTTTGCGCCATAAAATGTGTCCTAAGACTCCACAAGAGCACGAACAAATGAAACGTGTTCCTTATGCAAGTGCTATTATGAGCTTAATGTACGCTATAATGTGTACAAGACCTAACATATGTTTTGCAATTGGAATAGTTAGTAGATACCAATCCAATCCAAGTCAAGCACATTGGACTGCCATCAAAAGAATCACGAGGTATTTAAGGTTACTGCTGATTATTCGCTGAGTTATCAAGGAAGTGATATGTACTTTGAAGGCTATACTGATGCTGACTGGGAGGAGATTTGGATGAGAGGAAATCCACCTCCGATTTGTGTTCTTATTGAACAATGGTGCTATATCTTGAAGTAGTAAGAAGCAACAATGTATAGCCTAATCTACAATGAAAACCGAATTCGTGGCTTTATCAATAGTAGTACAAGATGGTGTTTGATTAAGGAGATTTTTGGATTATTTGGGTATCGTTGAGAATGCTGCAGATTCTTTATTGGTTAATTGTGATAGCAAAGCAGCAATAGCTTACACTAAGGATCTCAAGTTTCATTGCAAGACTAAACATATAGACATCAAGTACAACTATGTAAAAGACATGGTAGCACGAAAGGATGTGAATGTACAATACATACCTACGCAAAGAATGATAGCAGATCCTATGACGAAGCCAATTCCTAGAGATGTTTTCTATAGTCATGTGAAATCTCTAGGACTGCATAGAAGTTGATGCACGGTTTTCTTGTTATTTCCCCGAACATTCACTATTAATAAAGTTTTCTGTCATTACGAGTTTATATGACATTCATGCATCTTAATGCTTAGTGCATTATATGAAGAAAGTATGTCGGACAGATAAGAGATTAGCTCACTCACACGGGTAATTGTCTTTGTTTATTGTGTGATGAATAGAGATGAGACAATTTTAAGCTTATTATCTAGGTGATAATTGAGAGCTTAAGCTTAAAATATTGATGTCACCTTAACACAGTGTTAAGATGAGGCCATAATATTTATTATGTCCGAAAGTGAAATAACCCACTTATTTTACTTTATCTGTCTTTAATGCCAGATGTGAATTCTGATGGATTTTTTTGAAAATAGTAGATTTGTGAACTTAAGTTAGACATTGAGAGTGTTTGAACTATCATCTGTATGGTATTAATTGTAAAGACATATGCTCCATGGGGCATGAGAGAATACCGTAATATGTATTTCATATTACGTATGCAAGAGACAACCAATAAGAGTTGGTGAAAGTTTCGATCTCAACTTTAATGTAGTGTGAGACTCTTGAGGAAAAGAGTTCCTCGTTTAGTGTCCTCATGACTCTTACTTATTCTGAAGATTTCTATTTAGTGATTGTTATCTTAGAGTATTGCCAATGGTCAAGAATTGATGCGACCTAATGGGACATTTCTAGAAAAGCGAGTTGAACTGAGATTGAGAGGTTTAAGGGAAGAGGAAGATCGATTTGTTACTAATGTCACATTATAGTTTTGTGTTCACATGTCAACCAATTATGATTGTTTGTCAATCATAGTTGTGAATACAATATATCACAATTAAATGGATCAAGAGAGATATAAATGTGACTGATTGATCTAGGGTACTGCATACTAAATCTACTCTAAGGAAATGTGTCCATTTTTTGAACTATTATATATTCCTAACATATGTATGACAATGAGCTCTCAGAGTATGTTGATCGCATGGATTATTTGCTGATATGAATTTTTGCAAAGTAGAGATGTTTTTCTTTTGGCCCATCATGGGCGAGTGAGAGATGATGGAATTAATTGAATTAATTCCCTAATTTACGCTCATGATGCCTTTTCAGTTATAACTAATAAAGGCAGGCGATCATGGTGATTGATTGCAAGAGGAAATCAAGGGTTATGGAAAAGGAAAGAGGGTAGCGTTACTTTTTTGTCTTTGGACAAAATATAGAAAGCGATCATTGCTTTTCAATCAACGTAAGTTTTTTCGATTCTGCTCTCTCCCAAAAAAGAAGAACGCAGGTTTTTCAGAACAGAACTTTCTTCACGTCTCTCTCCAAGGAACGCAAAAAGGGGCTCTTAATTTGTGGCTATCAAGGTATATCCATTTGTGTGATATAACTTTCGATCAGTGATTCAAAGCGATGATTTTTGGGCATATTTCTTCCGCACTTTCTCAAGAGTGAGAATTAGGAATCTGTTTCCTCCACTCGTCATCGCTCGGAAGAGACACACGGGCTCGTGATCCTATTACGAGACGGTGGCACGATGCAAATGGCAAGACAAAATGAAAATCTCTGAAGTTGGGTGTTGTATTAGCCGCGAAAAGTGCAACGTTCGAATTTGTGGAATGATGGTGGATACAATACCGTGGATTGCATGTACCTATACAATTTAAGGGAATCTCTTTTTTGCCCTTTCAAGCGTCGAGCCCGAGTTTGGTCTTTTGTCTTCGCCCTTTATGACGGTTGGGAACGGGTTTCCTCGAAACGAGCCTTTTAACTTTAAGACGTGGAGTGAACGAAAAGTCAAAAGCGATTGCCATGTTGTTTCTTAGACGGTTAGCAGTTATTGCTCCGAGCCGACAGCATCATTCCTCGTTATCGTTCTTTCGATAGAAAAAATCCCATGTTGATACTTTAGTCTCGATACACGGTAAGGACACTTTTCCTCGATCCCTCCTTTAATCAGTCGGTCGTGAAGATGATAAACATAAAAAGGGATAAGTGCATTGGAATAGCCATGTTGGAGCTAGCGACGTTTATTGTTGATCCCATCTATATTTCTTGTCAAATTTATTTGCTAGCGATGTTCGTATATTGTAACATCCTGCTGAAACCTGCTCTTGAGGTGCCGATCCTTACTGCAAAGAATTGGTTAAAATAGCCAATGCTGGAGCTGTTGCGGCTATAATGGAACGGGACAGATGGTTCCGGGCATTCCAGGTACTTGCTAGGAACTTTCCTTGCGCTCCGGGAAAGACGAAGTGAAATGGAAAGAGGTGTGCAAGAAAAGCAATGACTGGCCTAAGCAACGTACTTTCCTCCAAAAGAGATGGAATCTTAAAGAGGAGTGAGTGAGTGAGTCATGCCAAGTCAAATATTAATTGATTTAGATGGAAATTAAAGAGAAATTAAGGGCCCTTTGAATCGTGGGAAATTCTTTTGATTTCTCTTTTCAGTGAAAACGAAAACGAAAACGAAAACAATTTTTTTTTTTGCTTTTCTTTTTCGATCGTTGAACTTGCGCGTATTGAAAATGCGTTTAAAAAGCCCATTTAGTTATCCTATTCACTTGGTGTCGACAGTGAGCGGGGAAATACTCAGGCGGCGGCTCTGTTATTTTGATGAAAGAGATGGAACCATCTAGGCCACGCGATTTTTACAGGAAATCTAGATGACTCATTTATCCGGTTTCCAGGGTAAAAGCTCTGCATTGCATGTACACTAGCCATCAATTGCAAAAAGAACATGTCGAGCGACATTGATCATTTGCGAGTTTTGTCTTTAAATACAAATTCCACTTACAATAATTTTAAGCCGAAGAAATTTCTCTCCATCCAAGTATATCTTCAGTTACCTTATGGTTGATGGGAATAAAACTTTACGGAAGCCGGGAATAAATCCCTAAAAAAAAAAGAAGTCCGGTTGGCACACAGTCCCTAGCAAAGTTCCAAATGGATAAAAAGAAATACATTGGTGCGTTTGTTTATCTGAAAATGAGTGATTTGAAAAATATTTTTTGAAAAACAATCGCTTATATCACTTATCAAAATAAAGGAACGATAAAAATTTTCATCGCCTACAAAAATAGCTAGGCATAAATTGTTATTGATGATAGAAACATTTTTCGTGGACGAATTTTTCTAAACGATATAATCAATCATTTTTCAGAAAATGTTTTCCAAATTGTACATTTTCCGCGAAACAAGTGCACCCAATTTTATGTTGTTTCCTGACTACTTAAGAAGATGACAAAAAAAAAAAAGTGTAGACCAAAAAATTTGGGCCACCTAAACACACTTTTCGGGTCATTCAATAGGGAACTATATGTTTGATTGTGTTATGTTTGCACTCCAAATTCTGAGAATAAGGCCCGATTTGAATTGTGTTAATTAGAAAAGTGATTGATAAGCCTTATGAATTTATTCCTTGCCTTGACGTAGTTTATACGTGTTATTCATATCGATTCGGTCATTTTTTGCTTCACGCTTCCCATTCTTGGCTATATGAAGGTGACTCGTGTCATGGAATTCGTCGTTTCTTCATAATCCAAGGTAATTCTATCATTTCCCAGCATAATAAGAAGCAAATTGTTAATGCACAATATAATATTGGGTTTAACTTTTTTGTTTTCTAAAATCTGAAATATGAGATGTACAAATGATTAATATTAAAAGAATAGTTTCGGGCTTTGGCTTCAAGCCATTCAATTTCATTCGAGTCAATTTCTTTTACAAGGCTGAGCTTGATCTTTTGACCCGTACCAAAAGATCGATGGATTACAAATTCCTTGTTTTTCTAGGGAAAAGAAAAAAAATCCCGCTGCTTCAAGAACGAATTCAATATACCTGTACAATGAAAAGAATCGAGTTAAAACCCAATTAGTGTTGCTACTGTTCTTTGTGCGCAATTTTTCTCCTGAGCTTCTTGATTTTCAATCCCAAGTAGCTGAAGATTGGTGTATCTGGGACTGGAATGCACTTGACGACCCAACCGATAGGCCAAGACAAGGCCGCGATCCCGACACACGCGCCCCATTGTACCCAGCTCAACCGCTCTGTGTCGGCAAACAACTTCAGGAACTCAACCATCACCACCTGGAGGACCACCGTCACAAAGATGATCCCAAGGAACAGCCTGTTCTTGTGTATGCCCTCAAACACGTTCCTCTTCTCGAGCTTCCTCGCGTTGAACTCGTTGAAGACCTGGTAAAGGACGAACGCGTTGAATATCAGCGTCCGCTTCACCGCCTTGTCCACGCCGAAGATCGATTCCGACTTGAACTGTAGAGTGAGGAGGACGGCCATTTGGTATGTTGCTTGGGTCACAATGTTCCTCCACATGACATTGGTTATGAGCGGCTCCGTCCGGCCCACAGGGGGCTTCTCCATGAGCTCCCTGGTGGGCCGCTCCGTAGCCAGGGCGAGGGCGCCGAGTGTGTCCATGATCAGGTTCACCCATAAGAGCTGCACAGCCGTCAGGGGGACGTCGCCGGAAGAGACTGCAGCCACAAAGTTGATCACGAGGGCCACCACGTTCACTGCGAGTTGGAACTGGATGAACTTCTGGATGTTATTGTAGACGCATCGACTCCACCGCAGCACCGTTGCCACGGAGGCAAAGTTGTCATCGAGGATTACAATGATTGAGCTTTCTTTGGCGACCTCGGTGCCTTGGATGCCCATTGAGAGCCCGATGTTGGCTTCCTTCAGGGCCGGTGCATCATTCGTGCCGTCCCCTGTGACGGCAACCACATGGCCTTTCTGCTTCAGGCACTGAACCATGAGAAGCTTATCGAAAGGCGAGGATCTTGCCATGACCCGGATTTTGTCGACTCTCTGAAGCCTCTCCTCAGGTGTGTAGTTGCGGAACTCTGCTCCTTCCACAATGGCTCCGCTGAAGGAATCGTCCCCAGGCCTGAGAATCCCGCACTCCGCGGCTATGGCCTTAGCGGTGAAGATTCTGTCTCCCGTTATCATCTTGATGTTCACTCCTGCGTCCTGACAAGCTTGGACCACACTCTTCACGCCGGGACGGCATGGGTCCTTAATACCGACAAGTCCTAGCAATGTCAGGCCGTCCTCTTGGATCTTCTTTCCGTCTTCTCTTTCTTTGATGGCTTCCTCGGAGACTTTTTTATGAGCGAAAGCAATGCACCTGAGGCTGCTCGCCGCCATCCCCTGGATAATCTTCTCGAATCTCATCCTTTCATCTTCGTCCAAATCTTCACTATCCCCAACCCATCGTAGAAGCTCGAGCACATCGCCAAGACCATCTCTGCTGCTCCTTTCCAGTGCACATGGACCGTGTCGTCCACGCTCTTCCTTATTAGGATGCCACTTCTCTTCTTCTGCGAGTTGAAGGCTTCGACTTGGATGACTTCACAGCTTTTCTTTGTCTCCACCACGTCCATGTTCAATTGTGACACTGCCCAGGAAAGAATCGCTTTCTCGGTAGGACTACTGCAGAACTCATACTCCGATCCCGAAGACGGCCTATAGACGCTGCCCATGGTGTTCAAAGCGACCCCATCCCCAATCAGATCCATGACATACTTGGAGGCAGAGGAGTACGTGTTTTCTGCCAGGGAGTCTTGGTCTACCCAGAATTTCGTCACCTTCATCTGGTTCATTGTGAGAGTGCCGGTCTTGTTAGTGCAAATAGTGGTGGCCGACCCCATTGTCTCGCAGGCTGACAGCTTCCTCACCAACGCCCGCCATCATCCTCTTCATCGAATAAGCGAGAGTGAGTGTTACAACGAGAGGCAAGCCTTCAGGAATCGCAACCACCACGATCGTCACTGCGGCTGCAATGATTCCCACCACTGAGTTTAAGATATCGTCACCCGTCTTTTGGCTTGCAATGAATTTCCGGTTCCCGTTCTCATCCTGTGTGTTTCCCGTGAAATAACGAATCAGTAGGACCACGAGAACCAGGAAAGCAACTACCAAGCCGACTTTGCCAATCAACGAAGTGAGCTTGTTGAGCCGAGCCTGTAAAGGGGTCTGCTCACTGTTGTCACGGCTGATCAAGCTCATCATCTCGCCCCACGTCGTGTTCATCCCGACCGATGTAACCAGCATCTGAGCATATCCATCAGCAACCTTTGTTCCGGAAAACAGGAATGGATTCTGATTGCTGTTCACTTCTACGTGATCACTCTCCCCAGTCATGCTCGATTCATCAACCTAAATTGTCAACACAAACATTGCACATGATTTAGTGAGCTAGAATGACACGATACGACGCGTTCCAAAATGAAACTTGAACAAATATCAACACAAGAACAAATCGATTATGTTTTAACTTGACTTTTCCCAGTAGAATTTTTTCAACGAAGTTTGCTCTACTCTGACAAGAACTACAAATTAAAACCATTACTTTTCCTTTTTGCCATAGAATCAAGATTATGCAAATGACAAACTGCCCAGTATCAAGCAGAATATCATACACTTCTGCATTTCTTTGGACTAATTACTCAACTGATTACTCAAACTGTGCTCGAACTTGGTAATATTAATACATCTGTTTCTGGAGGACACCAACATGAGTTAATATGCAAATTAATGGGTTAAATTAGTACAAATTGTTGTCCATACCTGCAAGGAATTCCCATCCATTAGTACAGATGCAACAGGTTCTGGTTGCGCACTGTTCACTGCGCGCGTCAAACTTCAAAAATCCGTTTCTTTCAAACCATAAGTCCAAATCAAGATCCGTAAAATCTCACAGCTCCACAACACCCTTAACTATCATTATCCCCAAAAAAAATCAACTTAATAGCTCCAAAATCGGACTTCACAGCTCAAGTTTAACATAATTTCGAATTTCAGCCATAAATCCAAAAACTACTCGGATAAGATGAAGAGGGGCACGAGCACTTACCAAGAATTGCGATACGTAGTGGAATAGGTTTGGCGAGGCGTCCATGGCTTGTGCGCAAAAGCCCCCTTTTTCCTTTCTCTTTTTCTTTCTTCTCTTCTCTTTTCTCTCTTTCTTTCCTCTATTTTTTTCCCTTCTCTGTTCTGTTTTTTTTTCTCTTCCCCTGCATTTTTACTTGCTCTCGGTAACTATAGTGAATCGAGCACTGTTCACTGTAGCAAAAGTTGACTCGGTTAACTTTTTTTTTTTTAAGCTTATATTTTACATTCTCCCCTCTTTAAAGGAAATTTCGTCTTCAAAATTTAGACTTATCTCAACTTTTGAACAAAAGAGGATATTTGCGTCTTGCCTCCTCCTCGAGTTCCTAAGTGGCCTCTCTCTTTGTGTGGTTTTGCCATTGGATCTTTACATAAGGAGTGGTCCTTTGGCGCAACATCTTATCTTTCTTATCGACAATGCGAATAGGTTGCTCCTCATAAGTCAAGTTCTCCCTTAATCTCAATAGAGTAAAATCCAGCACATGATTGGGATTCGAAACATATTTGCGCAACAAAGAAACACGGAACACATTATGTACATCTAATAGCGTTGGTGGCAAGGCCAGTTTGTAAGCAACTTCACCAATCTTCGCTAAGATCAAGAATGGTTCCACATACCTTGGACTCAACTTGCTACGCATGCCGAACCTCATAACACCCTTCGTAGGAGAAACTTTCAAGAATACGTGATCTCCCTCGCTGAATTCTAACTTGCGCCTTTTGAGATTCGCATAACTTTTCAGACGACTTTGAGCTATTTTAAGACGCTCTCGAACCAACCTAACTTTCTCTTCTGACTGTTGTAAGAACTCAGGGCCAGTTAATCTCTTTTCACCAAAATCGTCCCAATAAATAGGACTTCTGCATTTTTGGCCATACAAAGCTTTAAAAGATGCCATCTTAATACTAGAGTGATAACTGTTGTTATAAGAAAATTTTGCCAAATGTAGATGTTCGTCCCACGAACCGCCAAAGTCGATAGTGCATGATCTCAACATATCCTCTAAGGTCTGAATCATTCTCTTTGATTGGCCATTTGTCTGAGGATAAAAAGCTGTACTGAAATTTAGTTTAGGACCTAAGGCTCCTTGTAAACTTTTCCAAAAGTTAGACACAAATTTGGGATCCCTGTTAGAAACAATGCTTATTGGAACTCCATGAAGCTTCACTATCTCATTGACATACCGCTTCGCCACATCTTCCTATGAAAGGCCAAATCGATATGCCAAAAAGTGCGCAGACTTAGTCAATCGATCCACAATCACCCATATCGCATTCTTACCACTCGGTGTCCTTGGTAGACCAACACGAAATCCATGTTGATATGCTCCCATATCCATCTAGGTATCTCTAGAGGCTGCAATTGTCCACCTAATTTTCGATGTTCAATCTTCACTTGCTGGCAAACTAGACATTGGTCGACAAAAGTTACAACATCCTTCTTCATGTTAACCCACCAGAAGTTTTGTCTCAAGTCTCCATACATTTTAGTGCTTCTGGGATGAATTGAGAATCTAGTGTTATGAGTTTCTTGCAACAACTCCTTTTTCAGTCCTGAAGCGTTAGGAACACATAGCCAACCATGAAACCTCAAGGATTCATCTTCGTGTATACTAAAATCTACTTGTCCTTTAGTTTCCATGCCTTCTCTGATTTTCTGCAAATGTGGATCTTCATTTTGTTTAGCCTTGATTCTGTCAATCAATGTTGGTTGTACTCGAAGATGTACTTATGAGAAGTAAGCAAAGTTGATGCACCAATACCTCCAAGTCCAACTTCCTCATATCCTCAAGAATAGACTTATGAGAAGTGAGCAAAGTTGCCATATTTCCAAAGGATTTACGGCTCAAGGCAACCGCTACTACGTTAACCTTACTTGGATGGTAATTGATAGACAGGTCATAGTCCTTCAAAAGTTCTAGCCATCTTTTCTGCCTCATATTCAATTCTTTCCTAGTAAAGATGTACTTCAAACTCTTGTGATCGGTATAAACTTCACACTTTTCACCATATAAGTAGTGCCACCATATTTTCAAAACAAAGACAACCGCTACTAACTCTAGGTCATGAGCGGGGTAGTTTTTCTCATGTATCTTCAACTCTCTAGAGGCATAAGCAACAACTTTATCACCTTGCATGAGAACACAACCCAAACCTTCTTTAGACGCATCGCAGTAAACTATGAAGCCACAAGTTTCTGAAGGTAAAGTCAATATAGGAGCTGACATTAGCCGGCCCTTTAACTCTTGAAAACTGCGCTCACATTTATCTTACCATACAAATTTAACTCTATTCTGAGTTAGGCGAGAAAGTGGACCGACAATCTTTGAGAATCCCTTCACAAATCGCCTGTAATAGCCAGCTAACCCAAGGAAACTTCTTATTTCTGCAACATTGGAAGGGCGATTCCATTGAACAACTACTTCAACTCTCTTTGGGTCAATCGAAATGCCATCCTTCGAGATCACATGACCCAAGAATTCTATATGATCAAGCCAAAAATCACACTTACTAAATTTGACATACAACTTCTTTCCACGCAAAGTCTGCAGGACAAACCTCAAATGTTGCTCGTGTTCCTCTAAGCTCTTCAAATACACCAAAATATCATCGATGAAAACCACAATAAATTTGTCTAGGTACTCCCTGAACACCCTGTTCATCAAGTCCATAAAAGCAGCATGTGCATTCGTTAATCTAAAAGACATAACAAGGAATTCGTAGTGTCCATACTTTGTTCTGAAAGCAGTTTTAAGCACATCATTAGTTTTTATCTTCTACTGATGATATTCTGAACGAAGGTCAATCTTGGAAAATACCTGAGCTCCCTGAAGTTGATCAAATAAATCATCAAACCGGGGCAAAGGATATTTGTTCTTAATCATCACCTTGTTAAGTTCTCGGTAGTCTATACAAAGCCTCATACTACCATCCTTCTTTTTCACAAATAGAACTGGAGCTCTCCAAGGCGAAACACTAGGTCTGATAAAACCCTTATCCAAAAGCTCTTGCAGCTGCGTTTTCAACTCTTTTAATTTAGCAAGTGCCATCCGATACGGTGCCTTAGAAATCGATATTGTACCAGGCATCAATTCAATACAAAACTCAATTTCTTTGTCGAGAGGCAAACCTGGTAAATCCTCAAGAAACACATCTGGAAATTCTTTGACAACAGGAACATTTTCCAGTTTCACTACATCTTTACTTGTGTCTATAACAAAAGCCAAATAACCAAAATAACATTTTCTCAAAAGTTTCCTCGCTTGCAAAGTCAAGATCAACCTTGAAAAAGTGTCTTTACAACTTCCCAAAAAAGAGAACTCGGCTTGATTCGGAAGTCTAAAAATCACTTTCTTCGAAAAACAATCAACAATAGCATGATATGTAGACAACCAATCTATTCCTATAATAACATCAAAATCTTGAATATCTAACTCCACTAGATCCACAAACATTTTAACATTATCAATCTGGAGTGCACATCTCTTGAACACACGATGAGCAACCAAGAAATCACCAGTAGGAGTATCAACACGCAAATCATTTTCAAGAGACTCAGGCAACACATCTAGCTTCTTTGTAAACTCAATAGAAACAAAGGAATGTGTAGCACCAGGGTCAAACAACACATAAGCACATTGCGAGGCAATAGGAATATTACCTCAAACTACTACATTAGATGCCGCAGCATCCATTTTCCGTCATAGCGAAAACTTTTCCAGTATTCCTGTCTTTGATAGTTTTCTTAGGATCTACCAACTGAAGGAACATTCTTCCTTATGGAGCAATAGCATGCTTAGTGTCCCGATTGTCTACACACAAAACACGTTCTACCGTCCGTAGGGACATTCCTTTGAGTATGGCAATAGAGCGCAATATGTCCCATCTTTCCACAAAGGAAACATCCACCAAACTCGCAGTAATAAGGACCACCATGATATCCCCCACAAGTAGTACAAGGTCCTTGGTTACCTTGATTTCTGAAATCCCTTCGCTTTCCGCTTCCACTAGAACGACTATCTTGGTACTCAGCAATCTTGAACCTCTTGTGCTAGGGTATACCTTGTATGCCCCTTTTCAACATGTCCTTCTCAACCATAATCGCTCGATTCAAAACATCTTTATACGTTGTCAGTGTAAGCAGTGTAAGTATAGTACAAATATGAGATCGAAGCCCTCGCTGAAAGTGTTGAGCCTTGCGCTTTTCACTGGCCATAAAACCTTCTTCAAATCTACTCAACTGATTAAAAAGGTTTGCATACTCCATAACCGTCGAGTTACCTTGAGATATGTTTAAAAAGTTGCTCGTCATGCTAGCTTGGACAGACTCCGAAAAGAATTGAGCATTGAAAGTTTCAGTGAAATCTTTCCACGAAATCGTCGCATCCCTGCCTCCAAGGGCAGGTCTAGCCCCTCCCCACCAACATTCAACTTCGTCATCTAAATATCTCGTCGCGAATTTGACTTTTTGATCATCATGAACATTTTTCGCTTCAAAAATCCCCTCAATGTTTCTAATCCAACTATTAGCCTTGAGAGGATCTAACTTCCCATCGTACTTAGGTGGGTCCGCCTTTCTAAATTGCGCAAAGGTGCATGAGTTCGCGATTCCACCTTTACTTAACTCCTTCATATGACGATACAAATGAACCATCGCTTGAGTGAAATCAGCCAGGGGACTAGGCTTTTGGTATTCGACACTGACTTCCTCTTGCAAGTCCAGACTTCTATCATACTCATCCTCCAGTCTCCTTTTTGAAGCTACGCCACGAGAACCTTGAGGCCTATCTCTGGTGTCGGGCGTAGTGACTCGCTTGTCTTTACTATTCTTGCAAAAAGAGGCAAGTGTCTCCGAGTCAGGATGCATGATCACCTAATCCAAAACGAAACATAATCTTAGTATCTAAATGACTAACGGACTAAGACTATCACATAATCTCACCACATCCCATAAAATCTATACCCAAAAATCATAACCTAAGCTCTAATACCAAAGATGTCACACCCCAAATCTACAGGAATAGGGGAACGACACGGCCGCCCTTCCACACGAAGGACGTAGACTCAAAACATAACTAAAGAACATGTTATCAAAATATGCATCTCCAATTATATATATATGATAAACTAGTAGGTTTGGTTACAACAACAGAGTTTCTATAACTAACAAGAAAATATATACAACTTAGAACTCATCCAACCCACAAACTAAGGACAACAAAAATTACAACTTCCTTAGGCTATACCCAAAAATAGAACTAAAAGTTCTCGTCGAGCACTCTCGTACTAACGACCACTAACCAAGGATCTTGAAAACATGAAAGATGAGAGGGATAAGCAACCACAGCCCAGTGAGGAGTACATTTCTTCTAAGTAGATCGAACACCCACTATGCATATAACAAAATAATACGACAACTCATAATCCATATACATATCGAATCAAATATGATTTATTTGATTTCAGGAGAGTATCCAATTCCCAATAATAGTAAGATAAAATATCAACGGTCCAGTCCATTGATTAATCTCATAAAAACAAACGCCAATGGTCTATCCATTAGCCAATCTCATTACTCAAATGTCTAACCATGGTCACGCATAACACCCCGTGACAAGGTAACCAAGCTCCCCTCTGGGCAAAGTCTCTACCTATATTGCTGGTAGTTAGCCCACAAGGATATCCTAAACTAGTATGCATACCCACAAGTCCCGCAACGGGCTCACAACAACATTGAGCATCAACACCATCATCCACAATCCACAAAGCCAATCCAGAATAAATATCACAAATCAAACATATAATATTTCCACAACACGGCCCGTGTGCTTGTATTACCTTTCGAAAAGCATTCTCAAGTCATATCCGAACTCGTTTCACAAATTAGTTCACAAGGCAATACGTCTCTTCACGATACATTTCCTAAAACCATTCCCAAATACAAAAGAGTAGAAAATGCTCGATTCGACTTTATGCAACAAAAATGCTCTTCTTAGTTCAATACATATATATATCGAAACATTATTATTTCAAGATATGGATTTCACAAAATTGAAGAAGAAATAGCACCACTCACCGGAAATGCTCAAAATCAAACTACGTGTAGCTAGACGATTTGACGATCTCGTAATCCTATCAATTAAACGAGAATCGACATCAAAATCGAGTAAAATACTACAATAACTACAAAGCGACTAAACGACACCTAGACGCTAACAAAACAACTCATACGCGCTAACAAATCGCACACCCAAAACAATTACTCAAGCCGTCCACAACGCATAACTTGCGCGTCGAACTTTAACACATAATAACTCTCTCCTCCGAGCTTCGATTAAAGTGAGCTTGCAGTCCAAAGAAAGCTCTTTTAATGTACTTCAAAACCCCCAACATGACTCCTCCAGAATCTGTCCAAAAATCGAAAAAAACAGATGCAACAGGTTCTGGTCGTGCACTGCTCACTGCACACATCAAACTTCAAAAATCTGTTTCTTTCAAACCGTAAGTCCAAATCAAGATCCGTAAAATTCCACAGCTCCACAACACCCTTAACTATCATTCTAAAAAAAAAAAATCAACTTAACGGCTCCAAAATCGGACTTCGCGGCTCAAATTTCACATAATTCGGAATTTCAGCCATAAATTCAAAAACTACCACGAGCGCTTACCAAGCATTGCGATACGTAGTGGAATGGGCTTGGCGAGGCATCCAGGGCTTGGCGAGGCATCCGTGGCTTGTGCGCGGAAACCCCATTTTTCCTTTCTCTTCTTCTTTCTTCTCTTCTCTTTTCTCTCTTTCTTTCCTCTGTTTTTTTCCCTTCTCTGTTCAGTTTTTTTTTCTCTTCCCCTGCGTTTTTACTTGCTCTCGGTAACTACAGTGAACCGACCACTATCACTGTAGCAAAAGTTGACTTGGTCAACATTTTTTTTTAAGCCCATATTTTACACTTTCACTATCCCCGACCCGTCGTAGAAGCTCGAGCACATCGCCAAGACCATCTCTGCCGCTCCTTTCCAGTGCACATGGACCATGTCGTCCATGCTCTTCCTTATTGGGACACTGCTTCTCTTCTTCTGCGAGTTGAAGGCTTCCACTTGGATGACTTCACAGCTCTTCTTTGTCTCCTCCATGTCCATGCTCAATTGCAACACCGCCCAGGAAAATAATCGCTTTCTCGGTAGGACTACCCGAGAACTCGTACTCCAATCCCGAAGACGGCCTATAGGTGCTGCCCGTGGTGGTCAAAGCAACCCCATCCCGAATCAAATCTCGGACAAACTTGGAGACAGAGGAGTACGTGTTTTCCACCACAGAGTCTAGGCTGACCCAGAATTTCGTGACCTTCATCTGGTTCATTGTCCGAGTGCCGGTCTTGTCAGTGCAAATAGTGGTGGCTGACCCCATCGTCTCACAGGCCGAAAGCTTCCTCACCATTGCCTGATCCGCCATCATCCTCTTCATCGAATAAGCAAGAGTGAGGGTTACCGCGAGCGGCAAGCCTTCGGGAATCGCGACCACCACGATTGCCACAGCAGCTCCGATGATGCCCACCACGGAGTTTAAGATATCGTCACCTGTGGTTTGGCCTGCAATGTATTCCCGGTTCCCGTTCTCGTCCTGCGTTTTTCCCGTGAAATAGCGGATCAGCAAGACCACAAGAACCAGGAAAGCGACTGTCAAGCCTACTTTGCCAATCGACAAGGTGAGTTTATTGAGCCGAGCCTGTAAAGGGGTCTGCTCGCTGTTGTCGTGGCTGATTGAGCTCATCACCTCACCCCAAGTTGTGTTCATGCCGACGGATGTAACCAGCATCTGAGCATACCCATCAGCAACCATTGTTCCGGAGAACATGAATGGATTCTGATTGCTGTTCACTTCTACATGATCACTATCTCCAGTCATGCTCGATTCGTCAACCTAAATTGACAAATACAAACGTTGCTCGGGATTTAGTACAGCTAGGATAACACAACACGATGTGTCCCGGTCTTAACTGGAAACAAAAAAACCTGAAATCTGATGTAACACAAGAACAGATGGATTCTACTATGTTAACTAAGAATGTTGTACTATGACTAGAACTACGACTTAAAACCATTACTTTCTTTTTGTCACGGACTTAAGCTAATTAAAATGAAATTGCCCAGTATCAAACAGAGTATCATACACTTGTACATTTCTTTGGAGTAATTGCTGAACTAATTAATCAACCAGTGCTCGAACTTGTTAATACTAATACTATATATTTCTGAAGGAACCAACGTGAGTTAATCTGCAAATCTATTGCAGTCAAGCCAGTACAAATTGCCGTCCGTACCTGCAAGGAGTGCCCGTGGAGGAACAGCCCGTCTGCCAAAACTTGATCGCCGATCTTTAAACAAGCGACTTCTCTGACGACAATCTCGAATATGGAAACCTGCTGCCGCCGACCCTTCCTTACTACATCGATGAGAATATTACAGCTCACCCGAGACAGTTTTTGGAACTGCCGGTTCTGCCGGTAATTGCTCACGGCTGATACCGTGATGACGAGGAACACCGCCACGAATATGCTCCCGCCATCATACCAGCCTTCCTTGACTCCGTTCTCCTCGATCCCAAACCCGAGCGAAAGCCCGGCACAAACAAGAAGAATCATGATTGCGAGGTCCTTGAAAGCCTCAAACACGAAGTGGAAGAAACCCATGGCGTGCAGGCTGGCCTGGCCTGGGCGAGGGTTGCCGTTGCCCGCCACAAGCGAGGCTCGGTTGGGCAAGGGCAAACCCAAGCGAGGGCTCCCCTCGCCAAATCAGGCACGAGTGTTATGGTCGGCCACCAGCAAAAGGAAGAAGTAAGGAAAAAAAAGAAAGAAAGAAATAAGAAATATAATTAAATCACTAGCCATGCCATGTAAGACAACCGGTGTACATGTCAGCGAATTCCGGCCAAAATTGATCGGATGGACTCAATTGGCAAAATGTGAAAAGGTTTAGGACTTAATTAGCAAAATTAAAAGGTTTAGAACTGAATTGGTAAAAGTGTAATAGGTATAGGACTTTTTGGATAATTTTTCCGAACTATATGGTTGATGTTGTTATGTCTGCGTTCCAAATTTTGAGAATAAGACCGGACTTGAATTGAGTTAATTAGAAACGTGACCGATACTCGTCATGATTTTGTTCCTGGTCTCGACATAGTCTATGTGCGTGATTATACCGATTCGGTCTTTTTGTGCTTCACATTTTTATCACGATTTTCTGTCTTATGGAGGTGGTCATTCTTCTTGCTCGTATCGCATCCGAAGTTGCATGCTTGCTCGGACACTGATGGGGCTCCAGATTCCACAAGCCGACAGTACTTTTCTCATTTTCCAGAAGCAAACTTGTTTTTTTATTTTATTTTATCGGTATTGGGCTTCGCCGGTCCAATCCGCAACATTATTTAATTTAATGTTAAATTAAATGGACCACGCGAAGGTTCGGGCAAAGAGGCTGTTTGACCAGTTTCTTTTCCATCCACGCGGGTTGCTCAGCACCAGGTATTTGCTGAACTAAAGATAGTTCGCTGTAAGATTCAAACCATCCGCTTTTGATCAGGCTGAGACGAAGCATACCGAAGACCTTAGTGAAGGAAGGCCTACCGAGTCTTCACCGCCCGAGCATATCCCCCAATCAGCTTACCTGTCGAGTCTCGGCATACATACACCAGCGACGGTGCCAGAGGTTGGTTCTCGGAGGGAGGAGCCGTCAACGTTGAGTTTCAGAGACCCCACACGCCGGCGGTAACCGATTCGGAGGTAAATTGCTCCGATTTGTTGGGGGCTTTCTTTCTCTTTGCATTCCATCTCTCACGAATTGCGTTTGAGGCTAGGGCCACTGCTACTACTCCTTGATATATACCACAGCGTCTCTGTAAGAGGCAAGCTGTTGATGCACGGTATTTTGAGCTTATCAAACGAAAAAGTTTCGGGCTCCCGCTTGAACGATAAGGAGCTTATCACAAGGCGAGGATCTCGCCATGACCTGGATTTCCTCAACTCTCCGAAGCCTCTCCTCAGGCATGTAATTGTGAAACTCAGCTCCTTCCACGATGGCTTCGTTGGAGGCGTCGTCCCTGGGCTTGAGAATCCCGCACTCCGTGGCAATGGCCTTAGCGGTGAAGATGTTGTCTCCCGTTATCATCTTGATGTTCACTCCCGCCTCCTGACAAGCTTGGACTGCGTTCTTCACGTTGCAACGACATGGGTCCTCAATACCGATGAGTCCTAGTAATGTCAGGCCGTCTTCCTGGATCTTCTCCCCATCTTCTCTTTCTTTGATTGCTTCCTCAGAGACTTGTTTATGAGCGAAAGCGATGCACCTGAGGCTGCTCGCCCCCATCCCCTGGATAATCTGCTCAAATCTCATCCTTTCATCTTCGTCTGAATCTTTCAGTATCCCTAACCCATCGTAGAAGCTCGAGCACATAGCCAAGACCATCTCTGCCGCTCCTTTCCAATGCATATGGACCGTGTCATCCACGCTCTTCCTTATTAGGACACCGCTTCTCTTCTTCTGCGAGTTGAAGGCTTCGACTTGGATGACTTCACAGCTCTTCTTTGTCTCTTCCATGTCCATGCTCAATTGTGAAACCGCCCAGGAAAGAATCGCTTTCTCGGTGGGACTACTCGAGAACTCGTATTCCAACCCAGAAGATGGCCTATAGACGCTGCCCGTGGTGTTCAAAGCGACTCCGTCCCGAATCAAATCCAGGACGAACTTGGAAACAGAGGAGTACGCATTTTCCTCCAAGGACGCTTGGCCGACCCAGAATTTTGCCACTTTCATCTGGTTCATTGTCAGAGTGCCGGTCTTGTCAGTGCAAACAGTGGTGGCTGACCCCAGCGTCTCGCACGCCGAAAGCTTCCTCACCATCACCTGATCCACCATCATCCTCTTCGTCGAATAAGCAAGAGTGATTGTTACTACAAGTGGCAAGCCTTCGGGAATCGCGACCACCACAATCGTCACTGCGGCTGCAATTATTCCCCCCACGATGTTTATGATATTGTCACCCATCATTTGGCCTGGAGCGAATTCCCGCTTCCTGTTCTCGTCCTGACCTTTTCCCGTGAAGTGGCGAATTAGCAGGACCACAAGAACCAGAAAATTGACCGCTAAGCCAACTTTGCTAATCGACGAGGTGAGCTTGTTGAGCCGAGCCTGTATTCACTGCTGTCGCGGTTGATTGAGCTCATCATCTCGCCCCCGTTGTGTTCATCCCGACCGATGTGACCAGCATCCGAGCACACCCATCAACAACCTTTGTTCCGGAAAACAGGAATAGATTCTGATTGCTCTTCTCTTCTACCCGATCACTCTCCCCAGTCATGCTCGATTCATCAACCTAAATTGACAGTACAAGCGCCGCACATGATTTAGTGACGATAGCATGCGTTCAAATCAGTACAAATTCTCGTCTCTACCTGCAAGGAGTGCCCCTCGAGGAGCAGGCCGTCTGCAGGGACTTGATCGCTGATCTTCAAACAAATGACATCTCCGACAACGATCTCAAATAGGGAAACCTGCTGCGGCCGACCCTTTCTTATCACATCAATGAGAATATTACTGGTCGCCCCATTCAATTTATCGAACTGCCGGTTCTGCCGGTAATTGCTCAGGGCCGACGCCATGATCACAAGGAAAACTGTGAAGAACGGGCTCCCACCATCGTACCAGCCTTCCTTGACCCCGTTCTCCTTGATCGCAAACCGGGGCAAAAGCCCAGCGCAAAAAAGAAGAATCATGAGCGTGAGGTCCTTGATAGCCTCGAACACAAAGTGGAAGAAGCCCTTGGCGGGCTGCTTGTATGTGTTGAGGCCGAATGCATTTTGCCTGCGAGCGACGTCATCCAGTTCGCCGCTAATTCCGTCAGCGAAATCAGTCTCAAGGGCCGAGGCAACTTTGTTGATGCCGCCAAATTCTCCAAGGCGGATGAGGTCCCTGTCCTTGACCAGCCTGGTGAGCTGTGACTGATCAATCTGGAAGGAGCTGGGTTGATTGGGGCGAGCGCTCGGAGCCTGATCGGGGATTGGAATCGAAGTGTAGGAAGGAGCGAGCGCTTGGAGCTGTGACTGATCAATGTGGAAGGAGCTGGGGTGGATCGGAGCGAGCGCTCGGAGCCTGATTGGGGATTGAAATAGAAGAGTAGGAAGTAGATTTTGGTGGGAACTTGTTGGTTTTCTTTGTGGAGGTAGCAGCGATGACTCGGGAGCAATATATGGTGGCTAAGGCCAAGCGCCATTGCTTGGCGAACTTGCGCATAGCGGGTGGCAAGTCGAGAGAGGCCTCGTGGGAGACGGAGCCGCGGCGGAGAATGCTCGTCATCGCTGTGAAAATGTTGCGGAGGCTTGTGATCCTCTGACAACGAGATAGATTTTATACACATGCTCAAGCCGAACGGGAAGCTTCCGACGGGTTTCCATGGAAGACCCGAAACTGCCTGTCTTACTATGTAAAAACGTAGTTGGGATTTTGACTTTGGAAGCGGCACTCTCCATAAAAGGTCTGCCATCCAGTAAACGGATCAACCAACTACAGGAATGATTAGCGAAGATTTCATTTTGCATGGGGGACGTGGAGATTATTTATGGACATGCTTAAGCGGAACTTGACCATTTTGGGTTCCAAAATGGCGATGGCGAGACATGTATATAAAGTCAAGTCAAACTTAGTGGAACAAACAGTCATGTTATACGAATCAAGCCAAATGATTGTAGTTTTAATTAAGCCTTAAGCACTGCGAGAACAAGATTTAAGGTAACAAGAAATGGAGGTTAGTTGTGAGCTGGACACGAAAATGCTGAAGAAAAAACACAAAAGGGAATTGCAACGAAACCTATGCACATGCCCCGATTCGGCAGAGGAGAGAGAGAGAGACGCGAAAGCTCTCACTATCGCGCGTCGTCTGCAAATCGATGCGGACGCAGATCGGTGATGATTATTGACAATGACACGACGTTTAGAAGAAAAGAAGAAGAAGAGGAAAAGTAGAAAATGCCTCGGAGCTTAAGGCGCACGTGACAACATCTCTGTTTTAGAAATTAATTTCTGGTCAGAAGTTGATTTTTCTACTTCTACTTCAAAAATTGATTTTTAAAGGAAAAATGCGTTTGATAAAACAGGAGAAAATTTCTTCATCTAAAGGAGAAATAATAATATTTTAATATTTTATTTTTAAAATTATTTAATTACTATTTAATTTTATTTCTTTCCTTCTTGCTTCATACACAATAGGTGAGGGCTGCGAAGCCTTCGCTGGTTGTCTACGAGGGTTGCGGCCCTCGCCCAGGCGTGCGAGGCCGCAAGCAAGGCAGCCTCAGCCTTGCCCACAATCAGCAAGGCTGAGGCTGGTGAGGCCATGGTCGACGAGTCATGGGCGAGGCTGGCACGCGACCCATCGCGAGTTTGGCGACCATCACAAGCTCTGGCGACACATAGTGAGCTGCACCATAGCCTCACTCACAATTTGTCGACTGAGGGTGAAGTTGGCTATGGCCTCGCACGCTTGGGCGAGGCTGGGCAAGGATTGCGACCCTCGCTGGCCACACTTCTAAGCAAAAAGAAAAAAATAAAATATTCAAAAATATTAAAATATTATTATTTTGGCCGGCTAGCAAGCCACATCAACGTCGACTGATTAAATGGACTAAATTGGTAAAAATATAAATGGTTTAGGACTTAATTGGCAAAAAAAAAGGTGCTCCAGAAGTAAAGAAGTAAAAAGAAAGTTACTTCTTTTTTGGGGGCAAAAACAATTTATGGAGAGAAAAAGCACTTTTGAAGTAGAAAAAAGAAGTTGTTTTATCAAACACAGTTCTGCTCCAGAAGTGAAAAAGTGCTCCAGAAGTAGAAAACTGAAATTGCATTGACAAATAGATTTCTACTCTAGAAGTGCTTTTGGAATAGAAATTCTACTCGATAAGTGTTATCATGCGTGCCCTTAATATCTTTGCATGGTCTTATGAAAAAGAAGAAGGGGAAATTAAAGCTTTCAAAATAAGATTCATCACGATAGGTGTGGGTTGCGGACTTCAATGCATCATTAAACTTCTTTAGCTAAGACTTCATTAAACTACACATTTGTTTGGTGATCGAATGACTCCTGAGTGTGTGCTTATGAAAAGCTCGCTCAAAGCAATTATTCATTGTTGTCCGCTACACGCAATTTGCATGTCGAAAATTTAAAAAATTCTCTCTGATCAGACCATAACTCCTAATCGATCTCCATCATATCCCACGGCTTAATGTCACCCTAAACTCTTGTTACAACATGATTTCCGCAGTTTAGCCACTCCTAGATTGAATTTAGCAAATTGAAATTTATGAAGATCATAATTCACAGCTCGATTTTGAGTAGGGGTGAACAAAGTAGCCTGGGATTGCTCAAACTAGACCAGGTTGATTCGGTCCTTGAGGGTATTGGTCCGATCCCTGATCCCAACAAGCGGGACCAGTGGCCGGGTGATCCGATCCCCGATTCTGAGGGGAATAGGACCGGCCCAAACTGCTCGGCTCGGATCGATAAAAAAAATAAAAATATATATGTATATGCCATTTGAACTTCCTTTCCTCTTGGCTCTTTTTGTCCCATCTCTCTCTCCTCTTCTCTCTTCTCCTCCTCTTTTTTCTTGTCCAATCATCACATCTCTCTCTCTCTCTCTCCTCCCCCTCTACTTTTATCTTGTCCCGTCTCTCTCCTTTTCCTCGATCAGAGTATCTGCTCCCCTCCTCTTATTCCTCTTTTCTCTCCTCTGAGTCCTTTTTCTATGGCCTCCTCCTCTTGTTCCTCTTCTCTCTCCTCCTCCTCCCCTCCTCTTTAACGTCTCTCTCTCTCCTCCTTTTAATTCTTGAACTCCCCCCTCCCATCTCTCTCTCTCTCTCTCTCTCTCTCTCTCTCTCTCTCTCTCTCTCTCCACCTTTGATTCTCGCACGTCCCATCTCTCTTTCTCTCTCTCTTTGAAAATTCAACAAAAGCATGGAGGTCGAGCACTATAAAAATGTCATCAGCACCCGTCGCGTCTCCTCTTTGTCATCTACAAGAATATTGTTGGCACCCATCGTGTCTTCTTTCTGTCGCCTACAAAAATGTCGTTGACACCCACCGCACCTTCGCAAGGTCGAGGCCGAGTTCTCTAAGATTTGTGACAAGTGAAATTGCGAGCTATTGCAGCTTATTCAGCCAGTATTATTGGGATTGGACCGAACCGGTCCTTGGTCCCAAAAATTTGGGGATCGGGACTACTGCTCCAGTCCCAATCCCCGATTCCATATAGGGACCGGACCAACCTAGACCATGCACACCCTTAATTTTGGGATTCCCTCCAATCAGATAGATAAAAAGTTCGAGTCCTTACTAGGCGCTATGAAATAGAAAGTTAATCCGAGTTGACTAGGCCCTCGAGTTCAAATGTCGTGATGATTCCCATTTGGAAAGCTTATCTCAACTTGACGTGTTGTAGATTTCAACACGTCATTTGTGTGATATCTTAAATTTCGACGATGTGGAATAATGTAATATTTCGAATTTTCGACAGTATGAAATAATCGAAGGACGATCGTCGAAATTAATTTTAGAACAAAACGTGTGATCGGAATTTTGAACAAAATTGCAAAAAGGGAAAGAAAGAAGAGAATGAAAACAGAGGCCGTCATTCGCGGGTTTCGAACCGCAGACCTCCACTGTCTCGTGCACGTCTCGTGCACCTGCCACTCGGCCGAGGCGCGAGTGGTGAGATTAAAGCGCCAAAATTTATATTTAAAGGAATCGGCGTGCTATGGACGTCGTCGTTTTAGGTCAACAGAGACGACTTCAATTTTTGCAGACAAACCCTAAATTTTTGCAGAAGAGACAGTAAGACGAAAATTATGGAACGAAGAGACGTTTTGGGCTAGGCATGAACCGACGGGCCTAATTTCTATTATTTTCGGAATTCAAGGGGGCCCATAATGGGAAATGACCATTTTGCCCCCCCGAAGCCCATTTTTTGCCCAAAATGAAGAACTCCTTGGATATCAAGCCCATTGAGCCCGCAAAAATTCAAGCCAAGCCATGTGAATAGTGTCAAGCCCAAGTGAAATAGCGCAAGCCCGTGTGAATAGTGCCAAGGGTGGAAATTACCCTTTTGCCCTTTTTGAAAGTGAGATATTTTGAAGATGGCATTTAATGATTTAAGACAAAGCTAATTAAAGCTTTGGTCTTGCTTTTCTTCATGCTTTTCCCTTCCCCCCCTTGATCGAACATGAGGCCCCCCCTTTGCCTCATCTTATCTTATCTTGTCTTGTTTTCTTTCAATAATTCAAGTGGTCTTGAATTGCAAGAAGCCAAAACATTAGATATTTTTGGAAAGTTGCAATTATTGCAACCATGGTTAAGTAAAAGGCAAGACCACTATCTCTCTCTCTTTTTCACTCTTCATCTTTTTCATTTCCTTCTTGCAAGCTTTTTCTCTCTTTTCCTTGCAATTTCGACCACCACCACCACTTCACCACCGCCCTCTTTGCCGCCCACCGAACCACCACCAAGCCACCACCGAATCACCACCAAGCCGCCACCGAACCGCCGTGAGCCGCACCGTGCCGCCATGCCTCCGTGCCCTCACCGCCGTGCCGCGCCGTCCATCACTGTGAGCCGCCCACCTTGCCGCCGGCCAACAAGCAAGCAACCACCATCACCGTCTTCGCGCCGTCGCCGCCGTTGTCACAGTAGTCACCATTGCCGTTAAATGGTGAGTTAACCCCCTAATCCTTGATTAGGCTACTAATTGCACTTAGGGTTAGTTTAAAGTGCAATTAGACTTTTAACTATGGTTATTTTGGCTAAATTATAGTTTGGTTAAATTAACCTTGGTTAGGTTAATAGACTATGGTTAGGTTAGTTGACCTTGGTTAGGTTAGTTAACCATAGTTAGGTTAGTTAACCACGGTTATGTTATTTAACCATGGTTGGATTAATTAACCTGGGTTGAGTTAATGGTTAGGATTTTATGCTGATTATGCTGGGCATGTTTATGATGAGGTTGGTCGTAGAAATAACCTTCTATGTGCCTAAAATGATTTTAGTAGAAAATAATGTATTTTTAATGTGTCATTGGTAATTGATGTGGCGATGTGCTCGAATGCTGAATTTTATGTTGTCGAATAATCCACTGGGCTTGAAAAGTGAGGCATGCAAAGTTTGGCATAAAAAGCACGTCGGTGTGATCACGTGCGAATTTTATTGTGAAAATGGCAATATTTGATGTGTGAGCATAATCATGGCCTGAGTACGGAAAATGTGGCATTTTCATGATAGTTTGATGAAACCTACCTTGAGGCGTGTTTATGCGGGGTTAAGAATCGAGCCTGAGGCGTTTTACGCAGGCTATCCTGATGCGTGTTGACGCGGGGTATAGTTGAGCCTGACGAGGCCAACTGTCGCACACCTGAGGCGTGAACCTTACGCGGGTTGTGGCGACGTCGCATACCTGAGGCGTGAACTTTATGCGGGTTGTGACGACGAGTTATGGCATAAGCACGTTTCATAAGTGCAGTGATTAAATAGAAAGAAGAAATGAGATTGTATTTGATTACATGTTTTGGCTGATGTATTGTTTTAGAATGCGATTATAACTTATAACATGCAGGGCGTGTGTATGTACCAAGGCGAGGTAAGAGTGCCTGTGAATTGTTAATTACTCAGTGAGTGAGTTGCTCGAACCTGTATTAGATGGCATGCTTAGGGATGCTCTGGGTGAATTGATGTCCTACGCGAGGTTTAGGCGGTTAACTTATTGAGATTTTATCTCATTAGTTGTTGTTAACCATTTTTCATACTGTTAGGATGAATACAAGGATAGTGCGTTTCGGGGTTCCTATGGATCAGAGCCTTGAGATTAAGACGCATATAATCCCTGATAAGGACTACCACTTCGAACTTCATATTACGACCATCTGGGTTGACGATGGGATAATGCACTTGGTCCCCCATCGGTTCAGGGCATGGTTCTTACGGTATGGCGATGCCCTTTTTGGCCCACTGAGGGGTTTTGATGGTCCTAACGGAGGTAGACCCGGAGGAGCGACGTGGGATTCATCGGACGGAGCGATCCCTGATGGTGCCGTGGAGGACCCAGATTCCGACTCTGATGCAGAGAGTGATCCCGAGACCCCTCCTGGATACCACTAGCTTTAGGTCGGGCTTGGGAAAGCCGACCTCTTTTTGCTTATCCCGTAGTGTAGCGGAGATAGGTTAACCGACCCAGGTATCTTTTTGTCGATCTGGTAGGGAGTGGCCCAAGAGTAAAGACTTGTAAATATAGACTTCCTAGGGTTAACATGTTGATAAATAAAAAGATGTGTTTTGGTAATGCTGTTTGTTCTGTTATTGGTGCCGCTATTTTTCCTGCTATCCTCGCTGTCATGGGTTGTTTATGTTTCCGCATGCACTAATTGAAAGATAAAATGAATGGGTAGTTGACGCATCCTAGGACGTTGAAATTTTATTGACCATTGGACAAGTGACAGGGATGGTCGCGCGCTCGAGGGCTCGGGGCGTGACAATTTGTCGCCGAAGGATCTGGAAAAGGAGAAGAAGGGGGGAAACTAAACTGGAGGCGACAATGACTGATCGTGGGCAGAGAGACGAGTACATAACAAAGAAGCAGTACCGAAACTGTGCACCAGAAGATAGGCCGTGACTACTCTTCGCACATAACAAAAGAACACGCCATTGTCACGATACTAAACTCTCTATGAACTAAATAAGACAGCGTATCTCTTAAACTCTCTCAATCGCTTACATTTGCTTTTCTTAGCTCAATTCTTGATTTGAATCTTGTCTGTACTCATGTCAAACTATGGAGCAGGTTCGTAGTATATGCTAAACTTTTCCTTTTCCTGCTGAAGCAGAACGGGACAATTACAACGGGAAGCCTACTAGTACTTACGATCATGCATTTGTATTCTAAAACTTTCATTTTATGCATTTATGTCTTAAAACTTGTTATGATCGTACGCTTTAGTCCTTCCGGTAGGTTTTGGTGGACGACAGATCTATGAGGCTTCTTTTTTTTTTTTTAATAATTAATGGCCATGCGAGATTAAAAAACTATAAAGACAAATTACCTAACTTGTTTAGTTTACTTAAAACTGGCGAAATTAATGAAAGGACTTGAGTATATCGAAATTACGAGAATGGCGTGTCACGGAGCTTCGCTTCGTTGATTTTCTTATTTCTTATGATTGATTACAATAAAACTTTGTATTGTCAATTATTACAGTCGATTGGATTATGATAGTCCAACCGATCCCTAACCCAATCGGGTGGAGCGAGCGCGTGGCGCCTAACTCAAGTTGCTTAGAGAGAGAGAGAGAGATTAGTTGTCGCTGTCACGTGGATATCCCTGGGCCCCACGCTCTGGCTCCACCGCCAACGAACGGTCTCCGTCGCGGCCCCGGGCCACGTGTACGGCCTGAAAACACATAAATACACGGTGCGATCCAAACTCAAGGTGAATGCCCAACGCTGAAATGAAGCAACGCTTGCAGAGTGGGGCCCCCACTCTCTCTCTCTCTCTATAGATGGAAAGTTAAAACATGTCGGAATCCCCCACTCTCTTTGCTTGAATTCCATAAATTGATCACTTAATTCAAGCATTTCTTGCAATCAAATGGCTCGACTTTGATCTCGAATCGCCAAATCCGCAAACTTTAGACCTGCCCTGCTGCTCCTCCGTCAGAAGCTGACATGAGAGTCCACATCAACAAACATATTCTTATTTATCAATATATATATATATTCATTTATTTATTGAACAAATCGTCCTGAACAAGAAAATTCAAGACCCAGTGATGCATCTAGAGCCTTAGTAATTAGTCCTGCCGGTCGAGTTGCAGAGACGACGAAGTTTTCCTAAATAATGCATTTACGAAAGAGAGTAATAGTTTCGCATCCGTCTCAACTCTCCCGTTCTCTCATTCATCAATACAGATGTTTCCGTATGAAAGGGGAAACAATTCAAAAAACATGCGCAGAAAGAGACATCCAAGAAAAAAAAAACAAAATTATAATTTGGTGCAACGGGACCACCGATTTTCTATCCTTATCTAATCGAGATGACTTTCTATAATGACCGTTTCTTCTTCTTTTTTCTTTATTTTTGCTCGATGGATTCGGAGTGTGGCTTCTTAGGAAGATTCGCTCGATCCTCTAACTCTTTAATACAGTATTAATGGCAATTCTTTGTTCTTGTGGCACGTGATTGATAACCCACATCTAACATCGTGTTCTCGTGGTATGTAGCAGTTTATATCATTAGCCAATGTCCTAAGTACGAATCATCAATTCGACTTAACCTAAATCAAAGACATGGCAATATTCCTTCTGTAGACAACCTTGCAAGGTGCAAATTTTGCTGCACAAATAATAATATTATGCTTATTTTACAAATAGAGCATTATACACTCCATGTCCGAGTTGCAAACCTTCCATGACAACGCAGCATTGGGTCTCCCCCATCTCTGCATATCTTTTGACCTTTCGTTAACTCCTCATCCCAAGCACGTCAAATGAATGCAACCGGGGGCTTTCCTGGAAGCACGTTTGCCGATGCGTTCCTCAGTTTCGCTGTAACCCTAGTATGAACTCACAAGATACAATCATGCGAAAAATAAGAACTAGAGTCGTGTATCTCATGATCGTCCAACAAAAGCAAAGAAACTCGAAGAGACAAAGCAAACACGGCAAACGCCTTAAGGCGAAATTTTTTCTTAATCCCTTACACATATAATGTTGCGAAAAGTAAGTGATCGATCAATAAAATAAATGGCAAAAGGTAATGATTCAGTCAGTGTGACCGATGTCCATGGGAGGGCAGTACAGAATTCCACTGTAGACCGGGTGATACAAAAAAAATTACAATTACACTCGAGTCACTCAAACACATTCGGTGTTTTACAACCCCTAATTATACCAAGTAACTCACATTGTATTTAATCCTCAAAATTCCTCACGAAATTTTCTCTCAATCTCATAAAGAAACTACACAAAATTTTACCACAATATTTTCATGGCTTCAAACACTCAAATGTAATTCACGAACACAAGCTCCTCTTCAATAGTCTTCACAAAGAAAACCCTTCTTGTATATAGATAGGAGTTGGATCCAAAATAGGAAACCCATTTTTTAAAAAACCTCATCAT
This sequence comes from Metrosideros polymorpha var. glaberrima, assembly GCA_001662345.2. Lineage (NCBI taxonomy): Eukaryota > Viridiplantae > Streptophyta > Magnoliopsida > Myrtales > Myrtaceae > Metrosideros > Metrosideros polymorpha. The sequence continues at coordinate 3,734,268 of BCNH02000008.1, read as the reverse complement.
ACAAGGAAATAACTGAAATAGCGAACCAATTCAAACTAGGAAATCATTCAAATTACGAATGTTTCATTTTTTGGCTCAAACTCGAGACATATTTTTAACAATCTCCACCTTAGCTCGACATTTGAGACAAGTTACAATCGCTTCATTAGAATCCAAACAAAACCATTGTTGCATCCAAATTATTAGGAGATGTAACACACGCCTTGTCAAACTCAATGGTTACAACAACCATTGGCTCTATAGGCTTTACCTCATTACAAGCATCATCTGTGTCTGTTATCACGTTAGTACTCGTTACTTCAGGAGTTTTCAGTTGCAACTTCACCTTAAACTAAACATCATCCAAATCCATACAGATACTGTCACATATAATTATGCCCAAAAGTATAAGAGACTCGTCAAATGTAACTTCTCTGCTGATAATAGGTAAATTTAATTTCGGACACCACGACTAATAACCTAGCACACATTGTATATAATCTAGGAACATGCATTTTTTTGCCTTGTCACACTAAGCTTACATCACTCACTCAAACATAATATAGACAATCAAATATTCTATTAATAGAATAATAAACAAAGTTACCTAACCACTTGGAAGTCCAACGTTCAATCACAATTAATGGAGATCTATTCATTAGGCAGCTCACCATACTAAGTGCATTCGACGTGAACCTCCAAACATACCAGCACGAGAGAGCATTTTGTGGGTCATCTCTAGTAAGGTTTTACTCATCAACTTTGCAACCTATTGTGGTTCACTTGCACTAGTCTAGTGTCTCGCTATGACTTCTTTCTTGTAGAATTTATTTAACATCTCCGAGCAAGACTCCATACTACTATTAGTCAGAACATGCTTGATCGTCTAACCGATTCTTCCTCGTGTAGTCGTCCGCAACTGTTAGCAAAAATCAAGCACTCTTCCTCAAATGAAACCGCGATAGCCTGCGAGCATCCAAGTGAATCAATTTTGCAATCTCCACTATTTCTCTAGCAATCATATTAGTGAACTTTTGGTTGTTTGCCTAAGTCACAACACATGGATATATTCAGTTTCTCAGTCACATAACCACCTAGCAAATTCCTTTCACTAGGAACCTTTAGGTTTCTCTCACTAAGTGATCATTCCCTTCAAGACATTCAACGCATGGATACATTTAGTTTCTCAGCCATATAACTACCCAGCAAATTCTTCTCACTAAGAACCTTTAGATTTCTCTCGCTAAGTGATCATTCCCTTCAAAACATTAATCCCTTCAAGCTTCCTTGAATTAAATAGGTTGTAGAACTTGACACAGGATGAGATTGCCGAAGATCGATGCGTTCTAGACTTGTTGATTCACGCGGAGATGTTCATCCTTGAACTGCACTATCAAAAGGACTGTTACCTGGTATGATGCCCCAGCTATCAGATTTCTCCACACATGTTGACTATAAGTGGATCAGTTCCTAGCCGCGGGATGCTTTCGCATGAGGCCATCGGTCGGTTGCTCGGTGTTATGTCTACACATTCCAAATTACGCACGATTTGGCTCGCCCATAATTTGTCGTGTCAACACATTCCAAATTATGAAAATAAAGCCCCACTTGATTTGAGTTAATTAGAAATTATGACTGATATACATTATGGATTTGTTCCTTGGCTTGACATCGTCTATGTCTGTAATTCATACCAATTCACTCGTCTCATGGGATTCGTCATTCTTCTTGCTCATATTTGTAGTTGCATGCTTAGTCGGACATTGACGGGGCCAGAGATGCCACAAGCCGAAAGTACTACGCAACATGATTTGCTTATAATTCAAGCCAATTCTCCAATTTCATAACACAACATAAAAAACAAAACGTTAATTTGAAATATTAAAAGAATAGTTTTGGGCTTTGGTTTGAAGCGGTTTAATTTGATTCGAGTCAATTCTTTTTAGAAGATTGGGCCGACATACTGAGCCCAGATAAGCCCAGCTCTATCTTATGACCCGTGCAGAAAGATCGATTGATTTCACATTCCCTATTTCTCAATGAATGCTTCCTTTGAATTTAATAATAAATTACATTATCGACCAAAAAAAAAAAGGAAATCTAAAAAGAAATTACATCAATTGATTACACAGTCATTATTTTCCGAGTAAAGAAAAGAAATCACACGGCATCATGAACGAATTCAATGTACAATGAAAAGCATAGAGTTAGGGCCAACTAGTATTGCTACTGTTCTCTGTGCCCGAATTTCCTCCCGAGCTTCTTGATTTTCAATCCAAAGTAGCTGAAGATTGGTGTATCAGGGACCGGAATGCACTTGACGACCCAACCAATAGGCCAAGACGCGGCCGCGATCCCAACACACGCGCCCCATTGTCCCCAGCTCAACCGCTCTGTGTCGGCGAACCGCTTCAGGAACTCGACCATCACCACCTGGAGGACCATCGTCACAAAGATGATCCCAAGGAACAGCTTGTTCTTGTGTATGCCCTCAAACACGTTCCTCTTCTCGAGCTTCCTCGCGTTGAACTCGTTGAAGACCTGGCAAAGGACGAACGCGTTGAATATCAGCGTCCGCTTCACCGCCTCGTGCACGCCGAAGATCGATTCCCCCTTGAACTGTAGAGTGAGGAGGACGGCCATTTGGTATGTTGCTTGGGCCACAATGTTCCTCCACATGACGTTGGTTATGAGCGGCTTGGTCCGGCCGACGGGGGGCTTATCCATGAGCTCCCTGGTGGGCCGCTCGGTGGCCAGGGCGAGAGCGCCGAGCGTGTCCATGATCAGGTTCACCCACAAGAGTTGCACGGCCGTCAAGGGGACGTCGCCGGAGGAGACCGCGGCCACAAAGTTTATCACGAGGGCCGCCACATTCACCGTGAGCTGGAACTGGATGAACTTCTGGATGTTATTGTAGACGCATCGACCCCACCGCAGCACCGTCGCCACGGAGGCAAAGTTGTCGTCGAGGATTACGATGTCCGAGCTCTCTTTGGCGACCTCGGTGCCTTGGATGCCCATTGAGAGCCCGATGTCGGCTTCCTTCAAGGCCGGTGCATCGTTCGTGCCGTCCCCTGTGACGGCAACCACGTGGCCTTTCTGCTTGAGGCATTGAACCATGAGAAGCTTATCGAAAGGCGAGGATCTTGCCATGACTTGGATTTTCTCGACTCTCTGAAGCCTCTCCTCAGGCGTGTAGTTGCGGAACTCCGCTCCTTCCATGATGGCTCCACTGAAAGAATCGTCCCCGGGCCTGAGAATGCCGCACTCCGCTGCTATGGCCTTAGCGGTGAAGATGTTGTCTCCTGTTATCATCTTGATGTTCACTCCCGCATCCTGACAAGCTTGGACCGCACTCTTCACACCAGGACGGCATGGGTCCTTAATACCGGCAAGTCCTAGCAATGTCAGGCTGTCCTCTTGGATCTTCTTTCCATCTTCTCTTTCTTTGATCGCTTCCTTGGAGACTTGTTTATGAGCGAAAGCAATGCACCTGAGGCTGCTCGCCGCCATCCCCTGGATAATCTGCTCAAATCTAATCCTTTCATCTTCGTCCAAATCTTTCACTATCCCCGACCCATCGTAGAAGCTCGAGCACATCGCCAAGACCATCTCTGCTGCTCCTTTCCAGTGCACATGGACCGTGTCGTCCATGCTCTTCCTTATTAGGACACCGCTTCTCTTCTTCTGAGAGTTGAAGGCTTCGACTTGGATGACTTCACAACTTTTCTTTGTCTCCTCCATGTCCATGTTCAATTGCGACACTGCCCAGGAAAGAATCGCTTTCTCGGTAGGACTACCGGAGAACTCGTACTCCGATCCCGAAGACGGCCTATAGACGCTGCCTGTGGTGTTCAAAGCAACCCCATCCCGAATCAAATCCAGGACATACTTGGAGGCAGAGGAGTACGCGTTTTCTGCCAGGGAGTCTTGGCCTACCCAGAATTTCGTCACCTTCATCTGGTTCATTGTGAGAGTGCCGGTCTTGTCAGTGCAAATAGTGGTGGCCGACCCCATTGTCTCACAAGCCGACAGCTTCCTCACCATCGCCTGATCCGCCATCATCCTCTTCATCGAATAAGCGAGAGTGAGTGTTACAGCGAGCGGCAAGCCTTCGGGAATCGCGACCACCACGATCGTCACTGCAGTTGCGATGATTCCAACCACTGAGTTTAAGATATCGTCACCCGTCGTTTGGCCTGCAATGAATTCCCGGTTCCCGTTCTCGTCCTGTGTGTTTCCCGTGAAATAACGAATCAGCAGGACCACGAGAACCAGGAAAGCAACCACCAAGCCAACTTTGCCAATCGACAAGGTGAGCTTGTTGAGCCGAGCCTGTAAAGGGGTCTGCTCGCTGTTGTCACGGCTGATTGAGCTCATCATCTCGCCCCACGTCGTGTTCATCCCGACCGATGTAACCAGCATCTGAGCATATCCATCAGCAACCTTTGTTCCGGAGAACAGGAATGGATTCTGATTGCTGTTCACTTCTACGTGATCACTCTCCCCTGTCATGCTCGATTCATCAACCTAAATTGACAACACAAACGTTGCGCATGATTTAGTGTCGCTAGGATGACACGATAGGACACGTTCCAAGATGAAACTTGAACAAATATCAAAACAAGAACAAATTGATTATGTTTTAACTTGACTTTTTCCAGTAGAATTTTTTCAACGAAGTTTGCTCTACTCTGACTAGAACTACGAATTAAAACCATTACTTTTCCTTTTTGCCATAGAATCAAGATTATGCAAATGACAAACTGCCCAGTATCAAGCAGAATATCATACACTTCTGCATTTCTTTGGACTAATTACTCAACTGATTACTCAAATTGTGCTCGAACTTGGTAATATTAATATATCTGTTTCTGGAAGTAACCAACATGAGTTAATATGCAAATCTAATGCGTCAAATCAGCACAAATTGTTGTCCATACCTGCAAGGAGTGCCCGTCCAGGAACAGCCCGTCTGCTGGAACTTGATCGCCGATCTTCAAACAAACGACATCTCCAACGACGATCTCGAAGATGGAAACCTGCTGCCGACGACCCTTCCTTATCACATCTATGAGAATGTTGCCGCTCACCTGAGACAATTTTTCAAACTGCCGGTTCTGGCGGTAATTGCTCCCGGCCGACACGGCGATCACAAGGAACACCGCGACAAATATGCTGCCACCGTCGTACCAGCCTTCCTTCACCCCATTCTCCTTGATCCCAAACGCGAGCGAAAGCCCGGCACAAACAAGAAGAATGATGATTGTGAGGTCCTTGAAAGCCTCGAACACGAAGTGGAAGAAGCCCTTGGCGGGCGGCTTCTTGTATGTGTTGATGCCAAACGCATTTTGCCTGCGAGAGACATCATCTGGGTCACCGGTTATCCCAGCCACGACATCAGTTTCGAGTGTTGAGGCGACTTTCTTGACCCCGCCGAATTCCTGGAGGTGGCCGAGGTCCTTCTCCTTGACCAGCTTGGTGAGCTGTGACTGATCAATCCTGAAGGAGCTGGGATGACCAGAGCCAGCACTCTGAGCCAGATCGTGGATCCAAATCGAAGTGTGGGAAGGAGATTTTCGTGGGAACTTGTTGGTTTTCTTTGCGGAGGTAGTGATGGCCCGGGAGCAATAGATAGTGGCGAAGGCAAAATGCCATTGCTTGGCGAACTTGCGAATAGTAGGCAAGTCGAGAGAGATCTCGTAGCGGGCGCAGTGGCCATCGAGAATGCTCGTCATCGCTCGGGAGAGACAGACGGGCTCGTGATCCTATTACGAGACAGGGTTGGCAGTGGCACAATGCAAATGGCAAGACAAAAGGAAAAACTCTCAAGTTTGGTTTTGAGTTAGCCGCGAAAAGTGCAACGTTCGAATTTGTGGATCGCCGGTGGATACAACACCGATGGATCGCGTATCTTTTATAACATTGCTGAGCTGAATAAGAGGTTGACGTCGTTTGCCCAATGAATTAAGCAACTTTTCTTGCTTTTGGTATCTTCATGTTTCTTCCGACAGACCAAATAAAAAAATTTTAAAAAAAAAAAACAGCGTGTTTCTTGATCATGACGATACACGGAAGTAGTAGATTTACAGCGAAATTGAGAGGCGCGGGAAGTGGCAGCCCCCGTCGACGACGAAAGTGGAAAAGCCGCGTTTGAGTTCGTTTCAAGCATGTGACGTGGAGTCGACGAAAAGTCAAAAGATATGCAGATGCGAGAGACGGCCCATTGCTGCGTTGTTTCCTGGTTTAATTTTTTTTAATTTTTTTTTTGTCTTGTTCTATCATTCTCTTGGTTCTATTATACAAGCCAACGTATGTGTACTATGTCTGGTATGAGCAAGGTTTCACTACCTATTCTTGGTAAATAGCCACGATTTCGTACGGTTTCACAAATGATGTTGCGATTCTAATACCGTTTATTAATAAGGGTTACATATCACAAAAAAATCCAAACTGATACATTTGTGACAAATTTATCCCAAATTAATTTTTTGACCACGAAAAATCACAAACTGATACATCTGTGACAAATATATCACAATCTAATTTTTTAATCACGAAAACCCCCAAACTAGTACACTTAATTTTTAAAAATAACAATAATAAGTTGGTTGACGTTTTTTCAATTAGTTTATTTTCTAGCGACATGGCTCAGTACATCTTCTCCGACAAACCTTAAAATTTGGGATAAGTTTGTCACAGATGTATCAATTTGGGATTTTTCGCGATCAAAAAATTAGTTTGGAGTAAATTTGTTACAGGTAAACCAATTTGAGGTTTTTCATAGTCAAAAAATTAATTTATGATAAAATTGTTTCAAATGTACCAGTTTAGGATTTTTCGTGATAATAAACCTATTAATAATACAGTTTCATAACTTCGGACAAACTATCAAATTTTATGAAATCAAATATCAAATTAGACGAGAATTATTTCGGCAAGCCATATCACGTGCCCGAAAGGCCTTGCCTCGAGGTTAGTACGCGATTCTTTGGCGTGAGCGACGGTCAGCGTCGCGCGGGAATGCCGAGTGGGAGGTGACACGTTTCGCATTTTATTAAGTCGCGGGAGGATGAACCATATAGTAACTAAGCTATCGGAGCTCTCGATGCCAAGACCCATCCTCCAAAAGTCGATTGATCGTCGAACTATGATGGTTTATGTAAGATATGGGTTTTTGGACTTAGTCAAAGTGGGGCCCACAAGAAATTAAAAAAAAAAGAAAAGAAAAGGGCAGACCACCGAGAGATAAAGGAAGAAAAGGAAAAGAAGGGGTGCTCAGTTTCGGTCGAGAGAACGCGCAGAGAAAAGAGAGAAAAGAAAGAAAGAAGAAAGAAGAAAAGGGAAGAGGGGTTTCGTGCGTCTGCGCTTCGGGGCCTCGCCAAGTCGATTCAGCTACGTATCGCAATGCATGGTAAGTACTCGCAACCCTCGTTCGTCCGATCGGAGTAGTTTTTGGGTTTAAGTCACAAATTCGAAATTATGTGAAATTTGAGCTGCAAAGTCAGATTTTGAAGTCATTAAGTTGAGGAATTTTGGGGGAATGATAGTTTGTGGATAAGTAGGACTTTACGGAACTTGATTTGGACTCACGGTTTGCAAGAAACTAATTTTTGAAGTTGTGCGCGTGCAGTAAACAGTAGCGACCAATAGGCTTCCATGTCGATCTTCTTCGATTTTTGGCTCGTTTTTGGATTGTCCAAGCCATAGGTTTTGTCATACGTCAAACAATTTTTGTTTTGACTATAAGTTCGCTTGATATAGAATTTGGTGGAGAAAGTTAAGACGCGACAAAGTTCGACGCACAAGTTACGCGTTGTAGATGGCTATGAATAATCGCTTTGGATGTGCGATTTGTTAGCACGTATGAGTTGTTTTGTTAGCGTTTAGATGTCGTTTAGCTAATTTGTAGTTATTGTAGAGTTTTACCCGATTTTGATGTCGATTCTCATTTAATTGATAGGATTACGATGTCGTCGACTCATTAAGCCACACGTTGTTTGGTCATAGGCTTTTCTCAGGTGAGTGATGCTATATCTTCTATGAATTTATAAACTCATGTCTTGAAGGTGATAAATGTTTGAGTATCACATGAGTTATTAAAGCATTGTTATTGCATAAAATCTGGATCAGGCAATTGCTACTATTTTGTATTTGAGAACGATGTGAGGAATGTTTTGTGAAATGTATTCCGTTTGTTGAACAGAAGATTATACGTTTGGTTTATGAGGTTGATTATGAGTTGATTCTGAATTGAATTCTGATATTTGGGGAATGTTGGTATTGATGCTCAATGTCGCTATGAGCCCATTGAGGGGCTTGTGGGTATGCATACTAGTCTAGGATATCCTTGTGGGCCGAGCCACCGGCATTGTAGGTGGAGACCTTGCCAATGGGGGAATCTTGGTCTCTTTGTCACAAGGCGTTGTGTCGTGACCATGGTAGTATATTGAGCAATAGATTAGTCGATTGAATGGACCATCGACGTGTGATTTGTTGAGATTGGTCAATGGATAAACTATTGACGCGTATTGTGATTTGAGATTGGTTAATGGATAAACCATTGATGTGTATTGTGATTTGAGATTGATCAATGGATAGACCATTGACGTATGATTTAATGATATTGATCAATGGACTCGACCATTGATGTTTGTTAAGATATTATTGGTTTAACGAACATTCTATGATATGTATAAGGCTATGTTAAAGAAATATAACTTATATTTGATTCGATATGTATATTATAGTATGAGTTTGGATTATAAGTTTTCGGCATTGCTTTATATATGTGCATAGTGGTTGCTCGATCCGCTTAGAAGAGATACGTACTACTCACTAAACTGTGGTTTTGCTCACCCCTCTCTTTTCCAATCTTTCAAGTTCCTTGGTTAGCGGCCTTTAGAGCGAAAGCTATCGTTGGGAGTTGGTTCTTTGTTTGTCTTTGAGACTGCGTCCTTCGAGGTGAAGGATGGCCGTATCATTGCCCCTATTCCTATAGGTTTTGGGGTGTGACAGTTTATAATTTTTATTTTTATTTTTGCATAAAGGGCATTATATGCTCCCTGAAGGAGTTTTGCGTGGTTGACTAATGGTCTGTATGTTTTCTATTCTTGCAAGAATTTTTTATTCTGGCAAGAATTCATTTTTTCGAGATCAATTCCGACAAAAAATCAAAATTTATATTTACCAAACGCACCCTCATTCTCATGTTTAGCCGCGAAAGTGCAATTTCGGAATTTGGTGGAATGATGCTTGAGACAGTGCCCGAATTGTAATTATATACCATGAAGAAGATGGTGACCATTTGCGTCAGGGACTAAGTAAATCTCCTTACGCGGCGCGCCGGTTTGCTTTGCATCTTCGTCTTTCCCTTTTGTTGTTTAACGATCCCGCTGATGGAAAGCCCGCGTTTGCGTCCATCTAACGGGCCTGGGACGTGGAGTGGACGAAAGGTCGAAAAGATATGCAGAAAGGAGAGGCCCAGATGCTGATGCCTGGGCTGTTCCTTTTGGACTTTTGCAGGTATCCGAAACTGGAATCCTATGCTCATCCTCTTTATTCCCACCGTCTCGAATCATGTTATCTTCCATCGATCCTTCGCTTGGTTGATTGGTTGAAGACCAACATGTCCTGGTCTCGGACCGCGTTTAGACCAACATGTCTACCTACGTTTTCTTGGGAAACTCTCTTTTCTTTCCACACATGTTGCTGTTTTTCTCCCACTCTTCCATGCAGAAACATATGCATTACTAAGTTCTCAAATCTTGACCATCAATGGATAGCTGAATTATGTAATTGCTTAGTTCGCGACGGTCTCTGCAGTTAAGATAAAAGAGAATTACGTTATGCAGGTTGTCGCGTCAGCTTCCAACGGATCAGCAGCTGACTTGGAATCCTCTCCTTCTCTTTGTTCATCTTGAATCACCTCCGCCACAGCAAATTTATTCCTCTTGAGACCTCCTTCCCTGACCGGATTCCCACGATTCGTTTCGGCTTCTGATGAGCTCAGCCACATTGTC
>BCNH02000008.1:3688674-3719049 GCA_001662345.2 Metrosideros polymorpha var. glaberrima | reverse complement strand
TTTTGTTAGCGTCTAGTCGCTTTGTAGTTGTTGTAGAGTTTTACTTAATTTTTTTCGTCGATTCTCGTTTAATTGATAGGAATACGAGATCGTCGAGTCGTCTAGCTGCGCGTAGTTTGATTTTGAGCATCCCAGGTGAGTGGTGCTATTTCTTCTTCGATTTTGTGGAATCCATGTTTTGAAATAATAATGTTTCGATACATATACGTATCGAACTAAGAAGAGCATTTTTGTTGCATAAAGTCGGATCGAGCATTTTCTACCCTTTTGTATTTGAAAATGATTTTAGAAAATGTATCATGAAGAGACATATTGCCTTGTGAACTAAATTGTGAAACGAGTTCGGATATGACTTGAGGAATGCTTTCCGAAGGGTAATACAGGCATACGGGCTGTATTGTGGAAATATTATATGTTTGATTTGTGATATTTATTCTAAATTGATTTTGTGGGTTGTGGATGATGGTGTTGATGCTCAATGTCGCTGTGAGCCCATTGCGAGGCTTGTGGGTATGCATACTAGTTAGGATATCCATGTGTGCCAGCTACCGGCGATATAGGTAGAGACCTCGCCAAGGGGGGAGCTTGGTTGCCTTGTCATGGGGCGTTATGCGTGACCATGATTTGGCATTCGAGCAATGAAATTAGCTAATGGATAGACCATTGGCGTGTGTTTTTATAAGATTAATTAATGGATTGGACCGTTGATATTTTATCTTACTATTATTGGGAATTACATACTTCTCCTGAAATCAAATAAATCATATTTGATTCGATATGTATACGGATTATGGGTTGTGGTATTGCTTTGTTATATGCATAGTAGGTGTTCGATCTACTTAGAAGAAATGTACTCCTCATTGGGCTGTAGTTGCTCATCCCTCTTATCTTTCATGTTTTCAGGATCCTCGGTTAGTGGCCGTTAGTACGAGAGCGCTCGACGGGGACTTTTGGTTCTATTTTTGGGTATGGCAAAAGGAAGTTGTCCTTTTTGTTGTCGTTACTTGTGGGTTGGATGAGTTCTAAATTGTATATATTCTTTTGTTGGTTATAGAACTCTGTTGTAATCGAACCTGCTGGTTTATCATATATATATAGTTGGAGATGTATATTTTGATAACAGGTTCTTTAGTTATGTTTTAAGGCTACGTCCTTCGTGTGGAAGGGCGGCCGTGTCATTCCCCTTTTCATATAGATTTGGGATGTGACAGGATGAACTTCTGGATGTTATTGTAGACCTTGCGCTTTTTACTGGCCATGAAACATTCTTCAAATCTATTCAACTAATTAAAACGGTTTGCATACTCCATAACCGTCGAGTTACCTTGAGATATGTTTAAAAAGTCACTCGTCATGCTAGCTTGGATAGACTCCGGAAAAAATTGAGTATTGAAAGCTTCGGTGAAATCTTTCCACGAAATCGTTACATCCCTACCTCCAAGGGCAGGTCTAGCCCCTCCCCACTAACATTCAACTTCGTCTTCTAGATATCTCGTTGCAAATTTGACCTTTTGATCATCATGAACATTTTCCGCTTCCAAAATCCCCTCGATGTTTCTAATCCAACCATCAGCCTTGAGAGGATCTAACTTCCCATCATACTTAGGTGGGTCCGTCTTTCTGAATTGCGCGAAGGTGCATGAGTCCGCGATTCTACCCTTACTTAATTCCTTCACATGACGATACTAATGAACCATTGCTTGAGTGAAATCAGCCGGGGGACTAGGCTCTTGGTACTTGGCACTGACTTCCTCTTGTAAGTCCAGACTTCTGTCATACTCATCCTCCAATCTCCTTTTTGAAGTTGCGCCACGAGAACCTTGAGGCCTATCTCTAGTGTCGGGGCGTAGCGACTCGCTTGCCTTTACTATTCTTGCGAAAAGAGGCAAGTGTCTCCGAGTCAAGACGCATAATCACCTGGTCCAAAACGAAACATAATCTTAGTATCTAAACGACTAACGGACTAAGACTACCATACAATCTCATCACGTCCCATAAAACCTATACTCAAAAATCATAACCTAAGCTCTGATACCAAAGATGTCACACCTCAAATTTACAGGAATAGGGGAACAACACGGCCGCCCTTCCACACGAAGGACGTAACCTCAAAACATAACCAAAGAACATGTTATCAAAATATGCATTTCCAATTATATATATATGATAAACCAGCAGGTTTGGTTACAACAAAAGAGTTTCTATAATTAACAAAAAAATATATACAATCTAGAACTCATCCAACCCATAAATTAAGGACAACAAAAATTACAATTTCCTTATGCCATACCCAGAAATAGAACCAAAAGTCCCCGTCGAGCGCTCACGTACTAACGGCCACTAACCGAGGATCCTGAAAGCATAAAAGACGAGAGGGATGAGCAACCATAGCCCAGTGAGGAGTACATTTCTTCTAAGCAGATCGAGCATCCACTATACATATAACAAAATAATACCACAACCCATAATCCATATACATATCGAATCAAATATGATTTATTTGATTTCGGGAGAAGTATCCAATTCCCAATAATAGTAAGATAATATATCAACGGTCCAGTTTATTGATTAATCTCATAAAAACACATGTCAATGGTCTATCCATTAGCCAATCTCATTACTCAAATGTCAAACCATGGTCACGCATAACGCCCCGTGACAAGGCGACCAAGCTCCCCCCTTGGCGAGGTCTCTACCTATATTGCCGGTAGCTAGCCCACAAGGATATCCTAAACCAGTATGCATACCCATAAGTCCCGCAACAGGCTCATAGCGACATTGAGCATCAACACCATCATCCACAATCCACAAAGTCAATCCAGAATAAATATCACAAATCAAACATATAATATTTCCACAGCACGGCCCGTATGCCTATATTACATTTCGGAAAGCATTTCTCAAGTCATATCCGAGCTCGTTTCACAAATTAGTTCACAAGGCAATACGTCTCTTCACGATACATTTTCTAAAACCATTCCCAAATACAAAAGGGTAGAAAATGTTCGATCTGACTTTATGTAACAAAAATGCTTTTCTTAGTTCAATACACACATATATATTGAAACATTATTATTTCAAGACATGGATTTCACAAAATCGAAGAAGAAATAGCACCACTCACTTGGAATGCTCAAAATCAAACTACGCGTAACTAAACAATTCGACGATCTCGTAATCCTTTCAATTAAACAAGAATCGACGTCAAAATCGAGTAAAATACTACAATAAATACCAAGCGACTAAACGATGCCTAGACGCTAACAAAACAATTCATACGCGCTAACAAATCGCACACTCAAAGCGATTACTCAAGCCATCCACAACGCGTAACTTGCGCCTCGAACTTTAACACATCATAACTCTCTCCTCCGAGCCCCGATTAAAGTGAGCTTGCAGTCTAAAGAAAACTCTTTTAATGTACTTCAAAATCCCCCAACACGACTCCTCCAGAATCTGTCCAAAAATCGACAAAAACATATGCAACAGGCTCTGGTCGTGCACTGTTCACTGCGCGCATCAAACTTCAAAAATTCGTTTCTTTCAAATCGTATGTCCAAATCAAGATTCGTAAAATCCCATAGCTCCATAACACCTTTTACTATCATTCTCCAAAAAAAAATCAACTTAACAGCTCCAAAATCGGATTTCGCGGCTCAAATTTCACATAATTCCGAATTTCAACCCTAAATCCAAAAAGTACTTGGATAGGATGAACGAGGGGCACGAGCGCTTACCAAGCGTTGCGATACATAGTGGAACGGGCTTAGCGAGGCATCTGTGGCTTGTGCGCGAAAGCCCCCTTTTTCCTTTCTCTTTTTCTTTATTCTCCTCTTTTCTCTCTTTCTTTCCTCTGTTTTTTTTTCCCTTCTCTGTTCTGTTTTTTTTCTCTTCCCCTGCGTTTTTACTTGCTCTCGGTAACTACAGTGAACCGAGCACTGTTCACTGTAGCAAGTTGACTCGGTCAAAAAAAAAAAAATTTAAGCCCATATTTTACACTTTCACTATCTTCGACCCGTCGTAAAAGCTCGAGCACATCGCCAAGACCGTCTCTGCCGCTCCTTTCCAGTGCACATGGACCATGTCGTCCATGCTCTTCCTTATTAGGACACCGCTTCTCTTCTTCTGCGAGTTGAAGGCTTCAACTTGGATGACTTCACAGCTCTTCTTTGTCTCCTCCATGTCCATGCTCAATTGCGACACCGCCCAGGAAAGAATCGCTTTCTCGGTAGGACTACCCGAGAACTCGTACTCCAATCCCGAAGACGGCCTATAGGCGCTGCCCATGGTGGTCAAAGCAACCCCATCCCGAATCAAATCTCGGACAAACTTGGAGACAGAGGAGTACATGTTTTCCACCACAGAGTCTAGGCTGACCCAGAATTTCGTCACCTTCATCTAGTTCATTGTCCGAGTGCCGGTCTTGTCAGTGCAAATAGTGGTGGCTGACCCATCGTCTCACAGGCCGAAAGCTTCCTCACCATCGCCTGATCCGCCGTCATCCTCTTCATCAAATAAGCGAGAGTGAGGGTTACCGCAAGCAGCACGCCTTCAGGAATCACGACCACCACGATTGTCACTGCAGCTGCGATGATGCCCAACACGGAGTTTAAGATATCGTCACCTGTGGTTTGGCCTGCAATGTATTCCAGGTTCCCGTTCTCGTCCTGCATTTTTCCCGTGAAATAGCGGATCAGCAAGACCACAAGAACCAGGAAAGCGACTGTCAAGCCTACTTTGCCAATCGACAAGGTGAGTTTATTGAGCCGAGCCTGTAAAGGGGTCTGCTCGCTGTTGTCGCGGCTGATTGAGCTCATCACCTCACCCCAAGTTGTGTTCATGCCGATGGATGTAACCAGCATCCGAGCATACCCATCAGCAACCATTGTTCCGGAGAACATGAATGGATTCTGATTGCTGTTCACTTCTACGTGATCACTCTCTCCAGTCATGCTCAATTCGTCAACCTAAATTGACAATACAAATGTTGCTCGGGATTTAGTACAGCTAGGATAACACAACACGATGTGTCCCGGTCTTAACTGGAAACAAAAAAACCTGAAATCTGATGTAACACAAGAACAGATGGATTCCATTTGAACTATACTTTTTGCAGTAAAATTCTGTTAACTAAGAATGTTGTACTATGACTAGAACTACGACTTAAAACTATTACTTTTCTTTTTGTCACGGACTTAAGCTAATTAAAATGAAATTGCCCAGTATCAAACAGAGTATCATACACTTGTACATTTCTTTGGAGTAATTGCTGAATTAATTAATCAACCAGTGCTCGAACTTGTTAATACTAATACTATATATTTCTTAAGGAACCAACATGAGTTAATCTGCAAATCTAATGCAGTCAAGCCAGTACAAATTGCCGTCCATACCTGCAAGGAGTGCCCGTGGAGGAACAGCCCGTCTGCCGAAACTTGATCACCGATCTTTAAACAAGCGACTTCTCTGACGACAATCTCGAATGTGGAAACCTGCTGCCGCCGACCCTTCCTTATTACATCCATGAGAATATTACAGCTCACCCGAGACAGTTTTCGGAACTGCCGGTTCTGCCGGTAATTGCTCACGGCTGATACCGTGATGACGAGGAACACCGCCACGAATATGCTCCGGCCATCATACCAGCCTTCCTCGACTCTGTTCTCCTTGATCCCAAACCCGAGCGAAAGCCCAGCACAGACAAGAAGAATCATGATTGCAAGGTCCTTGAAAGCCTCAAACACGAAGTGGAAGAAACCCATGGTGTGCAGGCTGGCCTCGCTTGGGCGAGGGTTGACGTTGCCCGCCACAAGCGAGGCTCGGTTGGGTGAGGGCGAACCCAAGCGAGGGCTCCCCTCGCCAAATCAAGCACGAGTGTTATGGTCGGCCACCAGCAAAAGGAAGAAGTAAGGAAAAGAAAGAAAGAAAGATATAGGAAAAAATATTAAAATATCATTAAATCGCTAGCCATGCCACGTAGGACAACCGGTGTCCATGTCAGCGAATTCCGGCCAAAATTGATCGGATGGACTCAATTGGCAAAATGTGAAAAGGTTTAGGACTTAATTAGCAAAATTGAAAGGTTTGAGATTGAATTGGCAAAAGTGTAATAGAGATAGGACTTTTTGGACAATTTTTCCGAACTATATGGTTGATGTTGTTATGTCTGCGTTCCAAATTTTGAGAATAAGACCGGACTTGAATTGAGTTAATTAGAAACGTGACCGATACTCGTCATGATTTTGTTCCTGGTCTCAACATAGTCTATGTGCGTGATTATACCGATTCGGTCTTTCTGTGCTTCACATTTTTATCACGATTTTCTGTCTTATGGAGGTGGTCATTCTTCTTGCTCGTATCGCATCCGAAGTTGCGTGCTTGCTCGGACACTGATGGGGCTCCAAATTCCACAAGCCGACAGTACTTCTCTCATTTTCCAGAAGCAAACTTGTTTTTTTATTTATTTATTTATCGGTAAAGGATCTTTTCATTTCGAAAAGGAAATGTAGATAGATACATAAGATGTGCTTCCGAACATAATAAGTCCAAATGAGAGGGTGGGAAACGTGAGGTCCAACTTAAAAGGAAGAGTGTTCCGGAATTGGGCTTCGACGGTCCAATCCGCAATATTATTTAATTTAATGTTAAATTAAATGTACCACGCGAAGGTTCGGGCAAAGAGGCTGTTTCTTTTCCATCCACGCGGGTTGCTCAGCACCAAGTATTTGCTGAACTAAAGATAGTTCGCTGTAAGATTCGACCATCCGCTTTTGATCAGGCTGAGACAAAGCATACCGAAGACCTTACTGAAGGAAGGCCGACCGAGTCTTCACCGCCCGAGCATATCCCCCGATCAGCTTACCTGTCGAGTCTCGGCATACATACACCAGCGACGGCGCCAGAGCTTGGTTCTCGGTGGGAGGAGCCGTCGACGTTGAGTTTCAGAGACCCCACACGCCGGCGGTACCCGATTCGGAGGTAAATTACTCAGATTTGTTGGGGGCTTTCTCTCTCTTTGCATTCCATCTCTCACGAATTGCGTTTGAGGCAAGGGCCGCTGCTACTACTCCTTCATATATACCACAGCGTCTCTGTAAGAGGCAAGCTGTTGATGCACGGTATTTTGAGCTTATCAAACGAAATAGTTTCGGGCTCCCGCTTGAAGCGCTTCAATTTGGTTTGAGTCAATTTCTTTGACGAGTCCGGGCCGACATAGCGAGCCCAGATAAGCCAAACTCGATCAACTGACCCGGGTGCTGCCCCGTTTGCGACCCTACTTCGAACCATGTCGATTCAGATTTGGAAAACTAAGGATAATAATTACGAGAATATATATATCTTTGGAGCCCATGGTTGTTTAGTATGAATTTCCTACTAAGGAGAGGATGAATCCCTACTAGCAAGAAGTCAGATCCCAACAGCCCTATGAGCGCAAAAGGTGCGCGGAAAAACGTCGCTTTTCTCTGTTAACAAGAGTCGATTGCCTCCCTTACAGGATTGGGTAATTGGGGCTGGGTTAAGCAGACGGCCCCCCTCCTTTTGAACTTCCTATTGAAGATGGTTTCGTTCTTTGATCGAATTGTCGAGTCGAGTCGACCCATTGCGGGCGCTCAAATATGAAGCCCACATCCTATGATAGTCTTCCCTTACCCATCAATACTAGTGAATACGATGCTACGGGCTATGGGAGTGGCTCTCCAGGAAAAAAAAAAAATCTATAGCGCTCTCTTTGAATTGGAGAAATTACATCGATTGATTGCACATTCCTTAAGTTTTTGTTGGTAAAAGAAAAAAGAAAATAACACTGCATCAAGAGAATTTCAATATGTTTGTACAGTAACAAAAACTGAGTTAAATCCAGTTAGCGTTATGAAACCCATTAAACTGTTACTCTGTCCACAATTTTCTTCATGAGCCTCTTGCTTTTCGATCCCAAGTAGCTGAAGATTGGTGTATCAGGGACCGGAACGCACTTGACGACCCAACCGATAGGCCAAGATACGGCTGCAATCCCGACACATGCGCCCCATTGTCCCCAGCTCAACTGCTCCGTGTCGGCGAACCGCTTCAGGAACTCAACCATCACTACCTGGAGGACCACCATCACGAGGATGATCCCGAGGAACAGCTTGTTCTTGTGTACGCCCTCGAACACATTCTTCTTCTCGAGCTTCCTCGCGTTGAACACGTTGAACACCTGGCATAGGATGAATGCGTTGAATATCAGCGTCCTCTTCGCCGCCTCGTCCACGCCTAAGATCGATTTGCCATTCAATTGTAGAGTGAGGACGACGACCACTTGATAAATTGCTTGTCCTGCCAGATTCCTCCACATGACGTTCGTTACAAGCGGCTTAGTTCGGCCCACAGAGGGCTTTTCCACAAGCTCCCTGGTGGGCCACTCTGTGGACAAGGCGAAGGCGCCAAGCATGTCTATGGTCAGGTTCACCCATAAGAGCTGGACGGCCGTCAGAGGGATGTCACCAGAGGAGACCGCGGCCACAAAGTTGATCAAAAGGGCCGCGATGTTCACTGTGAGCTGGAACTGGATGAACTTCTGGATGTTATCATCGATGCATCGACCCCAACGCAACACCATCGCCACATAGGCGAAGTTATCGTCGAGGATGACGATGTCCGAGCTCTCTTTGGCGACCACGGTGCCTTGGATGCCCATTGAGAGCCCGATGTCGGCTTCCCTGAGGGCTGGTGCATCGTTCGTGCCATCCCCAGTGACGGCAACCACGTGGCCTTTCTGCTTCAGGCATTGAACCATAAGGAGCTTATCCCAAGCCGAGGATCTCCCCATGACCCGGATTTTCTCGACTCTTTGAAGCCTCTCCTCAGGCGTGTAGTCGCGGAACTCAGGTCCTTCCACGATGGCTCCATTGAAGTCATCATCCCCAGGCCTGAGAATCCCGCACTCTGTGGCGATGGCCTTAGCGGTGAAGATGTTGTCTCCCGTTATCATCTTGATGTTCACCCCTGCGTGCTGACAAGCTTGGACCGCACTCTTCATGCCGGAACGGCATAGGTCCTTAATACCGACGAGTCCTAGTAATGTCAAGCCGTCCTCTTGGATCTTCTTCCCGTCTTCTCTTTCTTTGAGCTCTTCCTCGAAGACTTGTTTATGAGCGAAAGCGATGCACCTGAGGCTGCTCGCCGCCATCCCCTCAATAGTCTGCTTGAATCTCAACCTTTCATCTTCGTCCAAATCTTTCACTATCCCTGACTCATCGTAGAAGCTAGAGCACATCTCCAAGACCATCTCTGCCGCTCCTTTCCAATGCATATGCACCGTGTCGTCCACGCTCTTCCTTATTAGGACACCGCTTCTCTTCTTCTGGGAGTCGAAGGCTTCGACTTGGATGACTTTATAGCTCTCCTTTGTCTCCTCCATGTCCATGCTCAATTGTGAAGCCGCCCAGGAAAGAATCGATTTCTCAATAGGACTACCCGAGAACTCGTCCTCCGACCCCGAAGATGGCCTATAGATGTGGCCTGTGGTGTTCAAAGCAACTCCGACCAGAATCAAATCCAGGACATTCTTAGAGACATAGGCGTACTCGTTTTCCGCCATGATATCTTTGCCTTTGCCGACCCAGAATTTCGTCACTTTCATCTCGTTCATTGTCAGAGTGCCGGTCTTGTCAGTGCAAATAGTGGTGACCGATCCCATCGCCTCGCAGGCCGAAAGCTTCCTCACCATCGCCCGATCTACCATCATCCTCTTCATCGAATAAGTAAGAGTGAGTTTTACCGCGAGCGGCAAGCCTTCGGGAATCGCCACCACCACAACTGTCACTGCAGCTGCAATGATGCCCACCGCGGTGTTTATGATATCGTCACCCATCGTTTGGCCTGGAGCGAATTCCCGCCTCCTGTTCTTGGCCTGTGTGTTTCCCGTGAAGTGGTAAATTAGCAGGACCAAAAGAACCAGAAAATTGACCCCCAAGACGACATTGCTAATCAAAGTGGTGAGCTTGTTGAGCCGAGCCTGTAAAGGGGTCTGCTCGCTGCTGTCGCGGTTGATTGAACTCATCATCTCGCCCCCGGTTGTGTTCATCCAGACCGATGTGACCAGCATCCGAGCACACCCATCAGTGACCTTTGTTCCAGAGAACAGGAATGGATCCTGATTGCTCTTCTCTTCTACGCGATCACTCTCCCCTGTCACGCTCGATTCATCAACCTAAATTGACAATACAAACGCCGCACATGATTGAGTGACGCTAGGATGCGTTCTGGTCTCAAGTTGAAACAAAGAAAATGAAACCTGAATAAATATCAACACAAGAAGAAATGGATTATGTTTAATTATACTTTTTCCGGTAAAAATTTTTAACAAAGTTTGTGAAAGGTTAAAAACGACTTCTTTGTCTTTCGAAGGCCGGTCGTACGCCTTTTTCCGCTAGGCCACTTTCGCTGGCGGTCGGTGAGGCCATAGCGAGGCCGGGTGAGGTCTGCAAATCTAATGCGGTCAAACCAATACAAATTTTCGTCCCTACCTGCAAGGAGTGCCCCTCGAGGAGCAGCCCGTCTGCGGGTACTTGATCGCGGACCTTCAAACAGATGACATCTCCGACTACGATCTCAAATATGGAAACCTGCTGCCGCTGACCCTTCCTTATCACATCGATGAGAATATTACTGGTCGCCCCATACAATCTATCGAACTGCCGGTTCCGCCGGTAATTGCTCACTGCCGATGCCACGATCACGAGGAAAACTGTGAAGAATGGGCTCCCGCCATCGTACCGGCCTTCCTTGACCCCGTTCTCCTTGATTGCAAACCAGGGCGAATGTGCAGCGCAAACAAGAAGAATCATGAGTGTGAGGTCCTTGAAAGCCTCGAATACAAAGTAAAAGAAACCCTTGGCGGGTGGCTTGAATTTGTTGACGCCAAATGCGTCCTTCCTGCGAGCGACATCATCCGGTTCGCCGCTAATTCCGCCGGCGACGTCAGTCTCAAGGGCTGAGGCGACTTTGCTGACGCCGCCGAATTTTCCAAGGCGGATGCGGTCCCTGTCCTTGACCAGCCTGGTGAGCTGTGACTGATCAATCTGGAAGGAGCTGGGTTGATCGGAGCCTGCGCCGAGGGCCTTGTTGGTTTTCTTCGCGGAGGTAGTGATGGCTCGGGAGCAATATATGGTCGCGAAGGCCAGATGCCATTTCTTGGCGAACTTGCGCATAGCGAGCAAGTCGAGAGAGGCCTTGTTACCACTGAGGATGCTCGTCATCGCCGGGAAGAGGATGCAGCAGAGGCTTGTGATCCTCCGACAAACGAGAAAAGGGCCGCACAACCGCAAATGGCAGGAGACGAAAAGAAAAAGCTCGATTGTTTTGTGAGATATGACAGCAACGGACCCATCATTCGTTGGATTTTATACACATGATTTGGAAGCTGCCGACGGTTTCCGAGAAGACCCGAAGGCCGAAGCTGCTGGTCTTAGTCTTTGACTTTGGAAGCGCCGGTCTCCATAAATGTAAATGATTAGCCAAGATTTTCTTTTGCATGGGGAAGTGGAGGTTGTCTGGACGCGTGGCGGATTGCGACGCGTCATTTGTCAAATGATCTTTAGTCCTTCCTTTAGGTTTTGGCGGACGACGGATCTACGCGGCATTTTTTTTTAATTAATTGCCACGTATGACTGAAAAACTATAAGGATAAACCACCTAACATGTTTAGTTCACTTAAAACTAGCAGATTTAATGAAAAGACTCAGGTATATCGAAATTACAAATTTTAGGACTTAATGCACGAGAATGGCGTGTCACGAAGCTTTACTTCGTTATTTTTTTTTATTCTTATAATTGATTCCAATAAAAATTTGTATTGTCAATTATTATAAAGTTCGATCGATTCTCGCCGATTATTTCTCTTACTAATATGCGTTGTCCTCCCATTACATGAATGGTCCTATGAACCCTAACCCAAAGAGAGAGAGAGAGAGAGATTAGTCGTCGCTGTCTGTCACGTAGCTGTCCCTGGGCCCCACGCTCTCGCTCCACCCGCCAACGAACGAAGACCGCGGCCCCGCCCACTTGTACAACCTGAAAACACATAGATACACGACGCAATCCAAACTCATGGAGAAAGAAATCCCACGATATAATCATGCGAAAAATAAGGACTCGAGTCGTGTATTTCACGATCGTCCAACAAAAACAAAGAAACTCAAAGAGACAAAGCATACACGGCAAGCGCCTTCAGGCGAAAATTTTTCTTAATCCTTTTCACATACAATGTTGCGGAAAGCAAGCGATCGATTAATAAAATAAACGACAAAAGGTAATAATTCGAACACCATATTTACATGATTCGGTTATATCCACATGAGGGCTATACATAATTCCACTATTAATTAAGCGATAAAACAAACATTACAACCTTACTCAAGTCACTCAAACACTTTCGATGTTTACAGCTCCCAATTATACCCAATAATTCACAATATTTAGCCATCACAATTTCTCATGTAATAATCTCTCAATCTCACAAAGGAATTATAAAAAAAATGTTACCATAGAATTTTCATGGCTTCAAACACTCGGGATGTGATTCACGAACACAAGCTTCTCTTTGATACTCTTCACACACAAAAACCCTTCTTATATATAGACAAGAGTTGGATCCAAAATAGAAAACCCCTTTTTAGGAAACCTCATCATATAAGGAAATAACTGAAATACGAAAATTCAAACCAGGAAATTATTCAAATTACGAAAGTTTCCTCTTCAGGTTCAAAATCAAAACATATTTTCAACAATCTTCATCTTGGCTCGATGTTTGAGCCAAGTTATAATCGCTTCATTGAAATTTGAACTTCACTACTAATTTCCTAAAGCCCCTCATGGGCTTAACTGCCACAAATAGGCGGTGTGGGCAGTTCCCACGCTAGAATCGGGAACCGCCCACTAACGACTAGTTTCGAAAAATTAAAATCGGGAACCACCCATCAATTCCATGAATCCACTCGAGAACCAGACAACCTGTCTAGTTCAGTTCTCGGGTGGGTCCATGGAACCAATCCTACCAAGCAAATGGAGGCGACTGGGAGTGAGAGAGGGAGGCGATGAACGGTCAGAGGCGTGGTTGTGAATCGATAAAAATTGAAAGTCGAGACCATGAGTCGATGGGAATTGATGCCATGAGACGGAGACGGAGAGATCTAGGTGAAAGTGAGAGACTAAGAGTCTGAGACGAGAGAAAGTAGAGACCAAGATGCGAGTGAGAGTTTGAGATGAGATGAGCGAGTTTTAGACTATGAATTTTTCATTTTTAAAAAAAATTATATATATTACTAGTCCAGCTTGGGTGGGCGATTCCACACCTAAAACAGGGAACCGAACCGATTCCCTGAGGATTCACTAATTTTGGGCCGGTTTGGTCCGGTTCCGGGCGGTTCCCAATTCCTTTGCATACCCCTAGCCACGGACATCTTTCGATTCTAAGCATAACTTGAATTTCGTCATAATCGTGAACCTCATCTGAACACCAACTTCACATGCACTTTTAACTACTCCACAACGATTTTCGACACAACTTCACAAGTTGCATTTGTTGCCTGACAAACTTGCGCAAAACGGGCAAGTCGAGGGAGACCTCGTAGCGGACTTAGAGAATGCTTGTCATCGCTCGGAAGAGACTCACAGGCTCGTGATCCGATTACGAGACAGGGTGGCACAATGCAAATGGCAAGACAAAATGAAAAAAAAACTGAAGTTTGTGTTTGCGTTAGCCGCGAAAAGTGCAACGTTCGAATTTGTGGAGTGATGACGGATACAATGACCATGGATCGCATTTCCTTTATATATATACACGGCGAGCTCTGTTTGCTTTTTGGTCTTTGGCGAAATGCGAGGGATGAGGGAGAAGGTAGCTGCCGACGGGTTTCCCCGATTGGACTTCATACGGGGGTTACAACGTGGAGTCCACGAAAAGTCCAAAGATAATGTGCAGAGATGAGAGAGACCCATTTGCCGTATTGCTTCTTACACGGTTTGCGGCCATTAGTGAAGCTGCACAACGCCATTCTCATTCCTTCGGTTAAAAAGGAATCCTACGTTTGTACTTTAGTTATGCTATACGCTAGTGTCGTATTTTCCTCGATACCTCCTTTGATCAGTTGATTGGTAGATTTTATATATATATATATATATAAAGAAAATTACGCCGCATATATTTCTAGTTAAGTTTATTTGTTAGTGATGTCCATATTCATAATGCGCCAATTAAGTATTTGGCCGGAGGCAACGGAGGAAAGCACGTCCCTATTAAAACAGCCACGCCAGGAGCAATTGCAGCTATAATGGAAACAGAAATTGTCAAAAAAGTCTTAAATCCATTGTACTTTTATCAATTCAGTCGTAAACCTTTTAAGTCTGCCAATTGAGTCATAAAATTTTTGTATTTGCGCCAATTAAGTCCTTTTGGCCGGCCGACGCTGACGTAAACAATTGTTAATAATATTTTATTATTTTTTTCTTCCCTCCTTCTTCTTCCTCCAGCCGGTTGCTAGAGTGACGACTAGCAAGAGGTAACGAAGCTTGCCCAACAAGGGCGAGGGCGAGAGTGAGCCTCGCCCAGTCACTAGCAAGCCTCGCCGTTCATGGCTGGGCGAGCTCGTCCACGCTGGATTTGGTGAGGGCGAGGCTCAACCTCACCATCCCCAATGGCTGGGCGAGCTTCATCGCCTCTGGCCGATTGCCACTTCGGTAATCAGTCCGAAGGGGACCAGGCCGGGCTGAGAAGGGGAGAAAAGGGGCCGAGTCAAGTCATCTGCGGGCTAGGGCATAGGATCCGACCCGGTCTGAAGGCTCTTTTTTATTATTATATATTTTTCTCAATAAATGATAACTTACCGAACTGACAAAATTAGGTGTCAACAAGTGATTTTCGGCCAAAATTGGCTGCAAAGACTAATTGGCCAAATTGAAAGGTTTATGACTAAATTGACACAAACGCATTAGATTTAGGACTTTTTTGGCAATTTTCCCAAACTTTGTTCGTGAATTACGTAATTGTTTTTTGACCAAAAAAAATTATGTAATTGTTTTGTTCACACACTTTGTTCAATTAAAATAAAATAAGAATATGTTATCTGGTTTCTTGTTGAAACTTTATCCTAATCAAAATTTAAGTCCGGGGCACACGGTCACAAGCAAAGCTCTAAATGTTCTCAAATGGATATTAAAGAAATGCACCTAGATTAATGTTTTGAGTTTCTTTTCTGACTACTGAAGTTTTGCAGAGAAATGGTTGACAAAAAACGTGTCGACCCAAAAATTTAGATCACCTAATTTCGCTCTTCGTGTCATTCTATTGATCTTATTAGTGAACTATATGTTTGATCTCGTTATGTCTGCATTTCAAATTCTAAGAATAAGGCCCGACTTGATTCGAGATAATTAGAAATATGACTGAGGCGGGTCATGAATTTGTTCCTTGCCTTGACAAAGTTGACGTACGTAATCCATACCGATTCAGTCCTCTTGTGCTTCACATTTTTCTCATGATTTTGTTCTTCACATTCTTGGCTGTTAGTAAGGTCCCTGGTCTCATGGATTTCGTCGTTCTTCTTGCTCATATCTAAAGTTGCGTGCTTACGACGTGGTTTGTTCATAATCCAAGGCAATTCTCTTATTTCCTAGCATAATAAGAAGCACGCTGTTAATGCACAGTATATTTTCTTTTAAAATCTGAAATATGAGATGTACAAATGAAAAATTTTAAAGCAATAGTTTCCGGCTTTGGCTTCAAGCTAGCCCGGACATACCAAGCCCAGATAAGCCAAGCTCGATCTTTTGACCCTGCTAAAAGATCGATTGATTAATATATCATGTTTCCATTTGACCAAAAAAAAATATATATCATGTTTCAATGATTTCTTTCTTTGAAATGAAATTTTTTTTTTATCGATTGATTACACATTCTTTATTTTTCTAGGGAAAGAAAAAAATCACGCTGCATCAAGAACGAATTCGATCTATACAATGAAAATAATCTGAGTTAAACCCAGTGTCGCTTTTGTTCTCTGTGCACAATTTCCTCCCCAGCTTCTTGCTTTTCAATCCCAAGTAGCTGAAGATTGGTCTATCTGGGACTGGAATGCACTTGACGATCCAACCGATAGGCCAAGACGTGGCTGCGATCCTGACACACGCGCCCCATTGTCCCCAGCTCAACCGCTCCGTGTCGGCAAACCGCTTCAGGAACTCGACCATCACCATCTGGAGGACCCGGTCACAAAGATGATCCCAAGGAACAGCTTGTTCTTGTGAATGCCCTCAAACACGTTCCTCTTCTCGAGCTTCCTCGTGTTGAACTCGTTGAAGACCTGGCACAGGACGAACGGGTTGAATATCAGCATCCGCTTCACTGCCTCGTCCACTGCCTCGTCCACGCCGAAGATCGATTCGCCCTTGAACTGTAGAGTGAGGAGGACGGCCATTTGGTATGTTGCTTGGGCCACAATGTTCCTCCACATGACGTTGGTTATGAGCGGCTCGGTCCGGCCCACAGGGGGCTTCTCCATGAGCTCCCTGGTGGGCCACTTCTGGCCAGGGCGAGGGCGCCAAGCGTGTCCATGATCAGATTCACCTACAAGACTTGAGCTTGTTGAGCCGAGCCTGTAAAGGGGTGTGCTCGCTGTTGTCGCGGCTGATCGAGCTCATCATCTGTCCCCACATTGTGTTCATGCCGACGGACGTAACAAGCATCTGAGCATAGCCATCAGCAACCTTTGTTCCCGAGAACAAGAATGGATTCTCATTCCGGTTCACTTCTATGTGATCACTCTCCCCGGTCATGCTTGATTCATCAACCTAAATTGACAACACGAACGTTGCGCATGATTTAGTGAGCTAAGATGACACAATACGACGCGTTCCAAAATAAAACTCGAACAAGTGTCAACACAAGAACAGACGGATTACGTTATAACTCTTAACATTTTCCAGTCGAATTTTTTCAACGAAGTTTGCTCTACTCTGACCAGAACTACGAATTAAAGCCATTACTTTTCCTTTTTGTCATAGAACTAAGATAATTAAAATGACGAGCTGCCCAGTATTGAACAGAATATCATACACTTCTGCATTTCTTTGGAGTATTGGACTAATTATTTATCTAATTAATCAACCTCTGCTCGAACTTGGTAATACTAATAGATATGTTTCTGGAGTAAACCAACATGAGCTAATATGCAAATCTAATGCGGTGAAACCAGTACAAATTGTCGTACATACCTGCAAGGAGTGCCCCTCGAGGAACAGCCCGTCCGCCGGAACTTGATCGCCAATCTTCAAACAAACGACTTCTCCGACGACGATCTTGAATATGGAAACCTGCTGCCGCCGACCCTTCCTTATCACATCAATGAGAATATTACCGCTCACCCGAGACAGTTTTTCAAACTGCCGGTTCTGCCGGTAATTGCTCACAGCCGACACGGCGATCACGAGGAACACTGCCACGAATATGCTGCCACCATCGTACCAGCCTTCCTTGACCCCGTTCTCCTTGATCCCAAACCTGACCAAAAGTCCGGCGCAAACAAGAAGAATCATGATTGTGAGGTCCTTGAAAGCCTCAAACACGAAGCGGAAGAAGCCCTTGGCAGGCAGCTTCTTGTATGAGTTGACGCCAAACGCATTTTGCCTACGAGAGATGTCATCTGGGTCGCCACTTATCCCGGCCGAGACATCAGTCTCGAGGGCCAAGGTGACTTTCTCGACCCCACCAAATTCCTGGAGGTGGCCGAGGTCCTTGTCCTTGACCAGCTTCGTAAGCTGCAACTGATCAATCCTGAAGGAGCTGGGTTGATCGGAGCAAGCGCTCTCAGCCAGATCATGGATTGAAATCGAAGTGTAGGAAGGAGATTTTGTAGGGATTTTCTTGGTTTTCTTTGCGGAGGTAGCAGCGATAACTCAGGAGCAATAGAAGGTGGCGAAGGCCAAATGCCATTGATTGGCGAACTTGCGCACAACGGGCAAGTCGAGAGAGACCTCGTAGCAGCTGCCGAGAATGCTCGTCATCGCTCGGAAGAGACACACGGGCTCGTGATCCTATTACGAGACAGGGTGGCACGATGTAAATGGCAAGACAAAATGAAAATCTCTGAAGTTCGGTGTTGTGTTAGCCGCGAAAAATGCAACGTTCGAATTTGTGGAATGATGATGGATACAGTACCGCGGATTGCACGTACTTATACAATTTAAGGGATTAAGGAATTCTCTTTTTTGCCCTTTAAGCGTCGAGCCCGAGTTTGGTCCTTGATCTTCGCCCGTTATGACGGTTGGGCACGGGTTTCCTCGAAACGAGCCTTTAACTTTAAGACGTGGAGTGAACGAAAAGTCAAAAGCGATAGCCCTGTTGTTTCTTAGACGGTTAGCAGTTATTGCTCCGAGCCGACAGCATCATTCCTCGTCATCGTTCTTTCGATAGAAGGAATCCCCTGTTTATACTTTTGGTCATTACACGGTAAGGACACTTTTCCTCCATCCCTCCTTTAATCAGTTGATCATTAAGATCATAAACATAAAAATGGGATAAGTGCATTTCAGGAAAATGACACAAATGGATTATGAACTTTGGTCCAATGTGCAACGTGCTCCATAAACTTTTAATTTGACACAAATGATCCAGGAACTTTTGGTACATATTTAAACTAATCCCTGGACTATATGAAAATGTTTAATGTAGTCCTTTCATTTGTTGATCCCATCTATTTCTTGTTAAGTTTATTTGCTAGCGATGTTGGAATATTATAATTTCTGCTGAAACCTGCTCTGCAGGTGTCGATCCTTACTGCAATGGCAGTGTTGTTGGTTTGGGTTTTGATATAATGAAATAGCCGATATTTTCAGGGCACCCCGGGTGCTTGCTAGGAACTTTCCTTGCGCTCCGTGAAAGACGAAATGAAATGGAAAGTGTTGTGAAGAAAAGAATGACTAGCCTAAGCAACGTATTTTCCTCTAAAAGAGATGGAATCTTAAAGAGGAGTGAGTGAGTCATGCCAAGTCAAATATTAATTGATTTAGATGGAAACTAATGAGAAATTAAGGCCACGCCCTTATTTGAGACGGGGAGTGAGCAGGGAAATACTTAGGCATTGGCTTTGTTATTTTGATAAAAAAAAAAAAAAAAAAGAACTATCTAAGCCACGCCCTTATTTGAAACGATTTGGCTACTTCATGTTTTTATTTAAAACGAAATCTACTTCAAGCCCTTATATGAAAAAATGAGGACACTTCAGACCTTTACTTGAAAATTTTCCTATTTTCTCGGGTTTACAGATCTGTCCAGGGTTTTGGACTGTGCTATATTTTTGGATTTTTCTTTCCACACATATTTTTGATTTATTTCCCCTTTCATACTCAAACATCTGTATTGATCAATGATAACATTAAGATTAGAGATATGAATACTATTACTCTCTTTCATGATGCTTATCTAGGGATTTTTTGCTCGAAATTTTTTGTCGTCTCTCCAACTCTAACGGCAGGACTAATTATTAATTCTACAACTTTCGGGACGGCTCGGAAATATTTACTAATGATTTTCATTTTCTTTCTCGAAATTGAATTACGTAATTGTTTTTCGACTAAAAATTTTATTTAATTGTTTTCTTCACACGCTTTGTCCAATAAAATAAAATAAGAATATTTTTTCTGTTTTCTTGGTGAAACTTCACCCCATTCAAAATCTACGTCGTAGATTTAAGTCTCGGCTAATCCCTTTCTAAACCTCTTTGACATGCAAATCGGGTTATAGAAGTCCGGTTGGCACGCAGTCCCTAGCAAAGTTCCAAATGGATAAAAAGAAATACATTGGTGCGTTTGTTTCACGGAAAATAAGTGATTTGAAAAATATTTTCCGAAAAATAATCACTTATATCACTTATAAAAATAAATGAATGAAATTTTTTTATCGCCTACAAAAATAGTTAAGCATAGATTGTTATCGATGATGAAAATATTTTTCGTTGACTAATATTTCTAAATGATATAATCAATCATTTTTCAGAAATTTTTTTCAAAATTGTACATTTTCCACGAAACAAACGCATCCCTTGTGTTGTTCCTGACTACTTAAGACGATGACAAAAAAAAAGTGTAGACCAAAAAATTTGGGTCACCTAAACACACTTTTTTTTTTCTCAAATCTGAAATATGAGATGTGCAAATGAAAAATTTTAAAAGAATAGTTTCGGGCTTTGGCTTCAAGCCATTCAATTTGATTCGAGTCAATTTCTTTTACAAGGCTGACCTCGATCTTTTGACCCGTACCAAAAGATCAGTGGATTACAAATTCCTTATTTTTCTAGGGAAAATGAAAAAATCCCGCTGCTTCAAGAACGAATTTTTTAAAAAAATTTTATAATAACAAATGTTTCATTAAGCAAGGACTTGAGCCCAAGCGCTAAGGACTCGTGTATGACATATGTGAACTCAGGCCTGAATGTTGGGGACCAAGAACTCGAGCATCAGGGACCCAAGCACGCCATTTATGGACTCAGGCTTGGGTTACAGGGCATCGGGCACGGGCATCAAGGCTTTTGGCCCGGCCTCGATAGACCTAGGCCCGACCGCTGGAGACCTGGTCTTGAACGTTGAGATTCGGGAACCAACATTGGGGTTCCCGTGCCCAAACGCAGAGTTTTTGGTCCAAGCTCCAATACTTAGTCATCTTTCGGAAAATGATTTCAGATTTTTGAAAAAGGAAATCATTTTCCTAGATTTAAGCTTTGATAAGAAAACATTTTCCGTTAGCTCATTTTTCTAAACGAACCAAACGCCAAAAAATGAGGAAAATGTTTTCCGTGAAATAAGCGGAGCCTTAGATTTATGTTTTGAGTTTGTTTCCTAACTAGTTAAGTGTTGCAGAGATATGGTGAACAAAAAAGCGTCGACCCAAAAATTTAGATCACCTAATTTCGCTCTTCGTGTCATTCTATTGATTCCGTTAGCGAACTATATGTTTGATGTTGTTATGGTTCCAAATTCCAAGAATAAGGCCCGGCATGATTCGAGTTTATTAGAAATATGATCAAGGTTTGTTATGAATTTGTTCCCCGTCTCGACATGGTGGATGTACGTGATTCATACTGATTCAGTCCTTTTGTGCTTGACCTTTTTCTCATGATTTTGTTCTTCACGTTCTTGGCTGTAATAAAGTCACGCGTCTCATGGAATTCTTCGTTCTTCCTGCTCATATTTGATGTTGCATGCCTACCTCGGACAGTGATGGGGCTAAAGATTAAACAAACCGACGCTAGTCGACGGCATTAATATGCTTTTCTAGCATAACCAGAAGCAAAGGGTAAATGCACAGGGTATTAGGTTTATCATTAATCCTTCAAATCTGAAATATGAGATGTGCAATGAAAAATCCTTTTCTTTTACAAGGCTGGGCCTACATATCGAGCCCAGATATGCCAAGTTGATCTTTTGACCCGTGCCGAAAAGATCGATTGATTACACATTCCTTATTTTTCTAGGGAAAAGAAAAAAATCACACTTCTTCAAGAACGAATTCAATATACCTGTACAATGAAAAGAATCGAGTTAAACCCAGTTGGTGTTGCTACTGTTCTCTGTGCAGAATTTTCCTCCCCAGCTTCTTGCTTTTCAATCCCAAGTAGCTGAATATTGGTGTATCTGGGACTGGAATGCACTTGACGACCCAACCGATAGGCCAAGACGCGGCCGCAATCCCAACACACGCGCCCCATTGTCCCCAGCTCAACCGCTCCGTGTCGGCAAACCGCTTCAGGAACTCGACCATCACCACCTGGAGCACCACCGTCACAAAGATGATCCCAAGGAACAGCTTGTTCTTGTGAATGCCCTCGAACACGTTCCTCTTCTCGAGCTTCCTCGCGTTGAACTCGTTGAAGACCTGGCACAGGACGAATGCATTGAATATCAGCGTGCGCTTCACCGCCTCGTCCACGCCGAAGATCGATTCACCCTTGAACTGTAGAGTGAGGAGGACGGCCATTTGGTACGTTGCTTGGGCCACAATGTTCCTCCACATGACGTTGGTTATGAGTGGCTCGGTCCGGCCCACGGGGGGCTTCTCCATGAGCTCCCTGGTGGGCCGCTCCGTGGCCAGGGCAAGGGCGCCGAGTGTGTCCATGATCAGGTTCACCCACAAGAGCTGCACGGCCGTCAGGGGGACATCACCGGAAGAGACCGCGGCCACAAAGTTGATCACAAGGGCCGCGACGTTCACCGTGAGCTGGAACTGGATGAACTTCTGGATGTTATTGTAGACACATCGACCCCACCGCAACACCGTCGCCACGGAGGCAAAGTTGTCATCGAGGATTACAATGTCCGAGCTCTCTTTGGCGACCTCGGTGCCTTGGATGCCCATCGAGAGCCCAATGTCGGCTTCCTTCAGGGCCGGTGCATCGTTTGTGCCGTCCCCTGTGACAGCCACCACGTGGCCTTTCTGCTTCAGGCACTGAACCATGAGGAGCTTATCGAAAGGCGAGGATCTCGCCATGACCCTGATTTTCTCGACTCTACGAAGCCTCTCCTCAGGTGTATAGTTGCGGAACTCCGCTCCTTCCACGATGGCTCCGCTAAAGGAATCGTCCCCGGGCTTGAGAATCCCGCACTCCGCGGCTATGGCCATAGCGGTGAAGATGTTGTCTCCCGTTATCATCTTGATGTTCACTCCCGCGTCCTGACAAGCTTGGACCGCACTCTTCACTCCGGGACGGCATGGGTCCTTAATACCGACAAGTCCTAGCAATGTAAGGCCGTCCTCTTGGATCTTCTTCCCTTCTTCTCTTTCTTTGATCGCTTTCTCGAAGACTTGTTTATGAGCGAAAGCGATGCACCTGAGGCTGCTCGCGGCCATCCCCTGGATAATCTGCTCGAATCTCATCCTTTCATCTTCCTCCAAATCTTTCACTATCCCCGACCCATCGTAGAAGCTCGAACACATCGCCAAGACCATCTCTGCGGCTCCTTTCCAGTGCACATGGACCATGTCGTCCACGCTCTTCCTTATTAGGACACCGCTTCTCTTCTTCTGAGAGTTGAAGGCTTCAACTTGGATGACTTCACAGCTTTTCTTTGTCTCCTCCATGTCCATGCTCAATTGCGACACCGCCCAGGAAAGAATCGCTTTCTCGGTAGGACTACCCGAGAACTCGTACTCCGATCCTGAAGACGGCCTATAGACGCTACCTGTGGTGTTCAAAGCAACCCCATCCCGAATCAAATCCCGGACAAACTTGGAGACAGAGGAGTACGTGTTTTCCACAACAGAGTCTTGGCCGACCCAGAATTTCATCACCTTCATCTGGTTCATTGTCAGGGTGCCGGTCTTGTCAGTGCAAATAGTGGTGGCTGACCCCATCGTCTCACAGGCCGAAAGCTTCCTCACCATCGCCTGATCCACCATCATCCTCTTCATCGAATAAGCAAGAGTGAGGGTTACCGCAAGCGGCAAGCCTTCAGGAATCGCCACCACCACAATTGTCACTGCAGCTGCAATGATGCCCACCACGGAGTTTAAAATATTGTCACCTGTGGTTTGGCCTGCAATGTATTCCCGGTTCCCATTCTCGTCCTGCGTTTTCCCCGTGAAATAGCGGATCAACAGGACCACGAGAACCAGGAAAGCGACTGCCAAGCCTAGTTTGCCAATCGACGAGGTGAGTTTATTGAGCCGAGCCTGTAAAGGGGTCTGCTCGCTGTTGTCACGGCTGATCGAGCTCATCATCTCGCCCCACGTTGTGTTCATGCCGACGGATGTAACCAGCATCTGAGCATATCCATCAGCAACCTTTGTTCCGGAGAACAGGAATGGATTCTGAATGCTGTTCACTTCTAGGTGATCACTCTCCCCGGTCATGCTCGATTCATCAACCTAAATTGACAACACGTCGTGCATGATTTAGTGAGCAAAGATGACAGGATAAGACGCTTTCCAAAATAAAACTTGAACAAATATCAACACAAGAGCATATCAACTATGTTTTAACTCTTAACTTTTTCCAGTAGAATTTTTTTTAACGAAGTTTGCTCTACTCTGACTAGAACTACGAATTAAAACCATTACTTTTCCTTTTTGCCATGGAACTAAGACAATTAAAATGACGAGCAGCCCAGTATTGAACAGAATATCATACACTTCTGCATAGCTTTGGACTAATTACTTAACTAATTAATCAACCTCTGCTCGAGCTTGGTAATACTAATAGATATGTTTCTGGAGTAAACCGACTTGAGTTAATATGCAAATATAATGCGGTCAAACCAGTACAAATTGTCGTACATACCTGCAAGGAGCGCCCCTCGAGGAACAGCCCGTCTGCCGGAACTTGATCGCCGATCTTCAAACAAACGACGTCTCCGACGACGATCTTGAATATGGAAACCTGCTGCCGACGACCCTTCCTTATCACATCTATGAGAATATTGCCGCTCACCCGAGACAATTTTTCAAACTGCTGGTTCTGGCGGTAATTGCTCCCAGCCGACACGGCGATCACAAGGAAGACTGCGACAAATATGCTGCCACCGTCATACCAGCCTTCCTTGACCCCATTCTCCTTGATTCCAAACCCGAGCGAAAGCCCAGCGCAAACAAGAAGAATCAGGATAGTGAGGTCCTTGAAAGCCTCGAACACGAAGTGGAAGAAGCCCTTGGTGGGCGGCTTCTTGTATGTGTTGACGCCAAACGCATTCTGCCTGCGAGAGACGTCGTCTGGGTCGCCGGTTATCCCGGCCACGACATCAGTTTCGAGTGTTGAGGTGACTTTCTCGACCCCGCCGAATTCCTGGAGGTGGCCGAGGTCCTTCTCCTTGACCAGCTTGGTGAGTTGTGACTGATCAATCTGGAAGGAGCTCGGATGATCAGAGTGAGCACTCTGAGCCAGATTGTGGATCGAAATCGAAGTGTAGGAAGGAGATTTTCTAGGGAATTTCTTGGTTTTCTTTGCGGAGGTCGTGATGGCTCGGGAGCAATAGATGGTCGCGAAGGCCAAACGCCATTGCCTGGCGAACTTGCGAACAGCGGGCAAGTCGAGGGAGACCTCGCAGCAGACGTAGAGAATGCTCGTCATTGCTCGGAAGAGACGCGCAGGCTCTGCGATCCGATTACGAGACAGGGTGGTGGCACAATGCAAATGGCAGGACAAAAAGGAAAAACTCTGAATTCGTTTGTGTTTGCGTCAGCCGCGAAAGAGCGCCACGCTCGAATTTGTGGAGTGATGGATGGATACGATAACCAAGGATTGCATGACCTTTATATAAATGCGGGAGATCCTGAACAAGAGGGTGACGTCATTTGTGTAAGGGTTTAAGATATGCCCTCTTCTTTGTCTTTACGCGGCGAGCTCTGTTTGCTCTTATGGTCTTTGCCGTGTAGCTTCTGTTCTTACACGGTTTGCAGCCAATAGTCCGACATCATCGAGGTATCCGAGGCTGGACAACATCATTCTCCTTCCTTTGATAAAAAGGAATCCTATGTTTATGCTTTAGTCACGATCACGCTAGCTTCGTATTTTCCTCGATCCCTCCTTCGATCAGTTGATTGGTAGATTATATACATAAAAAAAAAAAATTACTCCGCATATATTTCTTGTTAAGTTTATTTATCAGTGACTTAACAAGAAATGTATGGGGAGTAAAACCCTAGGTGTTCTTAAGTGCCTTCAGTTCTTAGAGACAGAGCTTGGCCAAATGGCACTTGACGTTGGAAGAGGTGAAGTGGAAATTGACTGTACTTCCTTAGTTGAATGTCTTCTTAACAAGGAGCAAGGCCCATGAAACATAAGGACTTGGACGGAAGAATGCAAGATGATTTTGGCCCGACTCATTTCTGTGCAAATTACCCATTGTCCAACAGAGGCGAACAAGTTAGCAGATTGGGTCGCCAAGACGCATTGGAAATAAGAACTCCCCACCAATTGGTTGTCTTTTCCCCCCGAAACCAATGTTGGATGGTTTAATTCATGATGTTAACGAACTTGCTTTAAGTTAACGAAATTTCCAGTATTTCAACCCCAAAAAAATAAAAATTTAAAGAATTGGCAGGAGGCAACGGAGCTATCGCGGCTATAATGGAACAGACAATGGTATTGTTGTTCGTTTGGGTTTTGGTATCATGATATATTCCGGGAATTCCAGGTACTTGCTAGGAAATGAAATGGAAAGAGGCGAGAAGAAAAAGAGTGGCTAGCCTAGGCAAGGTATTTTCCTTTAAAAGAGAAGGAATCTTAAAGAGGAGTGAGGGAGTCGATAATGCCACATCAAAATTAATTGAGCCAGACGGAAACTAAAGAGAAATTCGGGGCCCTTTGGTTCGTGGAAATCTGTTAATTTTTCGTTCCAGGGTACTTTCGTTTCGTGGAAAATAAATGATTTGAATTGTATTTTTCTAAAATTGATCGCTTATATCTCTTAAAATAATTAGTTAATGAAAAATATTTTCGATATTGACAACAATTTATGTTTTAAACATTTTCGTAGACGATGGAAATATTTTTCGTTCATTCATTTTATAGGCGATACGAGCGATCATTTTTAGGGAAATATTTTCTACAGCATTCATTTTTCACGAAACAAAACGGGGCTCTAGTGGAAACGAAAACGACGATAAAATTTTGATATTATTTGCACGTGCGCACATTGAAAATGCGTTTGAAAAGCACATTGAGCTATTTTATCTACAGGGTGTTAATAGTGAGTGAGGAAATGTTTAGGTGACGGGTCTGTTATTTTGATGAAAGAGACGGAACCATCTATCTAGGCCATGCAATTTTACTTGAAAATCAAATGACTCTTTTATCTGGTTTCCAAAGTAAAATGTCTGAATTACATATGCGCTGGCCATCAATTAAAAAAAGATGTTGAGCAACATTGGTAATTCGCGAGAATTTCTTTAAATACATATTCGACTTATGATAATTTTAAGCCAAAGAATTTTCACTCCATCCAAGGATATCTTCAGTAGTAGTTATTCATTTTGATTGATGTGAACATGTTGCTAAAAACACACACTATAATGAGCAGAACTAATTGTCTTTATTTCTTAATTAATAAAGTAAATACTTCAAATTTTTAGCATTATGAATCATTCTATGTCATCATTACTCACACGAAACATGTCACCCGCAAGTTCACCAATGATGCTATTTGTATTAAAAAGGAGACCCACAAATTACTTTTCACTCGAAGAGTTGATTAATCCAAATATTGTCCTTACCGTATGATAATTTTGTCCTACTACCAAATATTCAAATGAATAAAAACGAAATTACCAGTCAACTGTTATAAGAGGAAAATTCTTAGTCATCTCGACGAATTTAACTCAAATAGTTATTCCTTTTCAATAAGCGAGAGTTCCTCTTAGAGTACTTTTGGCAATATATTCTAAAACTTGACAGATTGTGTCTTAATCTTAAGTTCCGGTTGCCAATTAGCTAAGATTGAGAATCTATGATCATGATGTCACCGCCATTTAGAGGGGATAACAGTGACGTCATGTTATTGAGCTTAAGATTGAGAATTCCAACGTCATTTTTTTTTATAGCTGCAAAGTCGTAGAAAATTTTAGAGTGTACATTAACAAGTTTGGTGTGCTAAAGTGTATCTTAAAATTTGAAGATTTAGGTGTTCATGAAAAGAGTAGGGGTGATCGGTTCCCGATCGGTCTAATTCCATCCAGGAATCGGGAACAAGATCAAAAGGACCAATTCCAGTTTATGGAATCGGGAACCCATCCAATCCTAACCCTATTGAAGCTAAGCCCCGCCCACAAATGCTTACCAATCTTGAACCCAAACATATGATGTCAAACTCGGCAGCCATATATTTTTGCAAAAGGTCTGAGGAAACTCCTTTACTGAGAGGATGTCGACGAAAAGGGTGCTCCTTTTGAGCCTTTGGAACGGGATGGAGCAAAGGACGCGCTCGGTGGAGAGGGAGGACAACCTCGGGGTGCTGCTCGCAGAGGGCGTGCGGATCATCGTAGAAGGCGACGCTGAGCTCGGAGGCAACAGAGGAGTAGTCAGAGCGGGAGTGGGCGAGGATGGTGTGGCCCTGGGAGACGAAGGCCTTGGCGAGGAACTAGCCAAAGTTGCAGAATCCGAGGATAGCAATGCTCAGGGAGGAGGACTTGTGGAAGTGGGATCAGAGCTGGGCCTTGTAGTAGTAAGGCCAGACGGTGTCGAGGGATCGGACGCGGAGGTGCTTGCGGCAAAGGAGATTGGGCGGTACCGGAGAGGAGAGAGAGTGAGAGGGAGAGGGAGAGACGGAGTGAGAGAGCAAATGGAGGAGCAGGGTCAGGTGGGAGGTGGTTTGAGAGAGCTGTGTGGAGGAAAATGGCAGCAATCTCTGTCTGCGTGTGGTTTGAGAGAGCTATTCCCAGGGTTTCATTTCTTTATATATATAGTTGGTCTGGTTCAGGTAGGCGGTTCCATTCCTAGTACCGGACTGAAAATCATTGGTTTCAATTTCAATTTTATGGAACTAGAAACTGGGCCGATTCCCTTGGAACTGCCGGAATTAACCAATCCGATCCGGACAGTTTCGATTGCATACCCCTAGAAAGGGTAGGCGATTATAATGAACTTGAATGCCTAGTAGCATATGGCACATTTTAGGCTGGATGAAGTCAAAGGAGGATGAACAATTAATCTAGTTATTATGTAGACATGTCAAACGGGCAGGTTGGGTTAGTTTTGGGTCGGGTCAAAAATAATCCTACCCAAATTGACCCATTTAACTTATTTTGATCCACTTCCATGCGATACAAATCTAGTGACCCATACCTGACTCAACATATACGAAACCTAACCTATATTGCTAAAACACTTCTCAAGTGAGAGTACAGAGTGAGCGAGTACAAAATCGAGTAAGGGCAAGAGAGAATTATAAAAGTGGGTTAGGTCTAAGTAAGTTGAGAACCCATTTAACACTCATATTATCTTAGTCCTTACCTTCTAAAATCATTTATGACACATTTACTGAATATAGTTAACTCATATAATAATCTAATTCGTCAAATATGGGTTAATAAATGTGTTTATGACCTATTTTGACGGATCTAGTATTATCCAAGCTATACGAACTCTTGATAGCAATATCCATCCTCCAAAAGTCCTCGAATGATCGACGAACTAAGAGGGTACACATAATGAGAGGGTTATGGTGGTTAACAAATAGGATATCATCACGTGATAATCTAGGTTTAGTCAAGTCAACAACTGATAGGTGATCATGTATCATGAGGTCATTGGCTAATGATATAGATTGCTACATACCACGAGGAAAGGATCAAACATGGATCGACGTTACGACCATTGGGAGTTACGGATAAACCAAATCATCCGTGAGAAGCAACA
The DNA here is from genome assembly GCA_001662345.2 of Metrosideros polymorpha var. glaberrima. Classification (NCBI taxonomy): domain Eukaryota; kingdom Viridiplantae; phylum Streptophyta; class Magnoliopsida; order Myrtales; family Myrtaceae; genus Metrosideros; species Metrosideros polymorpha. The sequence continues at coordinate 3,689,674 of BCNH02000008.1, read as the reverse complement.
TTTCAAACCCATCAAGGGAAAAAGGCAAAAGGAAAAAGAAAATAGGAAATACTCTCTGTGGAAAGCCATATCAATCGGATAAGGAAGTTTGGGGAATCTGCTGCACCAATAACATATTTTGTCTTTTCCCCATGTACGAGTTGCGTGGTTGACGGATATGTCCAGGTCTTGGTCCGCGTTTAGACCGACATGTCTACGTTTATTTTCTTGGATTTTTCTTTCCACACATGTTTTCGATCTCTTTTCCCTTTAAGGTTTGTTAGTGTAATAGTTTTTGGGTTATAATGCTTATTTAGCTATTTTTCTTTTGCTCGAATACTTCGTCGTCTGTCCAACTCCAACGGCAGGGACTAGTTATTAATGGTACAACTTTAGGGACAGATTGGAAATTTTTAGCAAGGATTTTCATTTTTTTCTCGTAAACTGTCCATTGAATTACGTAATTGCTTTTCGACCAAAAGAAAATTATGTAATTGTTTTGTTCACACGCTTTGTTCAATTAAAATAAAATAAGAATATGTTTTCTGGTTTCTTGTTGAAACTTTACCCCAATCAAAATCTACGTCCTAGATTTAAGTCATGCAATTTATTTCGCAAAAAATATGACATTTTTGGAAAAAAAATATTCCGGAAAGTCATTTTTCAAGAAAATGACTATATTTTTCGGTGCTTGGCTGAGATCTAAAAATAAACTGGAAAATATTTTCCATTTTTTGGTAAGAAAAAATTTCGATTTTTTAAATATTTTTTATGTTTATTCTTCTTCTTTTCTTTATTTTTATTTTTCCTCTGCCGGCCATAGGGAGGCCTGGCAAGAGCCGAGCTCCCAAATCTGGCGAGCTTGCTGGCCGCTGAGCTCGAGGTTGAGCTCGACTCGCGAGGTTAGCTCTTTAGCCATTGGGCTTGAGCTTGCCAGATCTTGTCGGTCGCCGAGCTCGAGTAAGACTCGCAAGGCCGGTGAGCTCATCGGATCTGACGAGCTCGCTCGCCGCCGAGCTCG
>BCNH02000008.1:3665514-3688460 GCA_001662345.2 Metrosideros polymorpha var. glaberrima | reverse complement strand
ACTTGAATGTCGGGGATCAGAACTCGAGCATCAAGGACCTGAGCACACCATTTATGGACTCAGGCTCGGGTTATAGGGCATCGGGCACGGGCATCAAGGCTTTTGGCCCGGCGTCGATAGACCTAGGCTCGACCACTAGAGACCTGGTCTTGAACATTGAGATTCGGGAACCAACATTGGGGTTCCCATACCCAAACGCAGAGTTTTTTGTCCAAGCTCCAATACTTAGTCATCTTCCAGAAAATGATTTTCAGATTTTTGAAAAAGGAAATCATTTTCCTAGATTTAAGCTTTGATAGGAAAACATTTTCCATTAACTCATTTTTCTAAGCGAACCAAACCCCAAAAAATGAGAAAAATGTTTTCCGTGAAATAAACGAAGCCTTAGATTTATGTTTTGAGTTTGTTTCCTAACTACTTAAGTGTTGCAGAGATATGGTGAACAAAAAAGCGTCAACCCAAAAATTTAGATCACCTAATTTCGCTCTTCATGTCATTCTATTGATTTTGTTAGTGAACTATATGTTTGATGTTGTTATGTCTACGTTCCAAATTCTAAGAATAAGGCCCAGCATGATTCGAGTTTATTAGAAATATGACTGAGGCTTGTTATGAATTTGTTCCCTATCTCGACATGGTTGATGTACGTGATTCATACCGATTCAATACTTTTGTGCTTCACCTTTTTTCTCATGATTTTGTTCTTCACGTTCTTGGCTGTAATAAAGTCACGCGTCTCATGGAATTCTTCGTTCTTCCTGCTCATATTTGATGTTGCATGCCTACCTCGGACAGCGATGGGGCTAAAGATTAAACAGACCGACGCTACTCGACGGCATTTCTCTCCTTTTCTAGCATAACCAGAAGCAAAGTGTTAATGCACAGGGTATTAGGTTTATTATTAATCCTTCAAATCTGAAATATGAGATGTGCAATGAGAAATCCTTTCTTTTACAAGGTTGGGCCTACATATCGAGCCCAGATATGCCAAGCTGATCTTTTGACCTGTGCCGAAAAGATGATCGATTACACATTCCTTATTTTTCTAGGGAAAATAAAAAAATCACACTTCTTCAAGAACGAATTCAATATACCTGTACAATGAAAAGAATCGAGTTAAACCCAGTTAGTGTAGCTACTGTTCTCTGTGCAGAATTTTCCTCCCCAGCTTCTTGATTTTCAATCCCAAGTAGCTGAATATTGGTGTATCTGGGACTGGAATGCACTTGACGACCCAACCGATAGGCCAAGACGCGGCCGCGATCCCAACACACGTGCCCCATTGTCCCCAGCTCAACCGCTCCGTGTCGGCGAACCGCTTCAAGAACTCCACCATCACCACCTGGAGGACCACCGTCACAAAGATGATCCCAAGGAATAGCTTGTTCTTGTGAATGCCCTCGAACACGTTCCTCTTCTCGAGCTTCCTCGCGTTGAACTCGTTGAAGACCTGGCACAGGACGAACGCATTGAATATCAGCGTGCGCTTCACCGCCTCGTCCACGCCGAAGATCGATTCACCCTTGAATTGTAGAGTGAGGAGGACGGCCATTTGGTACGTTGCTTGGGCCATAATGTTCCTCCACATGACGTTGGTTATGAGTGGCTCGGTCCGGCCCACGGGGGGCTTCTCCATGAGCTCCCTGGTGGGCCGCTCCGTGGCCAGGGCAAGGGCGCCGAGTGTGTCCATGATCAGGTTCACCCACAAGAGCTGCACGGCCGTCAGGGGGACATCACCGGAAGAGACCGCGGCCACAAAGTTGATCACAAGGGCCGCGACGTTCACCGTGAGCTGGAACTGGATGAACTTCTGGATGTTATTGTAGACGCATCGGCCCCACCGCAACACCGTCGCCACAGAGGCAAAGTTGTCATCGAGGATTACGATGTCCGAGCTCTCTTTGGCGACCTCGGTGCCTTGGACGCCCATCGAGAGCCCAATGTCGGCTTCCTTCAGGGCTGGTGCATCGTTCGTGCCGTCCCCAGTGACGGCGACCACGTGGCCTTTCTGCTTCAAGCACTGAACCATGAGGAGCTTATCGAAAGGCGAGGATCTCGCCATGACCCTGATTTTCTCGACTCTCCGAAGCCTCTCCTCAGGTGTGTAGTTGCGGAACTCCGCTCCTTCCACGACGGCTCCGCTGAAGGAATCGTCCCCGGGCTTGAGAATCCCGCACTCCACAGCTATGGCCTTAGCGGTGAAGATGTTGTCTCCCGTTATCATCTTGATGTTCACTCCCGCGTCCTGACAAGCTTGGACCGCACTCTTCACACCGGGACGGCATGGGTCCTTAATACCGACAAGTCCTAGCAATGTCAGGCCGTCCTCTTGGATCTTCTTCCCTTCTTCTCTTTCTTTGATCGCTTCCTCTGAGACTTGTTTATGAGCGAAAGCGATGCACCTGAGGCTGCTCGCAGCCATCCCCTGGATAATCTGCTCGAATCTCATCCTTTCATCTTCCTCCAAATCTTTCACTATCCCCGACCCATCGTAGAAGCTCGAGCACATCGCCAAGACCATCTCTGCGGCTCCTTTCCAATGCACATGGACCTTGTCGTCCATGCTCTTCCTTATTAGGACACCGCTTCTCTTCTTCTGAGAGTTGAAGGCTTCGACTTGGATAACTTCACAGCTTTTCTTTGTCTCCTCCATGTCCATGCTCAATTGCGACACCGCCCAGGAAAGAATCGCTTTCTCAGTAGGACTACCCGAGAACTCGTACTCCGATCCCAAAGACAGCCTATAGACGCTACCCGTGGTGTTCAAAGCAACCCCATCCCGAATCAAATCCCGAACAAACTTGGAGACAGAGGAGTACATGTTTTCCACCACAGAGTCTTGGCCAATCCAGAATTTCGTCACCTTCATCCGGTTCATTGTCAAAGTGCCGGTCTTGTCAGTGCAAATAGTGGTGGCCGACCCCATCGTCTCACAGGCCGAAAGCTTCCTCACCATCGCCTGATCCGCCATCATCCTCTTCATCGAATAAGCAAGAGTGAGGGTTACCGCGAGCGGCAAGCCTTCAGGAATCGCCACCACCACAATTGTCACTGCAGCTGCAATGATGCCCACCACGGAGTTTAAGATATCGTCACCTGTGGTTTGGCCTGCAATGTATTCCCGATTCCCGTTCTCGTCCTGCGTTTTTCCCGTGAAATAGCGGATCAACAGGACCACGAGAACCAGGAAAGCGACCGCCAAGCCTAGTTTGCCAATCGACGAGGTGAGTTTATTGAGCCGAGCCTGTAAAGGGGTCTGCTCGCTGTTGTCACGGCTGATCAAGCTCATCATCTCGCCCCACGTTGTGTTCATGCCGACAGATGTAACCAGCATCTGAGCATACCCATCAGCAACCTTTGTTCCCGAGAACAAGAATGGATTCTCATTCCGGTTCACTTCTACGTGATCACTCTCCCCGGTCATGCTCGATTCATCAACCTAAATTGACAACACAAACGTCGCACATGGTTTAGTGACGCTAGGATGACACAATACGATGTGTTCTGGTCTTAACTTGAAGCAAAGGAAATGAAACATGAACAAATATGAAACAAGAACAAATGGATTACGTTTTAACTTAACTTTTTCCAGTAGATTTTTTTTTTTTGTACACAGTTTGTTATACTATGACTATAACAACGAGTAAAAACCATTTTGGACTTATTTTTTTCCATTTTGTCATAGAATCAAGATTATGAAAAGGACAAACTGCAGAGTATCAAGCAGAATATGATACACTTTTGGACTAATTACTCAAACTGTGCTCGAACTTGGTAATATTAATACACATGTTTCCGGAGGAAACCAACATGAGTTAATGTGCAAATCTAATGCGTCAAACCAGTACCGTCCATACCTGCAAGGAGTGCCCGTCCAGGAACAGCCCGTCTGCCGGAACTTGATCGCCGATCTTCAAACAAACGACATCTCCGACGACAATCTCAAATATGGAAACCTGCTGCCGACGACCCTTCCTTATGACATCTATGAGAATGTTGCCGCTCACCCGAGACAATTTTTCAAACTGCTGGTTCTGGCGGTAATTGCTCCCGGCCGACACAGCGATCACAAGGAACACCGCGACAAATATGCTGCCACCGTCATACCAGCCTTCCTTCACCCCATTCTCCTTGATCCCAAACGCGAGTGAAAGCCCAGCGCAAACAAGAAGAATGATGATTGTGAGGTCCTTGAAAGCCTCGAACACGAAGTGGAAGAAGCCCTTGGCGGGCGGCTTCTTGTATGTGTTGACGCCAAACGCATTTTGCCTGCGAGAGATGTCGTCTGGGTCGCCAGTTGTCCCGGCCAGGACATCAGTTTCGAGTGTTGAGGCGACTTTCTCGACCCCGCCGAATTCCTGGAGGTGGCCGAGGTCCTTCTCCTTGACCAGCTTGGCGAGCTGTGACTGATCAATCCTGAAGGAGCTGGGATGACCAGAGCCAGCACTCTGAGCCAGATCATGGATCGAAATCGAAGTGTGGGAAGGAGATTTTCGTGGGAACTTGTTGGTTTTCTTTGCGGAGGTAATGATGGCCCGGGAGCAATAGATAGTGGCGAAGGCAAAATGCCATTGCTTGGCAAACTTGCGCATAGCGGGCAAGTCGAGAGAGATCTCGTAGCGGACGCAGTGGCCATCGAGAATGCTCGTCATCGCTCGGGAGAGACAGACGGGCTCGTGATCCTATTACGAGACAGGGTGGCAGTGGCACAATGCAAGTGGCAAGACAAAAGGAAAAACTCTCAAGTTTGGTGTTGAGTTAGCCGCGAAAAGTGCAACGTTCGAATTTGTGGAATGCTGGTGGATACAACACCGATGGATCGCATATCTTTTTATAACATGCTGAGCTGTAAGCGACTTTTCTTGCTTTTGGTATCTTCATGTTTCTTCCGACAGACCAAATAAAAAAAATAAAAAAAAACAGCGTGTTTCTTGATCATGACGATACACGAAAGGAAGTGGTAGCTGCCGACGGTTGTCCGCGAAAGGAAGGAAGCCCCCGTCGACGACGAAAGTGGAAAAGCCGCGTTTGAGTTCGTTTCAAGCTAGTGACGTGGAGTCGACGAAAAGTCAAAAGATATGCAGATACCAGAGACGGCCCATTTCTGCGTTGTTTCCTGGTATATAATTAAATAGCCACTATTTCGTACGGTTTCACAAATGACGTTGCGATTCTAATACCGTTTATTAATAAGGGTTATATATCACAAAAAAATCCAAATTGATACATCTGTGATAAATTTATCTCAAATTAATTTTTTGACCACAAAAAATCACAAACTGGTACATCCGTGACAAATATATCACAAGCTAATTTTTTTACCACGAAAACTCTCAAACTAGTACACTTGTGACAAATTTACCATAAACTTAATTTTTTTTTAAAATAATAATAATAACAAGTTAGTTAACGTTTCTTTAATTAGTTCATTTTCTAGCGACATGGCTCGGTACATCTTCTCCGACAAACCTTAAAATTTGAGGTAAGTTTATCGCTGATGTGCCAGTTTGGGATTTTTCGTAATCAAAAAATTAGTTTAGAGTAAATTTGTCACAGGTGTACCAATTTGGGATTTTTCATAATCAAAAAATTTGTTACAGATAAATTTGTTATACATGTACCAGTTTGGGGTTTTTCGTGGTAATAAACCTATTAATAATACAGTTTCATAACTTCGGATAAACTATCAAATTTTATGAAATCAAATATCAAATTAGACGAGAATTTGAATGCCGAGTGGGAGGTGACACGTTTCGCATTTTATTAAGTCGCGGGAGGATGAACCATATAGTAACTAAGCTATCGGAGCTCTCGATGCCAAGACCCATCCTCCAAAAGTCGATTGATCGTCGAACTAAGATGGTTATCGGTTTATAATTTTTATTTTTATTTTTGCATAATTAGCATTATATGCTCCCTGAAGGAGTTTTGCGTGTTTGACTAATCGGTCCGGGTCGTGGACCGTGTTGATACCAACGTGCCTACGTACATTTTCTTGGATTTTTCTTTCCATGTACTGATCAATGAAAACGTTAGAGTTGACAGATATGCATACGATTAGTCTCTTTCATAATGGTACGACTTTGGGGAGAGCCCAGGAACATTTAGCTAACGATTTTCATTCTCCCCCCTGCCATTAGTATAGATCAAATTCCACGTGCACATTTTGAGGAATAGGATTAGATGCATTACTAGGCTCCATTTATTTTACGAAAAACCGATGATTTAGAAAAAAATTTCCTAATTTTGATTATTTATATCACTCGGCAAAAGTGGAACGAAAAATGTTTAGATATGAGTTGTTAATAATGGAAATAATTTTCATTGACTCATTTTTGTAAGCTATAGCAACGATTAAAGCTAGGAAATATTTTCTAATATGTCGATATTTCACGAAATAAATAGAGCCTTAATTCTTAATTTTGTTTTCCAATTGGCAACTAATTGTTGAAATTATGCCTCAAGTTTAAGCCCGTGAACGAAATCCGACCCGAGATAAATTGTTGTTTGTGTACGCCCAAATATATGTGTCATGGAAATCCGGATTTCTTTTCGGTGTCATCGTTTAAAGTTGGAGAAAGATTTCCTATTTGTGTGAGAGTTGTCGCCAAGCAAAGCAGAAAAAGGAAATACACACAAATCAATATTCCTAAAGTGTGATGGAGTCTTTGACCAAAAAAAAAAAAGTGTGATGGAGTCTTTGGCTATATATATATATTTGGTTGGAGCTTTTTGAACGGCAACTGATCCGCGTACAGAGGGACTTCAGAGTTCTGCTTTACATCCAATTGGAGCTACTGCTGGGGAATTTTATCTGAGGGAACAAGTGTTCGAAGACGACGCAATTAAATCTTGTGAGTTTAAGATTTATTGAATCATTTTGTGAGATTGATGGGTTATTTGTGAGTTTTAAAATTCACTATGGAAGTTCAAGGATTACAAATACTAGCTCAAATTGTGAGATTTTTCCTTACACTTATAAATTGACCACCAACCCTTTCCTAACCCCAATAATCTCTCTCTCACACATTGGGCCTCAAGTCGGAGCAACAACAACTCGTATCTCCCATGTAACTGTTAATCCAAACTTGTTGGTAATCTAGGCTCTAATACCAATTAGTAGAAGTATTTAGTAGAAGCCTGATACATTTCACTTGGGAGATCACCAAGAGGGAACCTAAATTTGAGCCCGTTAACATATTCATTTGGACGAACCTTCAATCAAAAGGTTAAACTAATAAGTTATGAGCCAATTAAGATATATCTCCATGAGCGCTCTTAGTGGGTTCAGATATGGGATTTATGCTGATAGTGGAGTTTTTTGTTGGAGTTGGCGAATACTTTGGAGACCCTTATTTCTCATACCAGGCACACCCACGTGAGCTTAAGGAAATCGAAGTATGAATCGACGATATGTGACCCCTACGCACGGAATGTCGGGGGTCCCGCTGCCCGAACAGTGGATGAGGGTTCCGCTCGCCGATGAGCGGGTGGGGGCTTGAGTGCAGCGCTCCCAAAACAACATCGGTTTTTTATTTTTTCATTTGTTGTGGGACTAAAGGGATTCGGATATGCTTGGGTTTTGAGCCCATTTTAACTCCTATATATATTATATTTGTATGAGTGTGGAGTGTGGTTGTAAAAATTTAAATATCATAGTTAAATCCATTGGCAAGACGTAGCTCTATTATGGGGTGAATTTGGGTAAACTCGTACATCGATTTTTTTTCTCTGTGTGATTGTTCTGATTCGATTCATGATATGGCCAAATTCCATAAAAAAAAACCCCAAACTTTAGGTTCAGTCTCAAAAATACCCCGAACTTTTTTTTGTCTCGAAAAAAACCCCAAACTTTAGGTCAAGTCCCAAATCTGCCCCAAACTTTTTTGAAATTTTGTGATTTTTTTTTGGACAAAACAAAATCCGGGGTAGATTTGGGACTGGACTTAAAGTTTAGGGTTTTTTCTGAGACAAAAGAAAAGTTTGGGGCAGATTTGGGACTTGACCTAAAGTTTGGGGTTTTTTCCGAGACAAAAAAAAGTTCGGGGTATTTTTGGAACTTGACCTAAAGTTTGAGATTTTTTAGGGAATTCGGCCTTCATGATATAACCCCATCATTTTTAAGATCTTTCAAGGTGTGCTTACTATGATGTGGGGGAAGATAGACTATGGGTTCTATCTCCTCCTGGTGTGCAAACGCAACCTCGGAAAATTCTTCATCGTCCCGCACGATGCATTATCATAGCTCATTGCGCCTATTATGTCCAATGCATTACTGTAGACTGGATCAATGTTGTTCACCCGGTGCATTATCATAGCCGATGCTTTGCCTTCTCACAGTGTATTATTGCAACCTGTTGCGCCTCATTTGATCGGTGCATTACCGCAGCCCAGTGCGTGTGCATCACTGCAGCTCGGCGCATTTTTTATTTTCGTTTTTGCATTAAAAAAAAAAGTCATAAAAAAAAAAATTAAGGACGAGGAGAGAGAGGGAGGTTGGCCGTAAGTACTTCAAGAGATATCAAAGTCCGAGGTAAGCATCTTCAGGCATGGGCCAATCAAATTTCGTTAGTTCATTTGCATTGCGTTATTTGTCGACAAGTTTTTAGTATTTTTGTCTTTAAAAGGAACCTCTTCAAGCTCCCTTTAAAAGTAGAGTGGCTGTAAACACTTGAATTTTAATCGACAAATCGAGTATACATTTTTGTAGAAATGAAAATAAAAATAAAAAAGGCCAACTCTGTCTTGGTCCAACTCGAGCAGGCCACAAGAGCAACCCATTAATTCGATCCGCGGCCCAGACCCATCAGCCCATTACCTCAGCATTTCAGTCCGGTTAATTCGTCTCTGGGCCTAATTTATTTACTGATGTAACTCACAATTTGGGTCTGCTTATCAGCCTAAAGGACCAAGTCCATCAGATAAGGCTTCAAAAATAAAAGTGAAGCAAATCGAAGCAAAGGATAGGCGTGCCGATAATGGTGTCCATAACTGATTCTCTCTCTAGGTTTCACTCTCTCATAAACAAATGGATTACATTTATGATTTCGATTCATCTATGACGATTTCGCGTAGAACTGGCTATGGTTGTCGCTAATTCGTCAGCACATTGTGTTGTCCAATTGAATGCTCATCAATTGTTCGATGAATTGTCTGAAACGCATTAGTAACAATCATAGCTTCAGGTCTGATCAAGATCATTTTCATCCACTTCATTGATTAGTTGTACTGATTGCGTAGGTTAATGAATTGTTTCATTGTTCACTATAGAATTCGTTTCCGAATATATTGATTTCGATAGGTTATCAGTTTGATTATGCGAAATCAGTTAGAAATGTTGATGTGCTGAATTGAAAATACCAGTTGATTTCTGCTGGATGCCTTCGTTATTGAGGGGTAGAATTATATATCTCTTGCGTGAGAGAATGAATTCCTGTAATTGCCTAGAATGATAGTGCAATAAATCAAAACGAAGGTAAAACTACAACTCTTAGTTTTTTTTTTTGTGGTCGAAAGTACAACTCTTAGTTAGGTAGTTACATTTTAGACTGTAGTGCTAATGGAATTAAATTTTAGTTTAGGTTCATTTGTTTAGGGAGTCATTTTTTAAAATTTTGAAATAAATATAATTATTTTATATTGTGTTCTGTTTTAGATAAATGGATAAAGAATAAAAAACAAGAAAAGATAAAATAAAATAAAATAAAAATCTCATTGGCGTTTATATTAGAATTACTCTTGGGGATTACTTTGATGATTGTTTAGGGATTTTGGGTTTACTGGATAATTCTCTTTAGCTGAAATTGGACTTAGGCTTTGATTTCAAAATTAGCTCACAGGGTTTATGTCTCAGAGTTTAATAATAAATTCATGTAATATTCTTGACCCTACTCATATCGGATTTACTTGCCGCAAGTTACTTTTACTTGTTTGTATTATCATTTTGATATGTTGATTTGATTTTTTTATGATGTTTCCATATTTTGATTCCTTTAGTTTCGTTTAACGATGAGGACGCGCTTTAAGAGAAACTCATATTGAATAACCGTGCATGAACACATAGTGGAAAAAAAATCCTAGGATTCTATAATTTGACAAAACCGTATGAATTACTTCGTACGCAAATAAATCGAGTTTAGGTATCAAAATGGCACTAATTAAATGATTCAGGTAATCAAGTCTCCCAATTTAGAATTTTTGGTTTTTAGGAAGTAGAACGTCTTCCAAGTTCTACTTGGTTCTTAGCCGACCCCAATAAGCTAGTGGCAACTCCCTTATAAGATACAATCCTATCTTAAAATCAATTGAATTTGAATTTTTTGAACGTCGTGTGCAAAAAGGGTTGGGGAGAACCCGCACGGAGCGAGATCGAGCAAACCTCAAATAGCTTGAATCCGCCAAACCCCGCTCCCCTCGGAACCCCGCTTAGGACAATCATGACAATACTATGACTTGGCTATGAGCGTCGAGCCAAGGTGAAGAATTGTTAAATTCTGTCTCATGTTTTGAGCCCGTGAAAGAAACTCAATCCGAGTAGAAATTCCACATCTGAATAGGACTTGCAGTTTGATATCCAAACAAACAAGAAATTATTGAAATACTTTTCATGTTGGATTTTGATTCCTAATTTGAGTGCGCCGGAACATATAAAAACAAAATTCTATTCAATTATTATACACTAGAGCAAACGAAAGGCATGTATTAAGGATTTCTCATTCTAAGTTTTCTGGGCGAATTCTCTATGAGAGATTGTAAGATAACACTAGTGAGTTTCGTTTTGGATGCGATCTAGGGGTTGGAAAAATTTGAGCGATTATAACTTTATAATTCTCCGGATTCATAGTGCAATTTTTTTAGATTGACTCTCTTCGTGGAATAGCTATTAACACTCAGATAGAACCACAGAAATCTCTAGAGTCTTTATTGTTCCTTTTTCATTTTTTTTAGGCAATTTCTTCTTCTCGCATACACACAGTGCTAAAAACACTATGAGAGCGGAATTACACTGTCTTTGTTCCTTAATTAATGAAGTAAGCAATTTGAACTTTTAGAATTGTGAAATATTCCATCTCTATGTTAAACGCATGAAACATGTCAGGAGTAAGTTTACTAATGATGCCTATTTGTTTTGAGGGGACACCCACAAATTACATTTCGCTCGAGGAGTCGATTAATCCAACTATCGTCTTTAGCATACGATAAATTTATCATATCACACTTGCAGATTAAGAATTAATGAAACAAAAGTACAAGTCAACCGTTATACTAGAAAAAATCCGAGTTATCCCAACGAGTTTGACTCTATTTAGTGGATCCTCTTCGACAGCAAGTGATGGCTGCGAAAGAATGTTTAGAGTTCTATACTGCCTGCTCAAGACAACAGATAAAACATTAGAAAGCCTCCTAGCGTTCGTCGTTTCTGCCAGGATGAGCTACCAATCAAGCCACTTGCGCACGAATGCCGACCTAAGTGTGATGCTAGAAAACTCGTCAGCTCATTCAAATGCAACGACAAATCTCATACAGAACTCCAATCAGGCAACAAAAATTCGCACCTTATCGTTAAGCATCTGATCGAGTTGAAATTGTGTAACTGGTGTGCCTATTGTTCTTCAAGTCGGCGCACGTAAAACCAAAAGTACTGGACCATCTCAATTCTGCCTAAGCAGCTGAAGTCCATGAAAGTAACCCACTGCCTCTACAGTTTTCTCACGCTACTTCCCGCTCCACTCTTTATCCTTGCCTGATGAACATTCCAACATAATTTGCACAGGGTTTTAGCCGAAATCCCAAGAACTCGACCATCACCATGAGGTCACAAGACACGAATGGAACAGTTGACCTGAAATTGATGCACGGTATGCATGCTACAGAGACAGCTAAAGAATTTCAGGAGACCATGCCCTGAAATATCATTTATAATATATCCCCATACTTCCGAAAGATGCGTGACGATTCGTCTCTTTCCATACCGAAGTTGACATTACTACGGTTATTGATTAGGAAAATTAAGAAGAGACAGGAGAATATAGAAAGATATTTTACAATCATATTGAGCATAAAACAACCCTCAAATATCAGAATTCAATTCAGAATCAATCTTACAAATCAAACGTATAATCTTCCGTTCAACAAACGGAATACATTTCACAAAACGTTTCTCGCATCGTTCTCAAATACAGAAATGGTAGTAATTGCCTGATCCAGATTTTATGCAATAATTATGCAATTCCGTAACTCATACCATATAATTCATATTCTTTTCCAAAATATGAATTTGCAAATTCAAAGAAGAAATAGCAATACTCACTTGGAATGCTCAAACTCAAACTATGCGTAGCTAGACGACTCGTTGATCTCATAATTCTATCAATTAAATGAGAATCAACATCAAAATCGAGTAAAATACTATAAAAACTACAAAGAGACTAAACGACGCATAAATGCTATAAAAACAACTCATACGCGCTAACAAATCGCACACCCAAAGTGATTATTCAAAGTCGTTCACAACGCGTAACTTGCGCGTCGAACTTTGCCGGGCCACAACTTTCTCCACCAAACTTTGTTTTAAGTAAACTTATAGTCAAAAGAAACATCGTTCGATGTACGAAAAAACCCACGGCTCGGACAGCCCAAAAACTAGCCAAAAATCGATGAAAACGATATGGAAGGCTGCTGTTCGTGCACTGTTCACTGCGCACGCACAACTTCAAAAATCCGTTTTTTGCAAACTGTAACTCCAAATCAAGATCCGTAAAATCTCACAGCTTCACAACACCCTCAACTATCATTCTCCCAAACAAAATCAACTTAATGGCTCCAAAATCGGACTTCGCAACTCAATTTTTATATAATTCCGAATTTCAGCCCTAAATCCAAAAACTACTCGGATAGGATGAACGAGGAGCACGAGCGCTTACCAAGCGTTGCGATACGTAGTTGGATTGACTTGGCGAGGCCCCAAAGCGCAGAAGCACGAAGCCCCTCTTCCCTTTTCTTCTTTCTTCTTTCTTTCATTTTCTCTCTTTTCTCTGCGTGTTCTCTCGGCCGAAACTGACCACCCCTTCTTTTCCTTTTCTTCCTTTATCTCTCGGTGGTTTTCCCTTTTTCTTTTTCTTTTAATTTCTTGTGGGCCCCACTTTGACTAAGTCCAAAAACCCATATTTTACAGAGACAGCCAAAGAATTTCAGGAGACCATGCCCTGAAATATCATTTATAATATATCCCCATGCTTCCGAAAGATGCATGATGATTCGTCTCTTTCCGTACCGAAGTTGACATTACTACAGTTATTGATTAGGAAAATTAAGAAGAGACAGGAGAATATAGAAAGATATTCTAAGAGGAAAATGTAATATTCCCAATACCATTATGACATTGGCATATGTTTCCTATATATGATGACCAGAACTAGATATTGCAATAAGCAGCATCATTAGATATACGTCGAAAAACAAGTGATGTGTCGGTACTAATCATACGTATATCGTGCTAATTCCCAAGTCCCCCCAATGCTCACATCTTCAATCAATTCCGCCTCATTAGTTTGTGTAACGTGTCGGACAAAATTATCTCTGAAATTCTTGCCAATCGATTCAAGGGTCTTCTTGATCGTATTGTACCCCCTCACCAATCTGCATTCATTCCTAACCGCTGTATCTTCTCAGTTATCACTCAGCAAATGATGCATACTCTGGGCGCTAAAAGGAAGGGTAATTACGAGGGCATCAAGGCCGACATGTCGAAAGCATATGACAGGGTTGAATGGAATTTTTTGGATGCCAATCTTGAGCTTCGGGCCTCAACGCAAGAGCATGCCAGCTTATTTCTTATTGTATTTCGACTGTCAGCTATACTTTCCTCCTAGATGGTTGGCCAGCTGGAAATGTAAAACCGGCAGAGGAGTTTATGACAGGGTGACCCTATCTCCCCATACCTGATCGTTTATCTACTCTGAAGATCGATTAGGCTTCAACTTGTTCGTTCTGTGCCCAAAGAAACGAATAAGAATTAAAGCCCAATCAGTGCTCCTGCTGTCCTCTTCTGCACAAATTTTGCTCATGAGCTTCTTGATTTCCAATCCCAGGTTGCTGAGAATATCCTCAATATCACATGGCAGGGCACCATGTGAACTGGGCTAGGACAAGCTTGGGTCATTGGTGATCTAAATTACATAGCAGCAACGGTCAAGGCTTGCCCGTGAAGCTAGCACATTGGGCCTCATTTTGTAAGACTTGTGGGCTTATTTGAGGATCCATTTTGGACTATATATGAAGCTTGAAGAGGCCCATCAACCTCTTCTATGCACTTCAACCCATCTGCCCATCAGGAGGGCCCACGGCAAAAGAAGAACATAATTATAAAAAAAAAAGGATTTTGTTAGGTATACTATGATTTAGAAACTGATATACAGAATTAATGTTGGGTTAAGTGATGTGATAGACTATTGCTGGATACGATAAACGCGGACGATTTATTTAAAGACCCAATTATATTGTGTCACATTACTTAATATGCCGGTTTTGTTGATCGGCCTTCATCTAGCATTAGTGAGAGAAAAACTTCTTAATAGACAATAATGAATTTGGAACCTCAAAAATGACAAATGTACCACAAGTTTGTGACTACATTTCGCTTACTAAGTGAATAAACATTATCCGATTGGGCATTTAAATGAGACGATCATCCCATGTAAAGGCTCCACTTGTTTTAAACATCCAATGAGATCTTGCCAAGTCATTAAGTCCTTAGTACTTTGAATGTTGTCGTTTCCACTTTAGGTATGGTTAGTTCAACCTTTGGTGATCCGTCGAAGCATGTCTATAAAGGCGTGGCAAAACATGTAATGCACAACCTAGAATTTTCCACATACGATTTCATAAATTGCGACATATTCTTAATACTAAAAGTTACACGAAACACAAAGCAATGACATGATACTAATGTTAAGGCACACTAAGTATCCCTAATCACAAAGTTTCCAATTTCCTAGGGACAAAAGGATCTAAGAACATGAACTGGGGTCCAATTTTGAGGGCAGGAAAAGTCAACAATTCAATGCCTAAGAAAAAGGAGAGAAAAAAAAAAAGAAGCTGCAAATTCAAATGACGAATTAGCTAAATGAAAATACAACAAACGATAAAGAACAAGTTCCTTTTTCCTTTTTCTTTTTTTGAGGGATTGCGATAGGACAAAGGAATAATCAACGAATGAATATGAATGTGATCGAGTCTTCCAATCTTCTCGTTCAACCACGTCGACCAGAAGCAGCTTTTCTCTTCATCCAGTGGTCACCATCATCTTGACAAATTCATCGTAGTTGACTTGACCATCACCGTCCAAGTCGGCCTCTCTTATCATCTGCTCCACCTCCTCGTCCGTCAGCTTCTCCCCCAGGTTTATCATTACATGCCGAAGCTGCACAAACCCAACAAAGCTCATAATTTTCAGTATACCCCTCTTTTTGTTTTTTTTTAGTTTTTATGATTTGTTTAAGTGAAAATCAAGGAAAATTAGCTAAAATTCGAATGTTAACTAGAGTTTGGAAAAATCAGAAGTCAGAGCACTAATTTAGTGGTATTTTCTTCCGTACAATGTGTGTTCATTGCACCGGGACAAAGGGAAGGAAATTGATGTGGGGTTTATCCATAATTTATGGGCGGACCACTCCCTAAAGTTAACAAAAAGGAAATTGAAAGCTGCCCTAATTAACATGTCCATATACAAGGTACTCAAACTTTAGAGCAATTTTACTTCCTTTTCTTCCATTTTCATTTTGGTTTTGAGATAATTGCAGAGCCCGTTTTCCACTTTGCTCTTCATCACAAATACCATGATCCTCACGTCTCAAAACCTACATTTTGCATCTCTCCGACTTAAAAAGACTTATTTGCCCTCATGCGCACCCCAAATTTACACCCGAAAAATGAATTTCAATGTCGAAGATGGGGGCAATTTGTGAATAAAATGACAACTTGATAAACTATATTGTGAATAAAAGCGAGGATGGGAATCGTAGGCTTTGAAGCTCGAGGAGAGCATTTGATATGGGGAGTAAAGTTGAGGATTATATTTGTAATGGTCCATTTTTTCAGTTAACTTGAAGTGTACTAATTGATTAGCAATTGAACATGGGGCATCGTTGGATAGTACCCATATAAGGTATACCTTGAAGCCCATGCTCATCCCATTCTGCAGGATACTTAGAGAGATTTAAAATTAAAACAATACGTTGTAATCTGTGTACGTGGGCATGTAGTCAAGTGAAATCAACGAGCTTATAATGAACATGTATATATTGCGACACATCACCAATGTATTAGACAATGACTAACTTGCAACTAATCAATTAACACGAAGCACAGCAAATCTCGCATTTCAGGCGCATTTTGTAAGTTGATTTTCGCTTGCTATTTCAGACTAGTCGAATGGCCCGAACATCAGACAGTCATGGTGTGATGTTGATAATTCATTCAATTTTTCGCGCGAGTCGAATATGAGGTCGATTATTGCGTACCTCGCTCGCTGAAATGTATCCATTCTGGTCCTTGTCGAACACCTTGAAAGCCTCTTTCAGTTCCTCCTCTGCATCTGTTTCCTGGTCACGTACCATGCAATGTCGTCAGTATGTCGATACGCATTTTTCACGTTACAACGGAGCAAAAAACCAAAGTGACCCAGAAAAGAAAAAGAGGCAACAATTTGGTTACCTTCATTTTGTTGGCCATCAAGTTCAAGAACTCCGCGAATTCGATCGTGCCATTCCCATCGGCATCGACTTCGTTGATCATGTCCTGAAGCTCTTTCTCTGTTGGGTTCTGATCCAACGACCGTATGACCGTCGCTAGCTCTTCGAGAGTAATGCAACCTGCGAATCGCAAGCCGCGAAAAAAGGCATGAAATTGAATCGTAGCTTTTCTTGGAGGACAAGTGAATCTCTTCATGAAAGAATGGACAAGAAAGCAAGAAAAAGAGACTCACCATCACCATCTTTGTCGAATAGAGTGAAAGCTTCTTTGAACTCGACTATTTGTTCTTCAGTGAGCATATCTGCCATGCCTTCTTCTTGGTTTTAGAGAGAGAGAGAGAGAGAGAGAGAGGGGTGGTGTTTGTTTATGTATTGTAATGTGCTCAATCTTAGCTGGGCTTATGTAGAATTCCAAGATTGTGAAGTTTAGGGGTGGGGGCATTAAGTTTCTGATTAAAATAAGTTAGTAATAGTCAAATTAAAGTTATGACTAAACTTTTGGGTTCTTATGGTCAAGGCCTTTGCAGAGAAGAATCAAATCAATCTCTCTCTCTCTCTCTCTGTAGCCGTCTCAGACCATGACCATTCATGTTTCTCTAGATAGACATGGACTTTTGCGGGAGATGCGACTGAAGTAACATAAACAAAGCCTCCCACTTTTTCACTTTGTTTCTTTTTATTGTCTTCTGTTTGGTGGTGTGAAAAGAAAGTGATTAGACTAACCAAAATGACAGCTGTTAGGGTTTGATGTCTAGGGGACAAGACAAGAAGTTGAGACTTGAGAGCATTCAAAACGAGAGAGGGAGACAGAGAGAGAGAGAGAGAGTAAATGGTAGAGAGAGAGAGAGAGAGAGAGAGAGAGGGCATTGGGAGGCGTGGACTTTGTGTCCCCAATACGACTTTTCTTTTCTCACCTTCGACCCAACCCCAGTGAGCACGCTGCGTTGCTTGCACGAGGGTTTCTTAAGCAAGCTTTGCAAGATCCATCGCATTCGCTACAGTTCGAAGTTGGACAAATGTCCCTAAGCTCTAAGGCTGAAGACGAAGAAGTCCATGCATATTAGTCGTTGGTCAAGAAGGCGCGTGCATGTTCTTTTGCCAAAAGGGCTTTGGAATTTGCCGTTGAATGACTCTGAACAATGTTCACCTTCAAGACATTGCCTTGAAGTTCATCTCCCCTAATTCAAGACAGTCCAAAAACCAGAAGCTCGTATGTAATGGTGCACATCAAATTTTTGCATGGCGAGGGTAGTGAAAAGCATATGATTCGGGAAATAATTTTAAAAAATGCACATAATTCTCTCCGGTTTTTGCATATCGCTATGCATAGATTCTACTTTTTAGAATTACCTCGTTTGTGTCCTTGAACATATTATGGAATGCAAGCAATCGAACAATTATATAAATTGAATAAAGAAATAAATTGGGTATTTAATTACATGGTTCGATCGGTGTGAGTCATGTCCATGGGAAAGCGCCACATAATTTTACTAAAGATTAAGCAATATAACGGCGATTATAATTAAACTCGAATCACTCAAACATTCTCAATATTTCCCAACCTCCTATCACACACAACAACCCACACAGTGTTTTGTCTTAACAATTTTTCATGAAATAATCTCTCATCTCACAAAAGAATTCATAAATTTTACCACAAAATTATCGGCTTCAACATTCTTGGATTGCTTATGGTATAATTCATGAAAAAATCGCTTCTTCGATTCTCTTCACAACAATACACTTCTTATATATAAACAAAAGTTGGAACCAAAATAGAAAAATTGTTTTAGGAATCCTATTGTAACTAGGAAAGCACTTAAATAGGAAACCTACTTGAAATGAGAAAATTTCCTTTTTCGGCTCAAACTCAAGACATATTTTCAATAATCTCCATCTTGGCTCAACATTTGAGCCAAGTCATAATCACTTCAATGGAATCTAAATTTCGCTATTACTCTCCTACAACCTCTCATGGACTAAACTTTCACAAACATCTTCCAAATTCAAGCCACACTTGAACTTTGCCATAATTGTGAACCTTATCAGAACACCAACTCCATTTGCACCTTACAAGGATTCTCAGACACAACCTCATTTATCACAAATAAAGCAAAATTGCCATTGCATCCAAATATGTTGAGAGATCGAATGCACACATTGTCAAACTCAACACCTACAGCAAACGTTGGCTCTACAGGCTCCACATCACCACAAGCATCATTTGTGTCGATTATCACGCTAGTAATCGCTACCTCAAGATTTTCTAGTTGTAACTCCACCTTGAACTTAACACTATCCAAATTTACCCAATAACTTAATATACTAAGCGCATCAGCTAGGAATTTCCTAATCATACCAACATTGGAGAGTATTCTACGGGTCGCCTCTGATAATATTTTTCTCATCAACTTTATAACCTAATGTGGTTCACTGGCACTAGTATGAAATCTCATTATACCTTCCTTCATGCATAATTCATCTAATAGCTTCGAGCAGAACTCCATGCTATTGTCATTCCGCACATGCTTGACTGTCTCTTCATACATTCAGTTTCTCAACCACACAAATATACAGCAGATTCCTTTCACTTGGAACCTTTAGGCTTCCCTCGCCAATGTACCCCAAATACATATGCCATAATTTAGACTCTAGAACAGATGCATCCTACTTCTCGGTGGCAAAATCTGTCTCTGTCTCTCCTTAAAGCTCATATAGGCCACTATGCTTGATTCTTCTTATTCTCATCAGGGCACCTCGAATGACCTTCGAAACTCCACTTTCTGAAGTATATTGACACTTGGCTGAATCTAAGGCATTCAAGGATCAAGTTCTTGTCCAACTTTGGAATGTGCCTCACTCTAGTCAACATCCTTATAAGACCATCATGCGTTATGATTCTAACAATGCAACCACCTATAACATCACACTCATCGTTGTTTCTCAATTGCACTTTACCACTATCCATGCATGAATAAGTAGTAAACCGGTTTCTATTTAGTGTAGAGTGAAACGAATAACCAGAATCCATAAGCCATCCATCAAACAACAAATTCTCAACGACAGACAAGACATAATCATCATCATTTTAGACACTTGCTAGACCTATTGGTACCAAATAAGCCCCAAAGCAAGATCGGACCTAGAATAATTTTTGTTGTAGATAGAGAAAAGGCCTAGCCAAGAATAAGCTTTTCGGTCGAGGGCTATCAATAATTGCAGCAATGTCATTAGTAGACTTAACACTAATTCACTTACCCTTCTCGTTCTTCAGCTTTAGGCAATCTCCTCCAAAATGACCCTCTTCCCACAACTCCAACAGACCACACCACCAATGCTAGACTGACTTTGTTTGTTCAGGTTGGCACTATTCTTAATAACATGAGTAGTAATTCTTCCTCTACCTTCACCTACTAAAACAGTAAGCACACTAGATTCTTTTTTACAGATGTCTTCACTTAGAATCAAATCACAAACCTCATAAAATGTCAAGCTTCTTAACCTAGAGGAATAACTAACATTAGTATCGATAGTACTCTGATTATCAGGCTATGAGGATAATAAAATCTAAACAAGTACCTTGTCATCAAAGTCAATATCGACTGAACTCAACTGACTAACGGCCACATTGAATTCATTAATATGCTTAACCAACACACCTTCACCATCTTTAAGTGAAACTTGCGTCACATCAAGTAGACCTTGTTGATCGTGGATGCATTCTCATACATATTCGACGGGGCATTCATCAGTGCTTGCAATAGTCTTCCCTTTCGCGATGTTAAATGCAACATGACGAGACAATGTCAGCCAAATAATACCCAACTCTGGTCTCTTTAGCAACTTCCAATCAGCTTACTTCATCAACTATGATGTCTTCCTAGATAGGGGTAAGTGCACATTTCTCTGGTACATATAATTATTAATCTGCATCTTCTAAAAATCAAAATCATTCCTATCAAATCTGTCGATTTTCACTTTTGTTTCTTCCATCGCCATTGATTTGCTTCAATTCAACCAAGCCTGACTCTGATACCAATTGATGAGGAAAAGAAACGACCGAACAATAAAATAAATAGAACAAAGGAATAAATCGAACACCATATTTACCTGGTTCGATTTGCGCAACCTACATCCACAAGGAGCGACACAAAATTCTATTATAGATTAAGCAATACAACAGAAATTAGAACCACACTCGAGTCACTTAAACACCTCTAGTGTTCCCCCAACCCCCAATTACACCCAACAACTAATACATTACTTAGCTTTCATAATTTCTCATGAAATAATCTTCTAATCCAACAAATGAATTCACAAATCTTATCACAAGATTTATTATCTTCAATACTCTCATATTGCTCTTGGGTGTAATTCATATAAAAGTCACCTCTTGGATGTTTTCACATAAAGATACTTCTTATATATAGACAAGAGTCGGATCCAACCTAGCAAATCTCTTTTAGAAATCCTACTCCAACTAAGAAACTTACTTGAAATAGGAAAGTTTTTTTTTTTTATTTGGCTCAAAGTCAAGACATATTTTCAATGGAATAAAATACCATGATTTGCCTCTTGTGGAAAATTCCCAATCTTCCAAAACCGCTCACGGGCCCTAATCCCTTAATCATTTACAAACATTAATCTCCCCGAGACTCACCATCACCCTCAACATCACCCGTGGTTGGTGATTGTCAGACGAAATTTTGTGCTTGGTCCAAAAGTAAGAATAAAAATACATATTTTTGAAAACAGAGGATGCAAAGTAATATCGTGATGAAAATTCACATGACCTTAGGAATTTTCCCATTAAATTGCAGCGTACCCAGATGCCTAAGAAAATGGGAATTTTCTTGTGATAATGAGCTCTAGGATGGTGCATGCATCTATCAATGCTCAAGATATCATCTCTCCAAGATATCCTGCATCTTCTCTGATTGACAAAATCATTGAGGGGGGTACTCTCTGAATTTGGAAATTTTTTCAATCTAGGTGGGCTGAGTCAAAAAGGGAAATTAAAAGAAAATCTATCAGCAGCATTTCTCTTCTTGTAAGATATTAGCAAAGATATTATGAACATAAAGAGTAAAAAGCGGAAAGTCGACAATGCATGTAAAAGAGGTTTGGGCCTTTACGTACGTAGTGGGGTTAGAATCTTCAAAAGTTTGACTTGTGTCTGACTTGAAGGTGGTGATGGAAATTCGTCGCGTTGGAAAAACTAACCGCGTTCCCATCCCCACCAAAGAAAGCGGGCAACCAATCGAAAACAAAATGTTTTTTTTCTCTCTTTACTTTGATTTTTAAAAGACACTTCAAACCGATTCACAGTCGATTTAATATGGAAATGGGTTGAACCAGTTTGAGCTGGTTCCCTGATAGATCGGCAGTTGTGGACTTCGAATTAGATAAGCGATCCTAGGCCGATTCTATGTTCGTGAAACTGAGCACCGAACCGGTTCTCTCTAGAATCGGAATGGCACCGATCGGCCCAAGCTAGTTCTATCTTGTGTCGGTTCCTAAGTTGAATTGGACTCAGTGCACACCCCAAATTTGTACATTAAAGTTGCCTTGTCCATAAAAATGACAAAAAAATTGTGGTTCCCAAAAGACAATGCCTCCTTGGGTTTTTTTTTTCATTTCATTTATTGATCCAGAATTAATAACACAATAGTTTATGAATCGACAAAACTTTTAATAATTTATTTTCCGTTAATGAATAAAGAGAGATGAACCAAAAATGAATCAACGAATAAAAGAAAGAAAAACGAAGGACCACAATGGCATTTACCCATTGGCTAGTTGATTAGGTGGCAAGTGGATCTTGACCAGTAGAGATATCCCAAAAAAAAAAAAAAACAGAAACTAAATGAGCCCCCTTTAAATTTCCCAACAAAATAAACAAAAAATTCTCTAGCTTTCAAAAATTTAATGAATTACAAATTCATGAAGACTCTAAACGTGAGTTATCATAAGCTTCCACAGATTTGAACTTCTAAGTTTCTGGCATTAGAAAAGAATCTGATTTCGAACTCCAAAAATTAAAGAGAGAAAATCTGGAAAATCGAGAAGTAATACTCATGCTCGCAACGAATTTATTTTTGGCTTTTCCCCATAGAATTTATAGTTCATGTTATAGGAAGGAACCAAAACGCGCAAAGAATGGGTCCCCCTATATGTTTCATAAACGAGGCAAAG
>BCNH02000008.1:3639869-3663583 GCA_001662345.2 Metrosideros polymorpha var. glaberrima | reverse complement strand
GGACAATATCATTGCCCCCCCCCCCAAACGATGATGTGGCTTATATTCGTTTTAGCAAGAAGCTCTTCGTGAGTGTGAGGTACCAACATTTGACATAACCAAATCTGAGGACTGCCAGCAATGTCGAGATAAAAAAGGAACCAACTATATAGGCAACAAATAATCGAAAATTAAGATATATATACAGATCATACATCATTACTGATATGGATAGCTAATGGCAAACGTATTTTCATATTGGAACGTGAGTTTCATTCGGCAAATTCTCTCCGTGACGAATATTTGATGAAACAAATCTGTCATTTCAAGGTACAGAAGGCAAATCAAAGAGGATCAATCTACAAATTTGTTTGGTTACAGAGGAGAGCTCACTTATCCAACTCCAGCAAATACATAAGAAAACTGGAGATTCCTCTTTCCCTTTTCAACTAGGCGCCTTACCAGTGACCCTCTGAGCAATCCATCCGAGACCGTCGAAAAGCCCCTCACCTGTTAGGGCAGAACAAGCTTGAATGTGCCAATCGTGGTTCTTGATGCTGTGAAGAGAGAGCACATCGGTTATTTCTGCCGGGGTCATGGCATCTTTCAGGTCTTGCTTGTTTGCAAACACCAACACCACGGTCTGCTGAAGGTCTTCACTTGCGAGCAACCTGAATAGTTCATCTTTCATGATGGAAATCCGTGCTCTGTCAGTGCTGTCTATCACTACAATGACAGCATGAGTTCCACGATAGTATGTGGCCCACGATGTCCTTAACCTTTCTTGCCCGCCAAGATCCCAGACCTGATAACAAGCATCATCACAATAATAGTTCATTAAACCAGCAGTTTCTACTACTTAAAGAACATTGGCCATCATAAGCGCAGTCCATCTTCGTAGTTCAAGAGCTGTATAAAAACATACATGTCCTGGCTTGGTTTAACAAGGAGAAACAAAGAAAAGAAAAGGGGAGAAAATTGATGCCATCACTTTTCACGAGTCCCACCAGAATTGTTCCTCACAAGATAGCTAGCCTTTGGTAGTAAATTGTCATTTCCTCCAAATTTTCTCTATTTTCTTAAGTAGCTGACACATAGAATTGGATGTAAATCTCCATTATGTTCTCCTGTTTCACAAAATCAGCTTCTTGAAAATTTAAAATGAAAGAGGGGGGTAAATGCAAGATGATTTTGTTTTCCATGAATGAATTCCTGAACTATGATCAGAATTTTACGGCCTTCTCTAAGGTTTTATTACATAAATTAAAGTGAGCATACAACTACTAAAAGTCCAAGTAAAAGTAAAAGATCCAACTATTGACCACACTCAAAAGGCCTCCAAGATACTCCATAATAACAGAAGACAACTTCCCAATTTGAATGCCCAAGCCTACTTCAAGCAAAAAACCTAGGGCCCTAGGTATTGCCTTTTCAAAACCTAACCTAGCCTCTGCCTATCCAAATTTGATTCTGAAGCAGTGGACTCCAATCTAGCATCGTCTTTTATAACCATGGCCTCTACCAAAGATGGCAACAGCCTTCTCCACAACGCAAGTATTACAACCAAAACATATAAAAGCCTATCTCAAATTGCTGAGACGATGTATTGAAGGATGAAAGCAGACAATCACAATCCAAAGTATCCATGCACTGCCATCATCCGAACACCGTGAAATGATGCATCGAAACAGAAATGCAGCATGCGACACAATGAAGGCAGCATGTGTTGCAACGACACAAGCTGAACAATCATCTGCAGCTTGATAATTTACCGACACAGAAAAATCAAAACCATCTAATATAACAGGACATCAACTTAGAAATGAAATTGTATTTCAGGAATGAAACACTAAAGCCAAAGCTTGCTTTCTTTCCCCAATATGGTTAAAAGAACTCTTTCAATCAAGAACCTTAAGTAAAAAAGTTATCCTCGCAGAAAGATAAGCTATGATAGTCTCACACAACATCCAAATCTCCAACAAACTAAAGCAAAAGAAGTTCTTGCAAGCTTCAAATCACAAACTTGACTAATTCAAGCAAGGATTAACACAAAACCCAGGCTCCACGGCCCACCAAATAAAGCTGCTGCCATATTCACAGGGTCAACATCAGAACGCAAATCGCAAAGTTGAACCAGCCAATTAGCTAACAAGGTAAAATAGTTCTTTCGTGCAGGCAATGCATCCACTTTCGAAAGATAATCACAACTCCAACAAGAACTCCATAAAGTAGACTCCACACATTACAGCAACCAAACGAAACGGCAGCCCATAAGCTTACATCATCTACAGGACCGCCATCACACGAAACTCCAAATCCCAAACCCTAAGAACCGACGGCACCGTCAAAGATCACATTTCCCACCACTTATTACGAGAACTAGCACACAACAAATGCGCGAAAATGGGGTAGTTATTACCGCACCTCGAATCGGATATTCTTGTAAACAACCTCCTCGACGTTGCTCCCGACGGTCGGGTGCGTGGTGACGACCTCTCCGAGATGCAATTTGTAAAGGGTGGTCGTCTTTCCGGCATTATCCAACCCCACGACCACGATCTTATACTCTTTCGCCGGGAACAACATGAACCAAAACCTCGACATGAACGCTCCCATCCCTAACTGCAAACACCTAACATCGTCCAACCCAACAATCAAATTCATTCAGACCAAACAAGCCAACGCTAAAAGCGCAAAATTCAAGAGCGAATCGCCAAGAATCAAGCGCCCAGCAAACGATCAAGCAGAATACATTAAACCGAACCTGAGATGGGGAAATTAGGTTGGGAAAGACGGTCTTTCTTCGGGGTTTTCGGGTTCGAGAGATGGGTGGCAGAGGGAAAAATCGGTTCTTTAGGAGCTAATCAACAATCAATCCGTGGGATTTTAGCTTAATAGTTTCGGATCGCGATCGATTTGCTTTTGTTTCTGGCTAAAGGGGCAAAAGGAGAGGGAGAGAGGGAGAGAGACGATCCTCGATTTTGAGTTGCGTAGGTGGTGATGACTCCGATATACCGAAGAGAAATGGTGGAGGCGCGACGGGAGTTGACTCTGCACCACTCCTGCGCGTGAGATGACGTGGCACGCCACGTTGGCCCGTTGAGCCTAGACCTGTGAACGGACCGGTCGAGTCGGGTCACAAATGAATCGATCCAAATTGACTCATGTAATTCATTTATGGCTTATCTATTATAATTTAAATTTCTCGACTTGATCCGTATCCGGTTTAAATTGCTAAAATACTTGTTTCTTATAAATTTTTAAAATACATATTATGAAAATACTATAGACAATTTTTATAAATTTTAAAAAAATCTCTTAATCTTCATGTTTTTATATTTTCTTTTCTTTTTTTTTTGTACAAAATCTGGCAAGGGTCGTCAGTTGACACTTGCCGGTCACATGTGAAGGCCAACGACCCTTGCCGACTGCAGGCAAGGGCCACACCCGTCGCTTAGTGGGCATCTGGGTGAGGGCTACAACCATCGCCCGCTATCGACAAGGGCTAGGACCCTTGCCCGAGGGCCGGACTTTGTAGAAAAAAAAAAAAGGAAAAGAAAGAATGAAAAATTAAATCAAAAAATCAAAATGATAAAAAAAAAGTTATTTATGTTTCATATGAGCTCGAAATGAGTTAGTTTTTAATCTATTTAAGACAATATGAGATAATATATGAGTTCTAGACCATTTTGCTACCTATAATTAAGCTTAAGGCATTACCGCTTTTTGAATCGTGGAATTCCCCCATGAGACTTTTAAAAAAACCAAATATCGTAATCCACTGGCAAAACTAATCTAGAAATCATCCTGCAATTCCAGATTGCTACCTATAAGCCCTGTCTCAGTTCGAGATGGGTTGAGTACCTTGTAAAAACAAACCCGACCCACCTGCTGAGTAGGGCGAGAGAACTCCGGATCCGCTCTTGGAGAGGAATTACGGATCTTAAGAGGCACATCCTCGTCAATCGTTTCTAATTTAAGGTTTGCCCAAAACAATCAGAAAAAGGAAACCTCGAAAACTACAAAAAAAAAAATATATATATATATATCTTACACTAGTCCCAATTTATCGAAAAGGAAAGGGAGGATGATCCTACCGTCCGCATTGTTCCGGGCCCCACACTCCGGTAGTTTGATCCTCCACATCAGTCCAATTGACATGCGCTGCGTGGCTTAAGCCTCTGCATCCTGCCGCACCTTTGAATTGCTCTTTTCGCTTCCTCGTCGTGGTCGATTTGGAGCAAAACGGCGAGCCCTTGCCTAAGGGTGAGTATGGGTCCAAAATAGATGGGGAACTCGGATCGAACCGGCCATAAGGACCAGTCCGGTTCCAAGATCTCATGAGTACTAATTCCAAAAAAAGTGAAATCGGTGATACGTGGTTTGATTCTTGATTCCTAGGTAAAAATTAAATCAGGAACCACGAACCGAAGAATTGGATCGGAGAATTGATGGACTAGAGATTATATAAATATATATCTTTTTATATTGTAATTTCTTTGTATATCTAATAGGTGAATGTTTTATCTAATCTCTCATGGATTGTCTTAATGAGAAGATTATCCATGGAATGAATATATGTGATGAGATTTTTTAATAATTATATTAGTTTAATTAATGGTAATTTAAATTTAGGGTAAAAGCAACAAAAAATCGTAAACTATACACACCATAATACATTTATACTAAACTTTTTTCCGTAACATAAAAAATAAAAAACTTGTACCCATGTGACACATACCATTAAAAATCTGCCTACATGGAGCCAGAAAGCAATTAATGTTAAAAATAATGTTGTTTTGGCTAAAAAACCATCTAATGAAATTTTGATGGATGGGTAAATGTGTCGCATAATTAGAAATTTATGATTTTTATATCACAAAAAAAAGTTTAGGGTAAACATATCACAATTGGCATAGTTAGAGTTTTTGATTTCACAAAAAAAGAAATCAGGGTAAATATATCACAATAAGCATAGTTTGTAGTTTTTTGTGGTGTGATTAATTATGTTTGTTTGTTTTTATTTATTTCAAGTGTTTGGAATTTGGAGCAATTTTTCATGGAAGATTAATGACTAGAGTTCTATAATTTAGGTTTTATATTATGTGTTTCGAACTTTTTATCATTTATTTTATTTTACGTGTTCATCTTATATGTATTGTTGTTATTAGC
The DNA here is from genome assembly GCA_001662345.2 of Metrosideros polymorpha var. glaberrima. Classification (NCBI taxonomy): domain Eukaryota; kingdom Viridiplantae; phylum Streptophyta; class Magnoliopsida; order Myrtales; family Myrtaceae; genus Metrosideros; species Metrosideros polymorpha. The sequence goes on along the minus strand of BCNH02000008.1, from coordinate 3,658,432 downwards.
AAATGGAGATTTTTGTTGTTATGTCCACTTTCATTTTGCTTAACTACAAATGGAACAAAGGAAATAAGGAATTGGTTGATTCCCAGATAGATTGTGAAACCGAACCTTGAATCGACTAACATGATAGATTTTAGGATATGTAGAGTAAATTTCATATTTCAAAAATTAGGAAATCAATTCTGACATGATAGGTTCCAGATTTTTGGACTATTTTTTTTACGTGTTTTGAACTTTTTATTGTTTACGTGTTCATCTGTTATTATTGGCAAATGAGGAATTTTGATGTTGCGTCAATTTTCATTTTGCTTAACTAAAAAAGAAAAAAAAAGAAAAAAAGAAATTGGCCCGATCCCAAGTAGACTCTGAACACTAAGGAGGAGTCTATTCGGACAAAGTAGGTTTCAGGTTCCGACTGTGAAACTGCTGACCTACCCTTGTCCTCGAGGCTCCGACGAACGCTCCCAGAACGACATTCCCAAAGCTCAAAACGGCCAAAAAACGCTTTCTCTCTCTGTTCTCCCTCTTTGGAAACTCCGCCACTCTCCAAAACCCATTAAAAACTCCGTCTTCCTCTCCTCCTCCTCCTTCACAATCGCCACTTCGACCCATCACGACCCTCACTCGCGCTCGCTCCCTCCCCAACCCCGTAGTCTCGCTGGAGATTAGCCCTCCCCGTCCCGTTCCACCATGTCGGCGCAGTCCCTCCGATTCTTCACCGGCTCGCCCAGCGTGGCTTTCCTAAGCAAATCCAACCCCAAGCCTTCCTTTCCCACCACCATTCGCCCCTTGCCCATCGCCTTCTCCAATCTCTCCATCAAAGCCTCGGCCTCCGACCCCAACCCGCAATCCCCGTCGGCTCCGCACGTCCTGGTGTCCGACAATGGGGCCGGAGCCGCGGTATCGCCGTCCCCCGGCGACGTGGCGGCCATCGAGGTGGATGCGGTGACGGAGGCCGAGCTGAAGGAGAACGGGTTCCGGAGCACGCGGCGCACGAAGCTCGTGTGCACCATTGGCCCGGCGACATGCGGGTCAGAGCAGCTGGAGGCGCTCGCGGTCGGGGGGATGAACGTGGCGCGGATCAACATGTGCCATGGTACGCGGGAGTGGCACCGCCGCGTCATCGAGCGTGTCCGTCGGCTCAACGAGGAGAAGGGGTACGCGGTCGCCATAATGATGGACACGGAAGGAAGTGAGATTCACATGGGCGATCTTGGTGGGGCTGCTTCTGCGAAAGCCGAGGTTCGTTTGTCGGTTCCTTTGCCTTCTCTGATCGAATTTGCATTTATCATGTAAATGGTGTGACTTGTTAAGGTATGCTTAGTTGAAGCTTGATTGAACTGGAGCTTCGGGACTTTGGACTTGATTGAGTTAGCTGTAGTTGTTTAGTGGGCAAATGGGTGTTCGTGCAGTCGTTTCACATGTTCTGGCTTTGTATACACTGACCATTTGCGTAGGATTGTGATACCTCAGGTTCCCAAAAAAAAAAGAGGAATGGACTTGATGAAACTAAGTTTTTATTGGTTAAGTTTTATTGTTCTCCATATAGCGCGACCCACATACATAAAATTTGTGAGGAATAGTTAATTGCGTGATGCATTGACCTTTTCCTGTGTGACATACGGACTAATGTGCTCTTGCTGAGATGTCAATGTATGTAAGTGAACTGGAATTGGTTATTATAGCTTATGCTTGATTTTTCGCTCAATCATGGAACTCTACCAATTAATGCGTGCACTTGATAGTTATCTGATTATAGAGAACTTTTCTCTAGTCAAATGCCGAATCAAGGGCAAGACGGGAACCACACTGTCCTCTATTGTAATTTACACCCAATATGTGCACATCCTACTTGAAATTGCATTGGTGCTGATTCAATGCAAGGGCTTTTATAGAACTTAGTACAGACTGACTGGGAAACTGAGTTTTGCTTATTTGTTCTTTTGTGCTTGTGTTGGGTGCATGCTTCATAGGAACAATGTGAACATTTTTGCTTTCTTATGTTAGTTTCCTTTGTTCTTTCAGTGGTAACTGTTTGTATATGTGGAATGAAATTTTATGGCGAATGATGGTCCCTTTGCTGATTGATAGTTCTCATCTTTTGCCTCGGGCAAGCTGCTTATCCTGTGTACAGTGCTTTTTTGGGGGGAATGAAAAGCACTTTATTGAAATAGAATCAAATTAAAGACTCACACAAAAAGTATACATTACAAAGAATTAGAGGAAGGATATGGAGAAAACAGGACAACATAGAATTAAAAGGACAAACTAAAAAGCTGTCTAACCAATAACATGGCTAAGAGCAGTCATCTTCTGATACATTGATCAAGCCTTCAAAAACCATCATAGTAAGGGCTTTCCAACTTTTCTCCGTGACTTTGAATCCTTTACGCCACTTTGAGCAAGCTGTCCTCTTGGCTTTTAATGCCCCGTATTCTTCCTCTTGTAGTTGACTCCTTCCATGGACCAAAAAGCCTGTAATGATTCGAAAATTTGACCTGCTTGCTGTATTATTATCTTTGTTGTCAACCAACCAGGATGGTACTGTAAGAAGTTTGTTTTTTTTTATTGGTCTGGCCACTTTTGGAGATAATATTCTTCTCTAGTTTACATTCAACATTTTTCTGCATATAAATTAATTTGCTGAATTTTTAGCCGAACTCTGCTAATATTCGGGTGATATATCTATCTCTCTCTGAACTGTGGCACTACTGTGTTTTTCGTCCCCTTTGAGCCTGTCAAAATTGCATCTTTTATGTAGTAGTGCACAATTAGACCTTTTACAGTGGCCTAATGCAAAAGATTCGGCCTGGATATAAGTGATTGCTCATATACCTAGAGGAAAAAGTTAAATTTGAAATGTTTTTTATGTAGTAACGGTTTGATTGAGATAGTTCCGTGGAGAACTGTTATAACCTTTCACTGTTTATCAGTTTGCAGTTCTTGTGGCAGATGGTATTGCTTGTAAAGAGAAAATTTCTTTAATTGATTGTGCTTTTGTCAGGACTGTGAAATATGGACTTTTAGTGTGAGGGCTTTTGATTCCACTCTCCCTGAACGAACCATCAATGTGAATTATGATGGTTTTGCCGAAGGTAATGACTTATGGAAAATCTCGTTAATTGCAAAAACAGTTGTTATTTCTATGAGATCGTGCACTGCTTACTGAGCTTTTGTTTTGTTAATCTGCTGAAATTCACAGATGTGAAGGTTGGGGATGAACTCCTTGTGGATGGTGGAATGGTGAGGTTTGAAGTGATCGAGAAAATTGGTCCAGATGTTAAATGTCGATGTACTGATCCAGGACTTTTGCTTCCGCGAGCTAACTTGACTTTCTGGAGAAATGGTAGTCTAGTTCGGGAACGTAATGCAATGCTCCCGACAATTTCTTCAAAGGTTTACCTCTGTCTTTATGTATTTGTTTTATGCTGACAAATAATGTTGAAAACTGAAAAAGGATAAGTTACCATCCAAATATTGATGCCAAACAAAATGTTGATCCTTTGTTGGATGAACCTATGTTGAATGTCTCATGTTCAGGACTGGCTGGACATTGATTTTGGGATCGCCGAGGGTGTCGATTTTATCGCAATATCATTTGTCAAGTCTGCTGATGTTATAACTCATCTTAAGAGTTACATTGCTGCCCGCTCTCGTGATGCGTAAGAACATATACCTTGCGACTCATGTATAGTGAATTAGTTTTATGTTATCTGTATTGTGAAGGGCCAATTGCATGTCTTGTTCACTCAAATATGCAGGGACATTTCTGTCATTGCAAAGATAGAGAGTATTGACTCATTGAAGAACTTAGAAGAAATCATTCTAGCATCAGATGGAGCTATGGTTGCCAGAGGCGATTTGGGTGCTCAGATACCACTTGAGCAGGTCCCGTCAGCTCAACAAAAAATTGTTCAGGTCTGCAGGCAGCTTAATAGACCAGTTATTGTTGCTTCTCAATTGCTCGAATCTATGATTGAGTACCCTACACCAACTAGAGCCGAAGTTGCCGATGTTTCAGAAGCAGTTAGACAGAGAGCAGATGCTCTGATGCTCTCTGGTGAGTCAGCCATGGGTCAGTTCCCTGAGAAGGCATTGACGGTCTTGAGGAGTGTCAGTGTGAGAATAGAGAAGTGGTGGAGGGAAGAGAAATGCCATGAAGCTATGGAACTTCCACCTATAGGATCTTCATTTGCAGACAATATTTCGGAAGAGATATGCATTTCTGCTGCCAAGATGGGTGAGTAATTGTGGCTTAGCTCTTCTCTACAATTACTTTCAATGCTTGGAAAATGACGGCATACATTTTTGAAAAACGTAAAGGCTGTAGGACTTAAAAAATACATCCATGACAGCAAACTTTTGACAAATGTCGTGTGTATAGCATATATTTATTCTTTGTGTCATCGATTAATATCACTTGTCACTGCTGTTCTCCTTTAAAAAGATAGGACAACTATAACTCTGCTTTGCTTCTGATTGCTGAAATTTATAAAGGTTAAGTGAAAACTCTGCCTAAGTATTAACTTGGAGGGGATAACTGTTCCGTGTCATCAGACATTGGTCTAATTTGTTGCATTATTCTTTTGGTGATTCTTCATCTTGTCACAAATACTGTTGTGCCATTATCTATTTTGTTCTGAAACATAGTTGACAATCGTAGTGGTGACCCTTGAAACTGTACCAGTGTCTTCTCCATTGTTGCAAGGAGATGCTTTTCTGGTCCTTCATGTCTAATGAGTTATATTATATATTTTTTATGTTGCAGCTAATAATTTGGAGGTGGATGCGCTTTTTGTCTACACGAAATCCGGTCACATGGCGTCTCTCCTTTCACGATGCCGACCTGACTGCCCAATTTTTGCTTTCACAACTACAACATCAGTGAGGAGGCGTCTGAACCTTCAGTGGGGTCTGATACCGTTCAGATTAAGCTTCTCTGATGACATGGAAAGCAACCTCAATAAAACATTCTCTCTTCTCAAGGCCAGGGGAATGATCAAATCAGGTGATCTTGTCATTGCTGTTTCCGACATGTTGCAGTCTATTCAAGTCATGAACGTACCCTGAAGAGAACTCGTTTTCCTTGTGAGTAAATTTGTGTTAAGCGGTAATTCTAGATTACGATGGTTATCTGAATTTCAACAACGGGGTCGCGGTCAAGAAGTTCCTTTTACGGGTTTTCCATCATCCTGCTTTGGATTTGTATGCATTTGAGCCTGCGGCTGGTTCTGGAATCTCCTGCTTGGCTTTGAGCTGCTGACAATGCTCAGCAGTGATCATGATAAGGTATGTGTCCTGGTTGCAAAGTTTGCGCAGGAAGTCGGAGCTATTGTTTCCATTTTTTTCACTGGTTTGATAATACCGGACAATGTAAGACTCTTTTCTTCTTCACTTAATTATTGAATACTGTACCAAGGGATCCTAAACTAAGCATTACTATGTGCGATAAATGAACCTATTTTGGAGATACCGTTGTAGTCTTGTAGATGCAATATGAGGTTTCGAGAATTCGGAAGAGAATGTTGTGTCAGTGGTGGGTTTGAACCTTTTAAATGAACCATAGCCGAGAAGAGAACTCAAGGAAGATCCAAACATCCTTCAGACCGACTAGACTCTAGTACCAGGAACACTTGAGAATTCTCTGTAGCTGAGGCTGCAAGTGCTTGAACCTGAGTACGTTCATCACTTTTTTCTCCTCATGTTTGCATTCCAGCTTTGTTTGGTTGTTTGGATTTCTAGCCAGGGAAGAATTGGATAGGATAGTATATGAAAGAAGAATTGGATAGGATAGTATATGAAATCTAGGAATTTTGTGATATTCTATCTGCTGTTTGGTGAATCGCAGTAATAAAATCGTACATTTTTATATCCTATCATGTCAATTTTTTTGGTATTTATGACATATCAATGTAAATAAACCTTAATATGCACAAATGGAGATTGTAAAAATCTCTTATAATTCATTGCCAAATCAACTAAGGGAGAAGATGTGATCATTTACTTTTGCAATTACGAAAAGTATAGTGCTTTGACTCTCATTTCGTGAAACTTCAACATGAACTATAAAGTTACGGGTGAGAAGGAGCTTCAACTTTCTTGTTTCTTTCGTGGGCTTTTGACATGAATTAGAGTGCTATGGAGAAGAATAAGCTTTGACTCTCGCTATTTTCATGGAGGTTTGACGTAAACTAAAAAAACTACGAATTAGTCATGAAACTTCAACGTGAGCCAGACGTACAAAGGAGACGAATAGGGTAGAATTTTTTAAAAATTTCATTAAAAATTTCAGTGCCCCTCATTCTTCATGAATTAATTTTTTTTTTCAAATTTGAATTTGTTAATTTAAAATATGAGTTCTTCTACTTCATTTTTATTTACTAATTTTTTATATTATTTTTTCAATTTTTTATTTTTTTATTCCCTTCCATCATTCCTTAATAATTTTTTTTATCAAATAATAAATTATGCTATTATACATAAAATATGTAATGATATAGATACTAAATATATATATGCAAAAAATTATTACAGAGAAGAAAGAAATTCAAATATATAGAAATAAATAAATACGATTTTTTTGTTATTTTGAATTTTCTTTTTAATATTAGAATTCAAGTATTGTTTGTATTTTATTATTTTAGTTTTAGTTTTATTATTTAAGAAGATTGTTATTTGAGAAAAATAGCTTCTATACCATGGATATAAGAATCATATATACCTTTATCTCACCTCCTCATGGGATGATTTTATAGAGGTTATATCTCTTTTTTATTTGACTTTATTCTGTCTTAGGCGGGAAGGGAACCAAACACAGAATAGGATAACCATCTTGACCTTTATTCCAGCTACCAAACGTAGCCTATGTTGTGATTTACAAAAGGTTACCGAGCAAGCTCTTGTTACCATATCTAAATCACAAGATTAGGGTGTTTTCTGAGGCCTAAGGTTTGTCATGGGCTTAGACAATGGATTTCTCGCTTAAGCTTATGTATACATGGAAAGTGAACACTGATGGGCTTCCCCCACATAGGGATCTAGAAATGTTTCTTTGTAAAACTTAGTCAATGATTGTTTTCGTATGAGATTTCGTTTGTCTAGAGCAACCACCTTTTCAAGATTCCAATTATTAAGCTTTATCAATTTGTGGGGTCAAAATGAAGTGTGAACACTTCCAATTTTGCTTGATTGCATATCTTTTGAGAAAATCCGATTGGGGGCAAGCTTTAGTGTTTGGCCAAAAGAACATAGCATAACACACAAGCCTCGGGCAAGAGCTGCAACCATACGCAATCCAATGGGGTTCATTTCGACGAGTTCACATAGGATGCACCAATCACCCAACACATTAAGGGTGTGTTTGGAGATATGTTGGCGACTAAGTTGCTTGCACTCTATCTCCTTATTATTCTGCATTGAATTATGTACTTCACGTTTTGCTCTCGTTCTCCATCTCCAACCACTTTTGAAATGTTCAGTTGATTCCATGCGCTCGATTGCTCATTGATAGATCATAGAAGCAGACATTCGTGGACTATGGAGGTGTTATTTTCCACAAAGTTAGGCAGACAAAAAATGGTTGTATAAACTCGTGTGGACAAGCATTCATTGCGTGCCATGAGTCATGCCCATTTTTTCGATACGAGAACAAGTACAAAGCAAAATCTAGCCGAACGAGTCTTGTCGGTTTTGCATTGACATGATGACTCCTAAAGTTACTCTCAAGAGACTATTGTTAGGAGTCTCCTTGGTCATCTCTCACCGGGATCATGATAACCTTTTATTTGACCGAGTAATTGGCTGTTGGGTTGGAATACAGCGAATCTTGATTCAAATAGCAGTGTCTCCCGCTCATATTAACCTTATGGACCATGTCCGTCTTCACTTTAGTCGATACATGTGGACAGGGTGGTTTGCGTATATTTATAGGGAGGGATAGTTACAAAAAAAAGTCATAAATTTATTGTAATTTTGCCTCTAGTACTAAACATTTTGATTTGACCAACTCAGTCCTGAATCTTTTGCAAATTTGCAAATATAGTCCATTTGATCAATTTTAGTTGAAAATCATTGACATGGATGCTGACCATTCTACGTGACACCACTGGTGCTGACGTGAACAATTTTTGTAATTTTCATTTTCCTTTTCCTTTTCCTTTTCCTTTTCTTTTCTTTTTCTTTTCTTTTTCTCCTTCTGGCAAGGGCAAGCCTAGCTCAAGGTTGACAAGGTCAACCCTCGCCAGCCTTAGGCGACCTTGCCCTTGCGCGGCGAGCCTCGCTCAGCTGGCAACGTCGGCCCTCACCAGATTTCGATAAGGGTGGGCCTTGCCAGCTCTCGACTGTGGCCGGTCACTAGCGACCGCAGAGGAAGAAGGAAAAGAAAAGAAGAGAAAAAAAATATAAAAAATATTAATGTTAGCGTCGGCAGTGCCATGTGGGACAATCGACGTCCACGTTAGTGGTTTTCCGCCAAAATTGGCCGGATGGACTACATTAATAAATTTTCAAAAGGTTTAGAATCAAATTGGCCAAATTGAAATGTTTTAAATTAAATTGGCACAATTACAATATGTTTAATGCTTTTTTGGTAATATTCTTTTTTATAGGGATTAATCCACCCGTGAAGTAACGATAGCTCATGTCATAAGAAATTCGTATATTTTATACATTGCTGATGCTCTGAGGCAAACTAATAACTACGACCTTATCAATGAAAATCAACTTTGCGTTTTAACTTCAATACGTGAACTATGGTTTGCTAAATCATGTGTACATCACCCATGACGTGTATTGATGTGCTAGTTTTTAATCAACTAGAAAAATATTCTACTGAATTTTGTTCGATCAAAGGCATTATTCAATACTTTCACTAACTTAGTGAACGATTCTGGGCATTGTCTGGTGGAGACAAAACACTTGAGCGTTTGAAGACCTGAGTGAGGCACTCAAACGTTATGAAATTCCCTAAAATCGCTTTCCCACTTAACCTATCTACCTTTTCCCCTTTTACAAAAAAGGGCGAAGTGCTCATGATACGCTTTTCAGCCAGCAAGAAACCTATAATATGTCCAGATATCAATATCTGTTAACCCTTTGTTGTGCAAAGACTTGGACTTGGTTACATGGTAACCAAGTCTTCCTCACCTAAGTACAGGGTGTTTCCAACTACAGGGGCCTCTAGCGCCTGTCTGGTAACCCGGCGGGTTGCCTGGATGCGTTCCTCATATTTAACTTATCGGTGCCCGCATGCTCTGCACCCCCAATTCTTCCAAAATTTTTCTTCTCAAAAAGTGAGAATATGAATGAACACTTATGGGGTCTCCCACCCCTGAGGGGGTCCAAGCCAGCAAGAAAACTTATAATATGTCCAGATCCTGATGTCTGTTGACCCTTTGTCGTGCAAAGAATAAACTCGTTGACCCAACAACTGCATTTTCTTTTTCATAAAAGCAATTTTGATCACTCAGAGAGACAAACAGGTAGCGTAACTTGCTTACCAAACTCTGATTTAGCGGTTCTAGAAGCGTTGGCTTATCTGTTGGAGCTAGTGTATTTGGTTCTGTATATAAGAAAGAACCTTACTATCATTATCAGTATCTTTCTACTCCTTAAGCTTTGTTTGTATATTATACTTTGTGTTTCCATCATTCAATCATGCCCTTTCAGTCTCACTTGAAGATCCAAAAATGGCACTTGACAGTGAAGGAATATAGACAAGTGATTTATACATTAATGTACTCTGGTGCACTGCCCATTTTAAATTTATAACACTTTTCTTTTCTTTTCTTTTCTTTTTTTAAACTTCAAATAGGGGTTGTATGATTTCATGCTATCATGTTAAGTAACAGCTTATAGTTTTTCTCTTTACGTACGCTATATTATCTTCGTGAGCTAATAATAAGGATTTTGTTAACAAGTGAGTAAGTGCTAAACATAATTTATAAAAATATTTCGATTTTCAAAATAATGCTTACGCACTTCATCTAAACAGTCAATGTGCTACAAATTGTGATATTTCTTAATCGGTTAACAAGTGCCCCTGAGGTATTGTTTGACGAATTTCCAACCAATATCAAGGATAGCAAGCATGACGCCTTAAGCAATTCATCACATCTATACAGTATTATATTGGTTTCGTTAATAAGTATCATAATATACTTGTTAAGCAATCAAAAAAAGGAAATACTGCAATTTTTAAAGTACCAATTGTTCTCGTGATATGCACAATCGATATTTTGAAATTAGATTATTTCCTATGAATGCTTAACAATTGTAACAATGCACTCGTTAATAGAGTCCATCTTATAATCTAGTTTCCTACCACTGGCAATAGTCATTTATTATCTTCAGCCTATTAATTATTGCTTATACTGTTAATACAGGTCAAGTATTCGACCTATCAACTGTTATTTTTACTTTTAGTACTTACTATATCTATTACCTATTGATCTTATTAACGAGGTTTTGACATTTTGTACTGAGAGTACTCTAAAAAAAACTAAACCATTAATATTTAAAAAGGGATAGGAGACCCTTACTAAGTAGCCAATTTGGAAATTAAGCAGCTTTTCAATGCACTAACTATTCTTATGTTATATGTAACCTATATTTTGAAAGATAAATTATTATAATCTAAGTGTGCTTAACAAGTGCATGCAATAATGACACTTAGTGACATGATATTATTACTAAGCAACTTTTTTTTCTATGCAATATATATGCACAGTGGACCTAAGAAAGTCCTTATACTACTTTGTTTGAGGTCTCGTTCGGACCTCGGGATTCCAAGGACGTAAAACAACAAGAGGGTACAGCTAGGGAAGGGGTTAGAAAAATATATTGTACCAATTAGCTAGGGGAACTTGGGCATGCGGACATCAATATGTTAAAATAAGTAACGCGTTCATGGAGCTTGCCTGATTACAGGACAGGCCGAAGCTAGGCTGGGAAAATAAATTAATAATTTTTAGAATTATTACATGTACTCTCATAGAGAATGCTTGTATAAGGAGAAGTTTTTTCTATTAAGCATTCAATCAATTAAAAAAAACTAAGTCCCACATACAACGCAATCTAAAGGACTTGTTATTAATAGTATAATAGTTACTATTAATATTATTATTATGTCGGAACTACAACGGCGTCATATTTCATAAATAAAAATTCGAAATATACCTACCCATCATTCATTTTCAAGGATTTCACGTAAATTTCATGTCGAAGGAAACTCCATAAGTATAACCGGGGAAAATTACTTAATTATTCCTAAATCTATTGTACAGTGTCAATTCAGTCACAAACTTTTTCAATTTTATCAATTAGTCCTAAACTTTTTCGCTCGAAATTCCGGTGCAATTCTTCGAGTCTATTTTTCTGGAAATCACTGACGTGGCAATCCAGTCATCTCTGACCGCCCTACGTGGCACATTGCCACGTTAGCAATTCTCGACGAGAACTGACCGAAAGAACTACATTGGAATTTTGTGTAAATGTTTATGACTAAATTAGCAAAATTTGAAAGTTTAGGACTGAATTGACATCCGTACAATAGGTTTATAACCGATTAGACAATTTTTCCTAACAACAAGAGATAACACATAAGAAGAAGACATGCTCAGGCTATGACAAAACTATGCCAAATTTTTCTCTACTTGTATTTCCACTTTCGAAAAAATGTGCTTTAGTTTCAGCATTAGTTTTAAGGTCAAATTTGCAGTTCGTAATGTTCATTGTGAACATCAGTGTTGTGTTTACTCTTTGAGCGTATATATGTCTGTAATTTGCAAATTATTTTACTTCTAATGAAGCTAATGTCCGGTTTCTAGGGTTTTCCTTCAAATTCTTTAAAATTCAATGTGGGTAACTTGAATTTCAGCATTATTGTTTCAATTTCCTTTAAATTTTGCATGTCTCGCTCTAATTCAGCTTTGATTCTAGTGTTTTCCTTGAAATATCATCTAATTTCCAATTTTCTGCACTTGGCTTTTCCAACACTCTTATTTCCTCGTCAGTCAGATCGAAATAAATCTTCTTTAATCACATTTTGCTCTCGGGAACTGACCCCGCCTTTGTTTTTTTCCAACTCAATTTCATCTCCATCCAATTCGAAAAACTTGTTTTGTAGAGATTTGATCACTTCGTATCGAGCTTGAACTTGAGAACAAACCTTTTAGTTTGTTCTCTCAATACCCCTTTTGTCAAATTATCCTAGCTTGATTTAGATCCAATATACATCAAACTCAAGTTCGGTTCTTCACAATCTATCTGATATTTCATTATGACTGTAGATTCTAGTTTTACCTTTTCATTCCCCTTTCTACAGTTGCGCGTCACCTTTGGAAACCCTCCATTTTAGTCAACTGATAGTCAAACGACCACATTTGTGTGTCTCCACAAGTGTCAAACTTCAGTAGTACCAACGAAAGGAAAGTGCATACTGTCTACGTTCATCGCCACCCTACTTAAGCTCGAATCTTTTACCAACCACTTCTTCAAAAATAAGCATCGCTGATGAAAATCATAACTTTCTGTGACTCTGAATAAAATATTCGAGAAACTTTTCTTCTAAGAAAAGGTTCAATAAAAAATCAATTAGAAGTAATTGTCGATCACTCACCTAAACACAATTGATAATCACGTTAGAGGGGATTGTCTGATTGATTTCACTGTCTAATTGGATATTATGGGATAAGGACATCACAAGCGACTATCAATTAGAAATGATTGTCAATCATTCACCTAAATGCAATTGATAATCATGTTAGAGAAGATTGTCTAATTGATTTCACTATTAATAACTTTTGTGTGGTGCTAACTTTTTTTTTTTTATCACTTGAGTGCCATGATTTAAAAAAAAAACATTCACTTGAGTACAATAACTTTCTTTTGATTACTTGAGTCCAATAACTTTAAAAAATGTTCACATGGGTATCAAAAATCCGACATGGCATGGCACTTGTGTTGAACGTTAATAAAATGTTATGGTACTCAAGTGATTGATACTCCAAAAAAAAATTATAGTACTCAAGTGAGTGTAGTACCAAAATTATGGCACTTTCGGTGTCCTTTTCCCGATATTTAATGTTCCTCCACATAGGACGGTGTGTGCGGTTTGAGAAAGACACTAGAAGTGGCGTTCACTTTAATGCCAAAAGTTTTCACCAAATCACTTAAGTGCTAAATCGGAGAAAAAATGATCACTTAAGTGCCTCCGGCAAGAAATTCCGGCCAAAACTAATACATGGTTTTTTTAATTAAATGTTAATGCTTATGTGGATTTTTTTTTAAAAGGTCCGCGTGAAAAGGAAGTTAAATTATTCACTCTAAAAAGAAAGTCCACGTCACGCAATCCTCTTCCTCATCTTCCTCCTGATGGCGCTCCATCACTACCACAATCAATGCACACAGACCGACCTTCCAAAATAACGTCACCACCGTTGCCGATCTCCGCTAGACCACTGGCAATCGCTAGCATCGGCTCTAACGAAAGGAAAAGCAAGGAAAAACAAGGAAATGAAATGAAGCGGAGGGAAAGAGCGAATCTTGTTGGGGAAAATTTGGGGCGATTCTCCATTTCAGTCGAAGAAGTGGAAGAGAGAGAGAGGAAGATGGTTTACATTTTTCCTGAATTAAGGTTTAAATTTGGGGCAAACTTGTCGAACGACGTCGTTTTTGGATTTTTATGTTGATTCAGACCTCTAACAAGCCACGTAGATCGAAAAAATATTAAAATATTGCCATGTCGAATTTTTGACATTCAAGATTGGAATTGGCATTTAACTACTTGTTTTTTTTTAAAAGTGAGATTGAAGTGATCCAACGAAAACTTTTGGCATTAAAGTGCTTACCGTATGAAACTTTTGACACTTCTAATGTCATTTTCCCGACCGTTTGTTCACCCTCGGTTTTTTTTATACAATGTAATAAAACTAGAGACGGTCGTCTCACCAATCAAAGTAAATTAACGTTTGACTTTTGAACTTCTGGATTTTCGACTTAAATTAGGTTTCTAGGTTAGTTCTTGCATTGAAAAAAGGTAAGGATTCGAAAGGTAATAACATCTAAAAGCTTTCATGGAATATAAAGTTCGAAGTCTCAATACAACTATTCAATATAGGTGAACAACACAGTAGTTTCTTCAAGTAATCCAGCTGTAGAAAACCTGCTTTGGCCGGTCATATAGAACACTTACAAAGCTAAATGCACGCTTCTTCCAGGAATCGATTCCAGGCGAAGAAAGTGTAATCTTGAGTACATATGGCCTGATGCTGTGCATGAACACAAGGCAAAAGGATAATTAAGGTTCTGCATATTCTTCAGAATCAACCTTGCCTATATTGGCAAAATCCCGACCAATGCGCTTATTTCGCGGTAGATCCGATGGACACCGCCTTTGGAACATGGACGGGGAACTTGTGAATGTCATCCATCCATGGGTTTTTCTCCTTCGCTGGGTCGACGGTCCTCAGCGCCCGCCAAACTGCACTGTTGCACTTGAATCCGGACCCGAAAGCGATCTGCCATGTCCTGTCACCTTTCCTAATCCTTCCTTTGGCCTCCGAATAGGCCAATTCGTACCACAAGGAGCTACTCGACGTGTTCCCGAATCGGTACAGAGTCATTCGTGAGGGCTCCGTGTGCCAATCGGTGAGCTCGAGGTTCTTCTCTATCTCGTCGATAACTGCTCTGCCTCCAGCGTGGATGCAAAAATGCTCGAAGGCCAGCTTGAAGTCGGGAATGTACGGCCTAATCTTCATCTTGAACACCTTCCTCGCAACCAAGGTCGTGAAGAACAAAAGCTGCTCCGACATTGGGAGCACCAACGGACTGAGGGTCGTGATGTTGGTCTTCAGGGCTTCCCCGGCGACCGCCATCAAGTCCTTGGAGAGCGACACACCGACTATCTTCTTCTCGTCCTCTCGCTGGAACACACAGCTGTAGCTCTTGTCATCCGAGCCTTTGTGGGTGCGCACGGTGTGGATGAGCTGGTACTTGGAGTGGCGGCGGTCGGAGGACCGGTTGGAGAGGAGGATTGCTGCGCCGCCCATCCGGAAGAGGCAGTTCGTGACGAGCATCGACCGGTCATTGCCGAAGTACCAGTTGAGGGTGATGTTCTCGATGCTCACCACTAGGGCATAAGAGTTAGGGTGTACCTTGTGATTGATTCGTAAGAGAGGTAACAAGATTAGGCCGAAGTTTCATTTCATGAGGGCAAGCAAGAACATGTTGACAGGACAAGAACTCTCTTTCTTAGATCCGCTGACCTATAATCTGTGGCATAATGAATCTTGGATTGACCTATCAGTGGATTATTTTGTTCGACGTCATCTAGGTTCCTAGTTCAAACCACTCACTAACTCCCACTTCCCTATCAACCAAAGCGTAAACTAGGGAAAGAAAATACCTGAAGTTTTACTGTCCGCACAACCTAGATAAAGTTGGATTTTTTTTTTTGTCATGATAATCTCCATGCTTAGTTTGATCTTTTTGCCTAGTACTAAGCGTGGAAATATTTAATCTAGTCTTTTTGCCTACTACAAAGCGTGGACATATTTAATTGAGAAGGAAAATGGAGCTTATAAAGATTTGCGCTCATAACCTTCTACTTTGATATCATGTGAGATTTTGTGCCCACCGTTCTCAAAGTTTAAGCTGTTAGATAAAGCTATGGTTTAATAATTAAATATTCTTTAATATTTAGATGATAGTGTGAGATTTTGAGACTACCGTCAACAATTCTAAAAGTTTAAGCTTTTAGATGAAGTTGTTGTTTAATATTTCAATATTCTATCATTATCAGCATGAAATGGCCTGCAATTCAATAGTGAACCTTTTACCCACTTATATTTCGCGTTTCGTTCGTGGATGAAAGTTTTTATCCCTTGTTTACTTATAACACTGAGGGTGTTGTTCATAAAGAGTTGGGTTAATATTACGAAAAATCCCAAACTGGTCACCCGTGACAAATTTATCAAATCTAATTTGTTAACCACAAAAAACCTCAAACTACTATACCTGTGACAAATTTACCCTCCGTTAATTTTCGTTAAATTTTACTGTTTGCTGAGTTTGATGACACGTGACAGTTGACGGGTGTATTACCAGTTTAGGATTTTTTGTTGTATTAACTCAATTTAACGGAAGCTAACAGATGCCAAATTGGTTTGGGGTCTTTCGTGGTAAAATAATTAGTTTTGGTAAATTTGTCATAAGTGTACCGATTTTTGGTTTTTTGTGGTCAAAAAATTAGTTTGGCTAAATTTATCAAATGTGTACCAGTTTAGGAGTTTTCGTGATATTAATTGCAAAATGTTCCTATATTATCAAACTTATACTTTAAAGAATAGAAAAGGAGAGGAAAAAAGAAACCAAACCTGCAGTAACTGCTTAGCAAGGTCGATAGAAATCACTCCAGCGCTGCAACCCATCCCACCGAGATTGTAGCTCAACAAATTCCCTCTGAGCTTGTAGTGGTTCACGATCATTGACGACAGCGACGGCGTCGGGTTGAACATGCTACAGTTCACGACGAGGATTCCTATGTCCTTGGCCTTCACCCCGGTCTTGGCCAGCAGCTGGTCAACGGCCCCGAACATGACAGCCTCAGCCTCCGCCCGTGCTTCTGCCATGCACCGGTTTGGTGGGACCTGGAGCACGGCCTCGGGCACGTACGTCCGCTGCCCAAGCCCGGACCGCTCGAGGATCCGCCGCTGGAAATCGAGGTTCTCCTCGGTGAAGGCAGTCGTGAGCTCCGACCGCTCCATGAAGGTCTCATGGGTGCATATCCGGGCCGGGTCGGGCCTGTAGCAGGCTTCGGGCTTGTAGCAGGCGAAGTCAAGGAGGTAGACTTTTCTGGGTCGGGTCGCGAAGTAGAGAGTGACCAGAAACACCATGAGGGTCGAGCAGAGCATGACGGCGACGAGGTTGAACCTGAGTTGGTCCCAGAGCTGGGCCAGGTCTCGGGCCGTGAGGGTCGAGAGGTGGGCCGAGGAGATGCCGAGGAGTGGCACGAGGAGTAAATACATGGCGTTGGAGATGAGGTAGTGGTAGCCGAGTTTCACGTACTTGAGCCTCACTGACAAGAGGAAGTTCGGGAGGTTGTGGTTCGATGGTCTGTTCGAGTCTTGGCTTCGAGGTTTGGCTGAGACGGGGACGGTCAGATCTGGGTTTTGTCGACTGATCTGTTCTTGTTGGTCGGCCATTTCTGCAGAAAAAGACAAGATTTTTGCAGCTTCTGGGATTTCTAGTGTGTATTCTTCAGAGGGTTTTCCTGAAGAATAACAAAGGACGAGAACTTGGTGTTTCAAAAAAAGCAAACGGAGGGAAATGGCAGAGAGAGAGAGAGAGACTTAGCAATGCATGGGGAAGATTGGGGAGTGTTTGGGGTGGATTTAAATAGAGTGCCTGGAGAGCGTGGAGGAGTTATTATGCGCGTATTGCTGAGATTAAGTCAAACACCTGTAGAGATATGAGGAGAAAATATTAGGTGCCCGCTGGGTGCCAGGCTGGATTTGCAGAAACCCATTCACCGGTGGACACGTGTCAACTGCGGGCCCATTTTCAGAAAAAATTTCATCCACTTTCTCTGTCCCCCCTCTCTCTCTCTCCCTCCCCCCTCCATTGCCGTCTTCACCCCTCCTCCTCCCGACAGGCACCAGAAAATTCTTGGCCTCCTCCCCCTTCAGCAACGGCGGAGGAAGAAGCCGTGGCCATGGAAGTGGCGCGGACGGCGGCCCATCGCGCTTCGACTCCACTCCCGGCAGACCCACTTCTGGCGACACACCTATACGATGTAATTTAGTACACGTGTGCAGCTAGTTTGTGGCAACCGTTGGATGACGAGGGCCCCACGTTGGTTATGTGGAAAATATTCGATTTGAGATTACAGGAATAATGGTTTGCTCCAAAAGTTTGAGTTTTTAGATTATGAAGTGGAAAGCAGTTTTATATATCTTATATATCTTGACAATTCGAGAAATTATTGTGTGCAGGTTGGGCGCCAAGTCATCCGCTGACTTGGTACGAGGAGCCAATGAAGGCCAGACACGTGGTGCAGGGCCCATCGTCTGTCAGACGGAAATTTTCAATTGAAGACCGGACACGTGGCGCTGGGGCTTGCTGTTGTCAGACGAAATTTTTAAACTCCCGCCCGAGAAAATATTGAGCTTTATCTCCACATCTGTATCTGTCCACTCACTCACGTCTCTCTCTCTCCTCCTCTCTCTTCACCCGACGCTCCGCTCTCTCTCTCTCTCTCCCTCCGCGACCTCCGACGAGCTCTCTCTCATCCGACGAAACCGCCGCCTCCGTCGTCGCCATATCGGCGCCTCCGCCTCATCCAACGCCTCTGCCGCCCCCTCGTCCGTCTGGCAAAACCACGACGTTCTCGACAAGCGCGGGCGGGAGCGAGTGCGGACGTGGGAATCGATTGGGCGGGCTCCGCTGAGGCGAGTCCGACACGGCGTCTGTGGGACAAGCCATTGAGGCGTGGGAGAATATGCGAAGACTCCAGCGAAGAAGATTCGTCGCTCCAAGAAGAAAAGAAAAACACATATTCGCCTCTGTCG
>BCNH02000008.1:3596589-3622100 GCA_001662345.2 Metrosideros polymorpha var. glaberrima | reverse complement strand
TTATAGTAAAGAGAGACTAAAAGAGCTCAAAAGGTGGAGAGAGAGAGAGAGAGAGAGAGGGAAGGAGGGAGGGAGGAAGGGAGGGAGGGAAGCTTTGCTTGCATTTGCAGATTCACAGAAATGGACTGACTCTCCATCTCTGTCTCTCTCTTCAATATATATATACTGGTTCGATTTGAGTGGTCCAGTTCCACCTCTGGAACGGGAAATCGAACCGGTACTCACCAGTTCCAACAATAAATTGGAATTCAGATTCGAACCGATCCCAATGGAACGGTTCTAGGCGATTCTCTATTCTTTTGCACACCCCTACCCCAAATCAAGTGGATTCATCATGTTAACTCAAGTGTCATACCCCAATGTGGGGGATGATCATCAGCTAGGTTGGGAAATGAATTTGTAGGCTCAATTGAGTTATGCAAAGGATAAAGAGAGTGTACAATAGAGAAAGAAATGCTCTTTGTCATTTTAAGGGACTTTTGAGTTCGTCTGCATTAAAGACACTCGAAGACTGATTCAAGTGAGGGCAAGAAAGTTATATCTATTTTTCTCACATTATAATGTCAACTGTACCTCCATTTTGCCCCAATGAGGGTAGTTCTTGACAATGGTAATTTGAAAGAATTCTCCAAATACTCATATTCAAATGGGTTAAACAATGGTTTACCTGCACTATTTAGGATAGAGAAATGAAATGTCTCCCATCATTTTGGTATGCATACCTTTCATAAGAAAACTCTTTATCTTAAGGACATGGAATTTTTTAACTCATCTTACAGTGTATAAACAGGGGATTGTGTGTAGGATAAGGCCTTCCTTTCATCATCATGACACGTTTCATTTAGCAAACTCAAGTAATTCCACATCAATTGATTAAATCGTCTTTCTAGATAAACTTTGAAACTGAAATTGGTGATTAGATAGGCAAAATTCCTCTTTTGAAGATATAAGCATTTTATAAGCTTGTCGCTTGGCCAGAACTCCACTCTTGTGGCCAAGCGAGGGCCGTCCCTAGTCGGATTTGGTGAGGGCTGACCTAGGTGAGGGTGTGGTGGCCCTCACCCACTGCCGTAAATGGCCTAGATGAGGGCCAATAAAAAATAAAAAGAATATAAAAAATAAAAAAGTATAAATATTGTCCACATCTCGGCGATGCGGCGTAAGACGGCTAACGTCCACATTAACGATTTCAGATAAAAATTGACCGAATGAACTAAATTAGTCCAACCCAAAAAAGAAATTAAATTGTCAAAAGATTTAGGTTGCATTTGATTCAGTATTTTGAAAGCTCCTTGGAGTCCTAAAGCTCCTTGAGGCAAATTTGAGGCATTTGGCAACCATTCTCAAGGGACTTTGGGGCTTGACTACGCTCCTCGCTCACCACCGCCGTCGCAACCGCCGTCTTCCTCCTCGCCTTCTAACTCTCCGTCACCTCCCACATCGACGCGTTCCGTCTCCAACGCTTGGTACATCCTCTCTCTCTCTCTCCGCTGCATTGTCACTATTCCTTTCTCATTTTACCTGACAACGATGAAGCCATTGGACAAGTCTTTTTTTTTTTATGTGAATTTTTTCCATTTGATACTTTTTAGCAAAAAAAGAAATTTATATTTTTTCTAAGGGTGCTAGATAAAATGCGTGGGCCATTTCTTCTAGTTTCTAGTTTGTAAATTTGTTAATACATATCTCTAACATTGTTGTCAATGTTTAACTTTTAAAAAAAATGCATACATTATTTTTCAATTTTAAACAAATTAAAAATTAATTACCCAAATGGGCTTTTCAAATGTATTTTTACCAAACAGCTTTTATTTCAAAGTTGCTTCTTAAAACACAATTTACCAAACGGTCTTGCATTCCTCCCAAAGCCCCTTAGGCTAAATTGCTTTGCATTTCCCCAAAAGGGCTTTCAAAATGGTGAACCAAACGTAGCCTTTAGGGGTGAGCGGTTTCAGGTTCCTTACAGGTTCCACCTAAAACCTGAAACCTACCTGCCCCTACCGGTTCTTAATTTTTTGGAACTTGGAACCTACCCGTTGGAATTTGGAACCTAGAACCTACCCTGTCACAGGTTCCAAGGTAAGTTCCAGGTTCTTTTTTTTTTTTTTTCATTTTTAGTTAAAAAAAATATGGAACAATAGATAGTTTACACGTTATGGACATCAATCCACCAATCAAAAGACTGGTTGGAGGAAAATATGGTCTTCTCCGATATAATTTCCTCATCTAACATGCGAAATATAACGGCACTAATTTCAACACTCGAGTCACCTTCGTGATTATATATATATATGTACCATATGAGAGATTGATTACCTATAAGTCGTTCAGAAAATGTCTATACTAAAAAAACCAAAACGTGAAGGGCGCACATAGGGAAGAAGGGGGACTGTGACACCGAGGCATTATGCTGTTTTCCCCTTTAAAAACTTAGTCTCGTGACTTTAGGACGAAGTTTGCTTGTGTTACTCTCGGTTCTCATGTCTCAATCCCACTATCCACAGTCACACACCAACACCCACGTACTGTCGTTCCAAATCCCGCAAATGCCAAACTTTCATTCCGTAAATCTTTCACAAATTACGCCAAAAAAGATGGAAAGAACACAAGATATAAGCCACAAAATCATCTTTTGTAGTCATCCGACGTATATTTGGCGACAACAAAAGCAAAATAGTGCAAAAGAAATGCATCAAAAAAGACAAAATTCATGTATTGTGAGTAACATAATCCACAAAATAAGTGCACAAAAACCAAATTGCGTACGGTTCTTTATTCGGTTCCCGGTTCCGATTTCGGTTCTCGGTTCGGTTCCTACAGGATCCGAGAACCTACTCGGAACCGGCGGTTCCTAAAAAAATGGAACCGGGAACTGGACCCTCACACATTGGAACCTAAAACCGGCGGTCCGGTTCCCGGTTCTCGATTTTACCCGGAACCATGCTCACCCCTAACAGCCTTAGAGCTGGATTGACAAAAGTGTAATCAGTTTATGATTATTTTTTTAAAATAATTTTCCCATTGGAGAGGTAATAACATCTAAAAAACTTCATGGAATATAGGTGAACTACACAATAGTTTCTTCGAGTAATCCAGCTGTAGAAAACCTGCTTTGTCCGGTCCTATGGACAATTACAAAGCTAAATGCACACTTCTTCCAGGAACCGATTCCAGGCGAAGAAAAGTTTAATCTTGAGTAGATTTGGAATGATGCTTGTGCATGAACACAAGGTAAACAGATAATTAAGGTTCACGTATCCTTCAGAATCAACCTAGCCTATGTTGGTAAAATCCCGTCCGATGCACTTATTTCGCGGTAGATCCGATGGACACTGCTTTCGGAACATGGACGGGGAACTTGTGAATATCGTCCATCCACGGGTTCTTCTCCTTTGCCGGGTCGATGGTCCTCAGCGCTCGCCAAACTGCGCTATTGCACTTGAATCCAGACCCAAAAGCGATCTGCCATGTCCTATTGCCTTTCCTAATCCTTCCTTTGGCCTCCGAATAGGCCAATTCGTACCACAATGAGCTACTCGATGTGTTCCCGAATCGGTATAGAGTCATTCGTGATGGCTCCATGTGCCAATCGGTGAGCTCAAGGTTCTTCTCTATCTCATCGAGAACAGCTCGACCTCCGGCGTGGATGCAAAAATGCTCAAAGGCCAGCTTGAAGTCAGGAATGTACGGCCTAATCTTCATCTTGAACACCTTCCTCGCGACCAAGGTTGTGAAGAACAAGAGCTGCTCCGACATCGGGAGCACTAACGGGCCGAGGGTTGTGATGTTGGTCTTCAGGGCTTCCCCAGCGACCGCCATCAAGTCCTTGGAGAGCGACACGCCGATCTTCTTCTTCTCGTCCTCTCGCTGGAACACGCAGCCGTAGCTCTTGTCATCCGAGCCTTTGTGGGTGCGCACGGTGTGGATGAGCTGGTACTTGGAGCGGCGGCGGTCAGAGGATCGGTTGGAGAGGAGGATCGCTGCGCCGCCCATCCGAAAGAGGCAGTTCGAGACGAGCATCGACCGGTCATTGCCAAAGTACCAGTTGAGGGTAATGTTCTCCATGCTCACCACTAGGGCATAAGAGTTAGGTCGTACCTAGTGATTGATTCATAAGAGAAGTAATAAGATTAGGCCGAAGTTTCATTTTCATGAGACCAAAATTAAAGTTCCCTAGTAAGAAAACCTAGAAACTTGTGTACCTAGTAGATAGAACAGATGGTAAATTGAGAATGTACAAAGCTTATGTTCAATTCGGTTGTCATATATCATATTCGTAAATGCTAAAAGTCCTATTTCAACTCTAGCTAAGCCAATATACCATTGGCTTTAATACTCTGTCCTACTTATCGCATTTCTCAATGTATATGTAGGTAGGAACAGATACAGTTGGGTGTTGATGACCAATTTAAGGCTCTAGCTCACTGAAAAGTAGGTATTCTAAGCCACCGACCTCGTGAATTATTGCTGAGGGCAAGCAAGAAGATGTGGACAGGACAAGAACTCTCTTTCCTAAATCCGGTGACCTATATCCTGTGGCATAATGAATGTTGGATCGACTAACTCCCACTTCCCAACCAACCAAAGCGTAAACTAGATGAAGAAAATACCTGCAGTTTTAATAGTAAACGTAACAAAATTCCTGTTACGCAACATATACTTAGCATTTCGTTCGTCGATGAAAGTATTCATTCCTTGTTGGCTTGAAAACAATGGGGGTGTTGTTCATAAAATATTCCTATTATCAAACTTATACTTTGAAGGATAGAAAAAAAGAGAGGAAAAAAGAAACCAAACCTGTAATAACTGCTTGGCAAGGTCGATAGAAATCAATCCAGCACTGCAACCCATCCCACCAAGATTGTAGCTCAACACATTCCCTCTGAGCTTGTAGTGGTTCACGATCATTGACGACAGCGACGGCGTCGGGTTGAACAAGCTACAGTTCACGACGAGGATCCCTATGTCCTTGGCCTTGACCCCGGTCTTGGCCAGCAGCTGGTCGACGGCCCCGAACATGACGGCCTCAGCCTCCTCCCGAGCTTCAGCCATGCACGGGTTCGGTGGGACCCGGAGCACGGCCTCGGGCAGGTACGTCTGCTGCCCGAGCCCGGACCGCTCGAGGATCCGCCGCTGGAAAGCGAGGTTCTCCTCGGTGAAGGCGGTCGTGAGCTCCGAACACTCCATGAAGGTCTCGCGGGTGCATATCCGGGCCGGGTCGGGCTTGTAGCAGGCGAAGTCGACGAGGTAGATTTTTCTGGGTCGGGTCATGAAGTAGAGAGTGACCAGAAACACCATGAGGGTCGCGCAGAGCACGACGGCGACGAGGTTGAACCTGAGTTGGTCCCAGAGCTGGGCCAGGTCTCGGGCCGTGAGGGTCGAGAGGTGGGCCGAGGAGATGCCGAGGAGTGGCACGAGGAGTAAATACATGGCGTTGGAGATGAGGTAGTGGTAGCCGAGCTTCACGTACTTGAGCCTCACCGACAAGAGGAAGTTCGGGAGGTTGTGGTTCGATGGTCCGTTCGAGTCTTGGCTTCGAGGTTCGACTGAGACGGGGACTGTCTGACCTGGGTTCTGTCGACTGATCTCTTGCTGTTGGTCGGCCATTTCTGCAGAAAAAGACAAGATTTTTGCAGCTTCGGGGACTTCTTGTGTGTCTTCTTCAGATGGGTTTACTGAAGAACTTGCTGGATTCAAAAGCAAACGGAGGGAAATGGCAGAGAGAGAGAGAGAGAGAGAGAGAGAGAGAGACTTAGCAATGCATGGGGAAGGTTGGGGAGTGTTTGGGGGTGGATTTATAGAAAGCGCGGAGAGCGCGGAGGAGTTATTAATGCGCGTATTGCTGGGACGAGTTTAGGTCAAACACCTGTAGAGAGATGAGAAGTTATACCATGTTATTGGTACATGTGTCCGGCTAGTTTGTGGCATGGATGACGGGGGGCCCCCCACGTTGATTATGTGGAAAATATTCGATTTGAGATTATAGGAATAATCGTTTGCTCTAAAAATTTCAATTATCAGATTATGGAGTGTAAACATTATAGGAATAATAGTTTGATAGTTACTCTCGCGAGAGGATCGATTTGATGACGTAGATTCGAATATATGCAAGCGAGCTCCGCGGGTAAAGTGTTGTTGAGAAACAATGCTTATAAAGAAGGAAACCATCGGATTGAGAACTCTATGGTTGGATGGCATTGTCATGGGTACGAGCGGTAGGACCGGGAGGACCCTAAATGTGGAGTGGCTGCCATGGACTAAAAATCTATGTACCTCCTGAAAATGTTGTGTACTTGTATACTTGGTACCAAAATTCGACGAGAAGAATATAATGCGGTAAATACTAATTTAGAAGTAAACTAAATTCGCATACACGAGAAAAAAAAAATTCTCTCTCGGATTTATACTGATTAATGATGGAGAAGCTATCCATTCTTGATACATAGCACTTATTTATAGTAGAGAAAAGCGTACCTTACAAAGAATAAAATATCGAACTTAATTCAAAATAGCAGCAAATCAAAGGTGTATATAAAGAATGAGGTTCATAGATGGGTGAACTTCTAACTCGGATATATCAACTTGAAACTTAGTATTTATTAGAGCATGGCACGAAATCAACTTTATGTTATAACTCGATCCGCTACATGTTGAATTAATATCCTAACAATCCCGTAAGAATTTGTAATAAGTTTTGTTAACAAGTGCTTCAAGCGCACCAATTAGGACCGATACAAATGACAAAAACGTATAATCACGCATTATGAAATTTCAAAACAAACAAATTTCAAGAGGTTGCATACTTCAAATAAAAAAAATTATATATTTCAAAAGTGCAATTAGCGATCACGAACATGTGCCTTAGGGCACCTTTCTAACCTTTCTTCAATTACAAATATAGTAAACTTTCATATTATTTCTTGGGAAAAAGTCACAAAAAACTTCAAATTTTGCCTACTGTAACAGATTTCTCCTTAACTATTTTTTATGACACAAAAAATCTCAAATTTGTATTCATGTGATACATTTACCTTAAACTTTTTTTGTGACACAAAAATTCCAAACTTTTTTTGTAACATTAAAAATCTCAAATTTTTTTCTGTGACGCTATTTTTTTTGGATAAATATCTCACACGGATACAAGTTTGTAATTTTTGGTGTTGCAATAAAAAATTTGGAGTAAATGTGTCATATGAGTACAAGTTTGATGTTTTTTATGTTATAGA
The DNA here is from genome assembly GCA_001662345.2 of Metrosideros polymorpha var. glaberrima. NCBI lineage: Eukaryota > Viridiplantae > Streptophyta > Magnoliopsida > Myrtales > Myrtaceae > Metrosideros > Metrosideros polymorpha. Next base: position 3,614,874 of record BCNH02000008.1, on the reverse strand, counting down.
AATTTTTTTAGAGTAAATGTATCACAATGAGTATAGTTTAGGATTTTTTTTATGGCTTTGACCCTTATTTCTTTTATTGTCATTAATTAACAAAAGTGGAGTTTATTTTAGAGAGGGATGGAGGTGGGGGGATGCAACTACTCCAACGAACAATCAATTGGTTAGATAACCGAGAAAATATTGGGCATTGAATGGTTTGACAACTGGGGAAACAGCGGGTTTGACCAGCGTACTGCCACGTCATCACCGTTTGACGCGCAGCGCGTAAGCCAATGCGTAATAACTTCGTGCAAGAGGGACAGTTGGTCCACGTTTCGCACCGGTATTGGTCGGAAGGTGATGACGGGGTAGTGTGTTGTTGTTGTTTTTTTTGGGGGGGTAGTGTGTTGTTGAGCGATGCATAATTACCACTCCCAATTGCTTGAGATTAGAAGTTCGATCACGTAAACCATGGCGATGATGCCTCTCCTCCCCCACCACCATCATGTGCTTCGTAGGTCATTAGTCATGGGACAAGATTGCACGCTTAGGTTTAGGTGGGGTGGAAAAGTGTAGAATCGGTTCTTTAACGTTTAATATTCCGATCAATTAAGCCTTTAGTATTTCGTGAAAAAGGAAAAGTTAAATCAAGTCCTAGACAGGATTTCCGACGTTGGAAACCGCTTGCGATTCTATGGTCCGTGGCTACGCAACATTAGAGAAAGGCCATGCGAGAGACGTAGAGGGTTTCCGCTATTGAAGACTCGAAAAAGAAAAAACCTAGTGACAATGAGTTCAGGAGTTGATTGTGGCCTTTCTCGAACGTTAAGGACTTTAATCAACCAAAATAAGAGGTTAAGGACTCGATCGATCGACAGCAAAACGTTGAGGATTGGTTGCACTATCGAATCTGATGGCTCGTCCCATACCAAATTTTTTATTAGACAACTCATATTTAATGTTTGTATGACACCTCTTAAAAACGACATATGTAAATATTTAGATTATTAACTGCCAAATTACTCCAAAATGAACAATTAGGACGTAACTAATTCGCAACACCTTAATCTCCTGTCAATATGTGTGAGTTCTTGGATGTGAATATCCTTGTTATTACAAGAGGTCACTTGATATGATCTTATTAATGACGAATTAGAATGAGGGTTTTTGGTGTACCAAAGTTGTTATGTGTTTAAATTTAGGGTGTATATCATGAAAAACCTCAAACTGGTACATAGGTGGCAAATTTGCTATAAACTAATTTTTTAACTACCAAAAATTCCAAACTAGTACACTTGTGATAAATTTATCCCAAATAAATTTTTTGACCACAAAAAACTTCAAATTTGTACACATGCGACAAATTTATCCTTCATTAATTTCCATTAAATTTGGTTAATTTCACGAAAAATCCTAAATTGGCATATCTATAACAAACGGAGGGTAAAACTCTAAACTAGTATACCTCGTTAATTGTCACGTGTTATCTAATGGTAAAATTTGACAAAAATTAATGGAGGGTAAATTTGTCACAGATATATTAGTTTAGGATTTTTTGTAGTAAAAAAAAATGTTTAGGATAAAAAAAATGTATCACGAATGTATCAATTTGAAAATTTTGTGGTATTAACTCTTAAATTTAATGCCAGAAAACTTTCTCACCCACCATGGGTGTCTACTGTCTAGTGAACTCGAAAAGTAAAAAAAATGCTTGTTAGAATAGAGATTTGTCCAGGATTGTTTTTTCTTTTCCCCTTGATGGGCATCTCGTGGAGTTCCCTCGTTTATGAATGTGACCTGTACCAAATTTTATGGGCATTTAACTCAGTGCAGAATGGATTATAATACTTTACGGGATTATCTCAGAACCATCAAATCGCTGATACATCCTGAAAGTTCGAGGCTAGCAAGCCCTAATCTAAGGCTGAGAGGGAGATGGGGAAGAAGGGGGAAGCGGAAGGGCCAGATGTTGAAGGAGGGAAAAGAGAAAAGGAAAGAAAAAAAAGAAAGAGAGAGAGTAAATCTAGCGGTCCAATGACTTTTGTGGTAAAGTGTCAATCTCTCAAGAATCTAAATTTAAGACGTAAAAATCCTTCTTTAAATTTAGAAGATCCATGTCCGTTCACAGCAAACTATTTAACTATGGATTGACCTCAAGCTAATATCATGGGTGAAGAGAAAATTTCACTCAAACGATGTTGATGGTCTGATGGTTTTAGAGAATTTAATTACGGCAAATAAGTCTATGTGCGTTTGATAACTCTCCAAAATTTTTAATTCTGCTCCAAAAGTAATTCCGAAGCAGAAAAGCATTTGGTAAAGAATTACTTCTTGAGCAATTTTCTACTTCTGAATAAGAATTGTGTTTGGTAAAATAAGTTATTCTCTAGGGCTAGAAGTGATTTTTTTATATTTTCACTTCTAATTTTCCTTCTCCTTTCTTTCTCAAGCTAGTAGGCCACCGCTGCTCCTGTCGCTGGCCGCCGCCATTGCCGTTTGCCAGTCGTAGGCTATCGCCGGTCCCCGTCGGTGGGTTTGTAACGCCGGTCGTCGGTCGCCGCCGGTTGTCGGTCGCCGCCGATCGTCGGTCACTAGTCGTTGGCTGTCGCCCGTCGCCGCCAGCTCCTATCAGTGGGTTTGTATCGTCGATCGCCGGTCGTCGGTGGGCTTGTATCGTCGATCGCTGGTCACCGGGCGATCGTCGACCACCGTCGATCGTTGATCCTCGACCACCGTCGATCGTCAATCCCCAACTGTCGATTGGTAAACTTACCAGAAGCATAAGTAGAATGAGGGCGTGTATAATAAACATTTCAAAAATTTATTTTTCATTTTCTTTTAAAATTGATTCTAACAAGAATTGATTTTTGTCAAAAATTGAATTATGAAAGAAAAAGGAAAATAAACGCACCCTAAAGCCCCCTCCATCTTTAGCTCCTACCCCCAAGAAAGGAGGACAGATCGATGTGGACAAGTCACGATCCTCCCACTTCTCATCAATGTGAAAGCTGGCTAATGCCTACTTAGACACGAAAGTGTACCCAGCAGATTAGTGCGCAACTGCTCACACAGCAAGTGGGTGCATGGGCACTATGTACTCCCATGTGTATATATATCTCCGAGCCATCACTTTCATGTTGTGTATGAAATTGGATTTGGGTTTGTGTAAAATTTGGACTGCCCGGACCGTCGTGGATATATTTATTACGTGCTTTTCTGATAGTGATTTGTCTTTTGTGGTTATTTCTAGAGGTGTCAATGGTTCGATTCGATTCTTCAAAAAAATCGAATCGAACCGAACCAAACCAAACCGAACCGTTAAGGATGGTGGCCGAACCGAACCAATTATGAACTGAACCAAAAATTCATTTCGGTTCGGTTCGGTTCGGTTTTTGAGGTTTGGTTTTTCTTTTTTTTTATTTCTTCCAATTCTTTTTCAGTGGCATGTCGAATCATCTGGTTGAGAGAAAGAACATGGTTGTTGATATGGCTTCGAGCTTCTATCCAACTGTTTTTGATCCTCTTGCCGTGAAGGCACTAAAGCTCAACCTTCTTGTCTTGTGCTCATTGTGTCTTGGAAGCCAAAAATCTGAGGATGTCTCACAAGTGGCTTCATTGTCTGTGGTGAATCTAGTCAAGGATGGTCTTGTCTCTGTGTCTGCTTTTAAATGGATGTCTCATAATGATCTTCTTCACTTCTTGCCGTTCCTTCAACGTTATGGTTGTTCAACCGAAGAATTAGAGCTAAGTGTACCATTTCCTTTTTCTGTTTCTAGCTATAGATTAGTATAGATTTTGATTCTTTACTAACTTCAGTGAATTTTTGTTGGATAACAGCTTCATCATCCATGAACGTTTATAAGTGAGCATGAGCTAGACATGCTCCTGCAGTACTGTCTTGAGCATGGTCATATCGTTGTTGTGGCCCGTTAGTTATGTTAGAGAACAACTTTTGATGTCTCATCGTGTGTAACTTGTGGCCCGTAAGTTGTGGTAAAAGTTAGAAATAGAAAAATGTTTCAATAAGAATGGTTAAATTTATTTTTTCAATTCAGTTCAATTAACCGAACCGAACCGAATTGAAATAAACCGAACCGAAAAAAAAAAGAATGGTTATTTTTCACTAACCGAACCAAAATGTACTAATTTTTCAGTTCAGTTCGGTTCAGTTCAGTTTTTCAGTTCAGTTCTGACATCCCTAGTTATTTCTAGCGAAGGGCATGCAATTTATATGTATTTATGAAAACTTGGTTAAATTAGGGATGTAAGTTGTAGGACCTGATCTACATGCTCTGGCAAGTTTAGCGATCTGAGCCATCGAGAACGAAACTTTATCCCAATAGCAACAGCTAGTAGAATCTGGCATATTTTTTACCTCATCGACTCATTTACCTAACGAGCTTGTACTTATGTCGATCGCCATAAAGAAAGAAAAAATAGGCTATGAATCTCTGGATGATGGAATTTTCATATTATTGGTTAAGTTTGTCTTCACAAAGGAGTCAATTTTTTTCGCCATCCTTGATTTCCCTATGGACTAAACTAAAAAGCACACCCAATCAACTGAGGTGCGCATCGAGTGGCAACTTAACACCAAACCAAAAAGGAACAACTCAAATCAATTGCAAAGTTAACACCAAATTTACCTTTTCCAAATGTAATAATCTCATGATTTACTTAATGACCTCTGCATTACATACACAAAAATACACCCCAACCGCATTCGCTTCATAAGGCTGACTACTCCGACAAGCAATGCTAGGAAATATTAGCTTCTCTACTAAATTTCACTTTAGTGGTTTGGCAAGATTCATTGAAATAGTTAAGAAGTCATCCGCTAAACATTGGAGATAATGTTTCGGCATGGTTAGCATTTCTCAATGTTAGGACATAAGCTAGTTTTGGAAGCAAAATTAATGGTTTGGGATTCAATACTCGAATATGACATGTATCCAAAAAACGGGCTGACTAAAAATACAAATTTCTTAGGTTGTACACTGTAAAGAGTCCATACATTTATTTGATGTGTCACATGGGCGATTCATGGCTGGTGACAAGTACGAGAAATTTAATACGGGGACAACCCCAGCTGGCTTTTGACTTCGCAGCAAAGCCACCTATCACTCATTGACCAAATAGACAATAAATGAGAGAAACAAACTGGAAATTGACCTTTTCCCAAAACAATAAATTTTTAAATGAAGGACTAACCAACGAAATTAAGTAAATAAATGGACCCTCCTTCGAACGATGCGTGTACTTCTCAGCATCATCTTTTGATCATCCGAATAAGCAAGCGTTTTCGCCGTACCCCTCTATTTAATGCACATAACTTCTGCTTCCAACCTACAACAGGATTGCCAATTTGTAGCCACAGCTGGGACTTCATGGTTCACCTGCACGGGTGGCCCATCTTGGGACCATGGTTTCTGCTCCACTCGGATCGAAGATACTAGACAGCAAGAAACATCCCACGTCTGTCTCATTTGCATTGAGAACAAGCAATGATTCGGAGAAAAGGAAGAAAAGAGCAATGACTGAGAAGATATCACCAACGTGGACGTGGTGTTTGTCAAATGTACATGTGAGGAGCTTCAGGACAAAACGAGTGATTGGTCGCTTGAAGTGAATTTTAAGCTTTGGATTTCTGTTTTGGTGTTTCCCAATAAACTGGGTTGGAATCGTTCGTAGTACGCGAAAATAGGCTAATGATTTGAAGTTACATGATAGCCATCGGTTTCGAAGAGAAGAGATTGACCAGACAAACAGCTAACATCCTCCGGGGGAAAATAAATTTTGTTGGGGGCCAAATGTCTAGTTGCACAAGTATAAAGAGGCCCCCAAGAAAGCACAAGTTGATGCATGCAAGTATGACTCCGATAGGCATTAGCCACGATCAATCCCAAGGGTGACAATTCTAAAACTGCGTTTGGTTGTCCAGATTCATATTAGGATAGGACAGAATAAAGTGGGATAAAAATCATCTTAATAGCCCGTACAAAATCACATCCTATATTTAGTGCCACTTAATATAGGATTAAGAATTTTCTTAAAATCCTTACTCTCTCTCTCTCTCTCTCTCTCATCGTACCTCCACTTTTCGACACTTCACTATTTTGCTAACGGCGATAGCCACCGGAAGCTCCTCTCTCTCGCAGCTCTTTCAGCAAACTAAACAGCCTCATGTCTGGGCTAGGGGTGTGCAAAAGAACTAATTACCGCTTGGACCGCCCAAAACCAGGCTAAATCAGGCAGTTCTAAGAGGTTCCCGTGGAGACTAGTCCAGGTCTCGATTTCAATTTATTGAAACCGGTGAGTATCGGTCTTGTTCCTAGTACCGAGTGTAGAACTGCCCACCTGAGCCACCCAAATCGGTACATATATATTAATTGTTATGTTGAAAATTTCAAAAACCTTAATTTGACAATCTAGCACAGTGAGCGACGCTCACATACGCCTCATGTCGCTCCCTTCTCTTTCATGAATTCTCTCAAGTCTCAACTCTCTCGCTTTCGGTCACCTCTCACCTTTGGTCCTCTATCGGTCGCTCTCGCTCTCGGTCGATTCCATGGACCCATGGTTTAAGGCACACTTGTGGTGGGGATTGGGAAGTCTTAGAAGGCATGGCTGGTTCCACGAATCCACCCAGGAACCGAATTAAACAAATAGTCCAGTACAAGGGTGGTTCCAGGAATCAATGGGTAGTTTTCGATTTCAAATTTGTGGAACCGGTCCTTCGTGGGTGGTTCCTAGTTATAGAGTGGGAACTGGCCCACCCTAGAACTAATCACTCTTAGTCTGGGCTACTCCTCGCCACCAGGCACTTTGGCCTACTAGCTTCCGCCTTTACCATTCCCTGCCGACAGCTCCAAATCTAGCGACGTCCCCCTGGAAACCAATTGCCCCCTCTATCACGCGTCAATCATTCTCCCCATCCCTCCTCCCGGCCGAGTCTCTTAACATCTCGACAGAGACGACAACCGCATAGTGGGCACTGTCATTAGCGGTAGCAAAACATTAATAGAGGAGGAGCAAATGACGGGGTTGGATCATAAGAAACTAATAGCGAAGAATTGAAGGAGATTGTCTATGTGAATGGTCATGACAATCGATTGGGTTTGGTTGAGGAGGAGGAGGAGGAGGGGCAGGTGAGAAGGTCGATTTCAATTTATTCTCCATATTGAATGATTGAACCATGTGGAGGTCCCATATCGCAATCATCCGATACGAACATGAGCGAGTTGGGAACAATTGATTGATGATTCCTCAAAGGATCAGTTAGAGAGCAGACCGCAAAAAGTGTCAAGAATTGTAGGTTCGTCACTGATATTTGTCGAATGCATCCCTCCATCATGGAAGATAATAGAGATTCTTTTTTTTCTTTTTTTAAATTATCCAATTTGGGTTTAACCCACCCCATGGCTGGTTATCTTATCTGACATTTTGTCAGGGTATATTTGGGTTTATCCGATCCGAAGGACGTTGCCAAATAACGGATAGAATAATTTCTTATTCTATCTAAACTCAAATCTGGACTACCAAACACAACCTAATGAAGAGTCTCCTGGTTTTAGAACGTTACGAGTTTGAGGCATTTCGTAAACAAACTTATGTTCAGATTTCATCTTGAGCATTTACGACGGATCTCGTCAAAAAAATTATCCAATTTGCAATAACAAGCTCGTCAACCTTTTCTAGCCACACACAAAAAAACATGCTCATCAACCTTAGACCTTAAAGTCTAAGGGACTAACTATATCTAAAGTCGGACATTTCTTGTCGGATATGGAACATTCATGACCATGCTGACATGAGTGTGGTGTGTCAATCTTCACTCTCCACAATTAGACATGTCAAAATGGGTTTATAACCCATTTTTAACCTATATTTGATAAGTTGAGTCGTTATATGGGTTACTTATAATTAGTAAATGGGTCATAAATATGTTTAGAATGGAAAAATCCAAAAATATATATAAGTGTGAAATGGATTCACAATTTATCCAAACCCAACCCACATCTATGATTCTCTCTTGGCCTCACAAGATCTTGCTCGCTTACTCCGTACTCTCACCTCAAGCAAACAATATCGTTCGTCTTCCTCACTCTCTCTATCTCTGCGCTCTCAAATTAAACGCCATGTCCTACCAAGCTGAATCCTCTGACGCACAATACCCAATTCTCTCTCTCTCTCTCTCTTTGTGCGTTCGAAGCAAAAGAGAAACTGTGGCTGGTCGAGAGGCGTTGATGTCGCTGGATGGCGGGAGGGACAAGAACATGATGCAGCTAAAGGAGCTCAACACTACCCTCTTCCCTATCTGCTACACCGATGGAGGCTGTCTCGAAGGGATTACTCTTGGACCAAAAATTCTATGCTTGGGCACAAAAATCCACTGCTCCTTCTTGGGCCCTTGGCAGTGGGGTCGAGTCCCCGGCGCGCTTGGGCCCAAGTCCATCGATGTTGAGCCCATGTCTTTGGTGCCTTGGCCCAGGTCCATCTAGGCCACACCCGAGACCTCGACTGCCGCCCCTAGGTCCTTCAAAACCAGCCTCAAGACATTTGTGCCCAAGATGCCAAGCTCGGTAATATCAATGCCAAGCCCCAGTCCTCGACACTTGTGCCAGAGTCCATTGAGGCCAATTTTTCTATTTAAAAAATTTGATTTTTAAAAAAATATATTTTGATTTGATTTGATTTTATTTTTCCTTCTTCACCCGTTGGTCGCCTGGCCTCGGCAACCGGCGACAGGTGCAAAATGACAAGGGCCGGGCTTGGGCAAGGCTCGACCTCACTAGATCCCGGTGAGCTCGATCCGCGCTAGACTCGGGCGAGGCTCCACGAGGTCGAGCTCGCCAGATCCTAGCCAGGTCAACCCTCGCTTGTGGCATGTTACTGGCCATCGCAGAGGCCTAAAGACCGGCAAAGGAAGAAGAAAAAAGAAAAAGGAAAAAACATTTAAAAAATCATTTTATTAAATTACAAAAATTGTCCATGTCAATGCGGCCGTGCCACGTTGGACAACCGGCATCGACATCAACAATTTCAGACCCAATGTGATTTTCCTTACCAAACGACAGAAAATTATTTCCAGTTAATTTTCAGGTCTTAGCCAAATACCGTAAAATATTCTCATTTTCCTGGAAAATACTTTTCTAAAAACCATTTTTTTAATATGTCACGTTTTTCATGAAACAAATGGAACTTTAGATTGCTCTAGTTTTGGGTGTTTTGCAGGTATTGTGATTGAATTTTTTGTAATTCTTTCGGTTAGTTCACGAGTTGTTTGAAGAAATGCCTAACAAGGCTTTCTCATGAAAAAAGTGGGACTGGATGGTTTGAGAGAGTGACAGTTGAGCTTGCGAACCATGTCCTAATATATTGTTTCATGAAATCATAGCTATGTGCTATAATAGAGAAACCATGGGTTTGTTGCCACTGTGTATCTATGCGATGACCATGATCGGGATACTCGTGAATTTTATGTTTTGAAAAATAATCATAATCATTAGCTACAATAGTAATTATATTTATTTTGACTGAGTAAGCATTAATTTTTTTTTTCTTATTTCAAGAAGAAAACTATCGAAATGCATGGACAATTAGAAAGAGTAAAGCAAATATAGGAAATAAAAAAAAGTAGCTGGGAATGTATATGCATTGTAAATATAGTTTTTTATGGACTTAAAATGAATGGGTACGGATTTTCATAAATTGGATTACATATTAATGTGTTTAGTAATATGGGTCGGGTCGAGTTAGGTATAGGTTACCAAATTTGTATTACATATAGATGGGTCAAACCTGATTAAATGAGTCGATTTGAGTTGAATCATTTTCGACCCGATCCACCCATTTGACAACCTACCGCAACTTAAGCATTTGTACGAAAAGAAAGTGGAAAACAGAACTCTTATTGGCTAAGAGGCATGTGAAATCATTTTCCTAAGACGATGAAGCACCAACTATTAAATGTAAGCAAATAACTCCCAAGATATAAGTCAGCCTCCAATACTTTCTCAGAGTAAACATACGAGAAAATGGAACAACAGAATGAAGGAATTCGTTTACATACAACATTTGACTGCAGAAATACGTTACACAAGGTCCGAACAATGCGTGTTATCGTTGGACACGACCATTGGACGGTCAGAGCAGTCAACTTTCAACACACACAATCATACAAAGAGTTAACATGTACTCCAAAAGGGAATTCGGAATCGTTTCGCCTCAAGCTTTCTCAAATTTTAAAGGGATGATAACACAAATGATCTTTAAATTTTGATCCAATGTGCAATATCGTCCCCGAACATTTAATTTGTGCAAGGTGGTCCTGCTTTTGACGAAAACATGGAGTTAAAACTGAAGATCTCTTAAGTTGCCTTGCCAGACACTGATACAAGGGGTGTTGGCGATGGTGATCGCCCCATGGCTACTAGATACATGGTATTAGTCCAATCTAAAAGCTTAAAATGATAGATCGAGGGAGATCACATGTATACAAAGAGCATATAAACTCCCACGTGGAAGCTGAATTAGGGATGACACATGTAATTCGACGAACGAGGCATACACGAAATAAACTAAAGTAGAACCTGATTTTGATACCATGTTAGAAAGTCCAACCCAAAAGCTTAATCTATTAATTGGAAGGAGACCACATAAGTATTAAAGCATATAGGACACGTTGTCAAGCGATGCAGGATAATATTTTAACAATTGTCATAAGCACTTCTTATACTCTTTAAGTTTTCATGTGAAATATTTATATTTCGGTCCTCTTAAATTTAGATTTTGCCCAATTGGTTCACTCACCCCATCCCAAGTTAAAACTACAAATCCGTCACCGTGCCTCCTATTCCTCAGCCTCCACTAAACTTATGATCATTGAGCTTCAAGATGTGGCTGGTAGAACCTTCATGGGCTTGGCAGTAAAGGGTACAAATGGGCCAGATGGTGGAGCAAGAGTCTTTAAATGACTTGCGATTTACCATCCCAATTACGCATTTCATGTTTTGTTTTATAAGTAATTACTATGCATTTCATGTTGTTTGAGCCTCTCAGAGGAACATGCACACATCGACCTAGAACACAAATTCTTATTGCACCCAAAAAATTTCATTTCGGGCAAATCATCAGCTTTTCTAATCAGAGGATTTCGTTGATACTTTTGTGTGCAACCGTAGTTTCACATTTCTTGTACCACATTTATTGTCATAGCCTGCATTTCTGTTAGCAAAATCGATCTATTTAAACTATAGATGCAATGTGGATTCATGTTACATAGATGGGCCAAGACTTCTATAGGACGAGCCTGTCATATGCCTTGATTTATGTAAACAAGTGGGCCAAGCCCAGCCCAAACAATCTTGCAAATAGAGGATCTCACAAATGATGATCCTCTCTAGTTTGCATCAATTGGAAACTTTCTTTGATTTTAAACCAACCCTTTTTGTTCTCCAATTGATGATCTTGGGAGAAAAAAGTATGTCGGGTGTAGCCTTATGCAAAATACTTGGAGCGTGTTTAGTCAACCTGGATAAAGAGCCAAATAGTATAAAATTATCATATTCAACGTTTGGATGCACACTTGTACTGGGATAAGCTTGGATAAATCCAGATAAAAGGTCGGATAAGTTATTTGGGCACTCAGGGTGGGATAAAATCATACCACAGAGATTGAATAAAAGAATCCAAAAATAAGGGGGGGATGTCACGCCTCTTGGCCGACCTCCTCCTGATGGTTGCTTCAGATTTCTTGGTGCCCTACCCCTATTTCGTCCCTCACATTCAAAGCCATTGCGGTGGCCAACCACCATGACAACACACGAGACCACTGTCACAGTGGTTGCCCTTGACAGGCAACTCGCTGTGAAGGTGGTCGCTTTTGACAGGGCACTACCATCATGGTGGTCACTTGTGCAGGTCAAGTTCACATCTAGGTGAACTTGGATCTCGATTTGGACTCTGGACATTCAATTGCGGTGGTCTCAAGCAACTACCATGATAGATGCGACCACCACATGGTCGTTCAACGAACTACCCCAACGGTAGGGGCTCATAGTGGTCAGCTCCATTAGATTCCCGAGTCCTCGACCCCTATTTATATTTGTCATGATATCCCATGTTTTACCAAATAGGAGATAGTATATCACAATCCTGTCTCATCCTATTCAATTTAATTCTCGTCCGAACAATCAAACACATCCTAATCACTTTCATTAACTTTTGTTATCTTAATCCATATGAGGAATGATGATTAACTTTAAGTTGCTTTTCATTACTTTGAAGTAATCACTTCTACTTGTATTTATAATGCATAAAGGAAAAAAAAATCAGGTTTCAGAAATAAAAGAGAAAAACATAAAGTATTGTAATGTGAAACCACATAAAGCACTTTAATCAGCTAGGGCATGCTTTACATATAAGCAAAAACTCACTACACATAGGCTCCAAGGAATTCGAATAATGCTTAGATAGAGATTCGCACATTTAAGTATGCTGACAAGGAATATATAATTTTCCTTTTGGGTATAGTGACAAGGAAGATCTCTATTCGACCTTTAAACAGAAGCAAAAGTCATTTCCAACAATGGATGAATAGAAACGGACTATTTACTCTGATTGACACTATATTCAAATGGAATCAAATGTTACTTGCTGATTTAGGAAAGTGACCCTAACCCAACATCAATTGTCCCAAATGGGGGCCATTAATTTTGGATTCCTCTAATTAAATTGAAGTTGCCTTTTCATGCACGATGGAGAGGGACATTAAAGTTGGATCGATTCTTAATCATAGTTAGTCATCTGAGGAATGATGTTTAGGCATAGCATTGCATTATTGCTATTGCAATAGTTTCTTTATCTCTCTCTTTTTTCCTTTTGAATTGACTTAATACATTGCGCACCACAAAATATTAGGACATAAATCTTAAACGTGAAATAGTATATCAATAAATATTTAGCATAAATCTAAAGTCATGAACAACCTCGAGTAACTTGTGAGCGGTTAAACTAAGTCTTCCTCATTTTCATTTACACATTTAACCAATTATAGGAGATTTTGTCGAGCCGTAAATAAGTCGGTACAATCAATCAACTCCTAAAAAACACGTGAGATCGCCACTAATTCTTTCTCATTTTCTTTGTAAACTACAAAACTCCATATTTCACGTAATACTAGATGGTCACAAAATGATTAATCCAATTTAATCTCCAGGGATGAAAGGACACGCAAATCGAATTCTTCAGAATTCTAGGCCATGACCACTGTGCTATTTAGTTTACTCTTCAACTGAGCAGTGCAAACGTGGAAAGGATCGATCAATAAGTTAAAGCCGATAGACAGAGTAGCAAATACATACAGATCCAAGATAAATACTGTACAAAAGCCATATAAGGTTCTTTTAACAACATTTCGTCCATGCAAATTAGAAAAAAATCATTTGAAGAACTATGCGGGGGTTGAGATAGATCAAAGCAAAATCGAATTCTTTTAAGCAACATGAAAATCCTTCAGAACAATTGATTTTAGGTTCTTTGAAGACGTTGACCTTGCCATTCTTGTCCTTGCCTCATTCATTAGGTCTTCCTCCTAGCCAAAAAAGCCATGTTCACGAGAAAGCCCTTGAACGTTTGAGAATAGACGATCTATAATTTGTGATGTTGACCCCCAAATCTAACACTTTATATATTTAGTGGACCGACTAGGCTTATTTGGCAACTTTTCGGTGTCTTGTCATTGGTCCACATGTCCAGACCATCCAATCATTCGCGACAAAATGATGAGCCTTCGATAATATAGTGTGCATTATTATTGCAACTTGCACCATATTGACAAACTATATTATAAATGCAGATATTTTCACCGCCGGAACATTTCTCTATTGCGGCATCCGCTAGTCCTTCCAAGCACAAATTGGTTCCAGAATTTCCTTAGTAATAGTTTGTTTATTATACTATAAGCAATTAAATTAGTATATCCTTTTAAAATATTCAATAGTTTCCACCGAAGCCGATTGGCCACTACCCTAAATGGAATCGAGGCCGGGCAATTTTGTTGGTAAAAGATCTTTGTTGGAATCAAATGTCCTCATATGCTTGGTATATTCCAGTGAGGAAACTCTCATATTAGACCAAAAAAATGTAAAAAACGAAAAAGAGAAACGCCTTTTGTTTTCTGTTTTCTTTTATCGGTAGTAAGAGTTGGGAGGAGCGTCCAGTACAGCTATCATCTCTAAGCGTTACTCACCTGCCATGAAATGTTCGGTTTAAGTCGTAATTAATCGGTCCACCTGTGAGTGTAGTGTGTCAGAAGCTTGTAAATCTGTCTTGAGGCAACAAATTTCCAAGGTACAAGCTGGCCCTTTGCTCACGACATGGCTCGAATTTGTAATCTCATGAAAGATTGTGCGCTCTTTTATCATTGGACTACCACGCTCAACGCCAACTTTACACCTCTTTTGATGTCCACTTATCTTAATCACAGATATAATAGTTTAATGACTCCCGCGGACAATTAAAAATTCTTGTCTCATTGATTAAAAAAGAAGAATTTCTATCAAAATAATTTGCTCTATTTTGTTCGTTTTTAGATTTTCTTGGCAATATTAAGTTCTTGTTTGAATTTCATAAAAGGTCAACTGTATTTTCTGCTCTTGCATTCCCAATATCAAGTGTTGGAGCTTGCCCCCTAAATTTTACAGAACACAGAATTATCAGCCGTGAAATCTCGATTTCTATATTTCCGCTGAATGTGTGTGGAGATAATTGCTTGTCCTCCTAAAGTTTTCGAAGTGTTTTAAATATAAATAATGTGCTTGATTCTCCACGTGTTTCAGATATAAGAGTATTGACATTATATATTATATAAGGCAAGAAATTTTTTTTTCTTAAGTACATTAATGTAGATCAAAAATAATTTTTTGAGCTCATTTCCAAATCTTGTCACAATATCACACGTGTTTTTTTGCACTTACTTCTTTACATCGATTTAAACATACTGAGCTGACTACTAAGTGAAATTGTAATTTCGATGCCAGAGATCCAAGAAAAGCAACTAAATTTCATCCATGACTATGAAAGCATAAGCTTTTGAGTTCAAATCCTTCAATACCTCTGTTTACCTACACTACCATGTATTTTCACGGTTTGAGGCTTAACAACGATAATCTAATATCGTTGCTGGTCTTAGTCTCTTGCAATGCCACTTTTCAATGCTATAGACAAGCTTTTGCCAATGAATCTTACTTTTGCCATGCTACGGCAATGATATGAATTCGTCGCCAAGAGCTATGCCGATGCAGCTTCGCCGATCGACGAAAGGTGGCAATTCTCGTTGCGAATGTCTGTAGCGACAAAATTATTGGTTTTACCAATGAACTTGGTTCGTTGGTAGAGCTCGATTTTCTTATTGCTAATTGACAGTACCCTTTCATATTTGATCGAAAATATCATTAGAGTTTAGCAAAGAAACGGTTTCATTTCTGTTGTCTACATCATCATGCCTTTCTCGCAAGACTGACAAAAACTGTACATACTTCTAACTAGAAAATGCCAAAAAAAAGTCCCAAATTGTTTAACAACGACGGGCTTAGTTATCTACATTTTGGTTGAGTTTTGTATGTATTGTATTAGCCTCTAACTCATTATCGGACGAGAAAAACCCAGTAAGATTGATGGGGGTTTATAGTTAGAAAGAATTTTGCATCAAAACTTTCGATTATTTTAGGGTTTCTTTTGGATGTGACAAATCTCGTGTTCAAATAACAGCTTCTTCATCCGCAATAATCTTAGGTGTTATCTAACTCATTCTATGAATTGCGCTTTATGAAAATGGACAGGACAATTTAAAAGTATCGTTGGAATAAATTAACTATAAAAAAAATCAAAATATATAGTGGACAAGGGACGATAATTGCGATAAGCTACACGATTACTAGAATCCTGCACTTTAATCCTGCTTCCTCCATGTTCTTTTTTTTTTCTTTTTTTTTTATGCTGTTATTAGTTGGACATCACTTGTGCACTTTGATCTATGCTTGTTCCCTCTTTCTTATGTATGTAACATCTCTATCGAATAAGTGGGATTGTCGCTTTTGCTCCCAAAAGCGACAGCCGCTGAAGACTTTTCATTGGGTCGTCCCCATTTGCTTTGTCATTAAAAAAATGGAAAATAAATGAAAAGGAGAAGAAAAGCATTATAAGCGTATCAGAAGATAATTTAGATTATCCTTATTTTGACCGAGGATTCTTATTTAGTCCGTCATGATTCATGTGAGACTCGAGGAATATAAGTATATAGAGAGAAAAGAAGCGACATAAGAAAAAGAAAAGAATAAAGATGAGTTTATAGTAAAGTTTATAGTAAAATAAAGGTAAGCGTGACGGAATAACATGTGCTTTTTGTGCATATTGTTATGCACATTTGAAGTATAGTGCGCTAAATAATACATAATTAAAGTGTCCTTAGTGTAAGAAGCCACTCAAGTTTGAAAGAAGAGTGGTTACAAGATCCACATTGCATATATAATCCTCAAATTTGATGATGCATTTGATACATGGCGTGCCTTTTGGTTTATTATGGTTCTCCTGTCTTCATTCCTTTTCTAATGCATATTTGAATAGCTATAGTTAGCAACTCCAAAAGCAATAAAAATGTAATTGACAAGCATCACGAGAATGGGTAATCTCACAATTCTAGTCTTCTATAAGGGCTTAAGTGAAGAAGGGTTTAGCCAAGGGGTACCAATAAAAGAGGATTTACGCTTAAAAAAAGTAATTTTGAACAAGTTATTTTTTGTCGTACTTAAATCGCCGCGACACGTTTTGAATTTTCCCCTTTTAGGAAAAGAAAATTCTTCTTTCGAATTTCATACTTCAATGCTCCTCAACTGGTAATTGAGGAAAAGTACCAAAAAAGTCATAAATCTATTATATTTGTACCAATTCAGTCATAAACCTTTCAATTAGACCAATTTACTCCTAAACATTTTGTAGTTGTACCAATTGACTCCATTCGGCCAATTTTAGCCAAAAATTGTTGATTCAAATGCTGATCCTACGTTGTGCAGCCATCACTAATGTGGACATTTTTCAATAATTAAAAAAATGAATTTTTTCTTTTTTTTCTTTCTTTTTTTCCCTTTCATTTTGGCAATCAAGGGCCGCCTCGCTTGCAATCGGCGAGTTTGTGAAAGCCTTGGGTGAGGGCCTTCACAGCTTCACTGGCTTTGGGCGAGGCATGAAAGGGTAAAATTTTTAAAAATGATTCTTAGAAAAATCACTAATAATTGTACATATTAGCACCAGTTGCACCACGTAGGACGGCTAGCGTTGCCAGCGTCCACGTCAGCAATTTCCAGGTAAAATTAGCCAGATGGATTCAATTAGCATAAATGCAAAAGGTTTATGACTAAATTAGTCCAATTTAAAGGTTTATGACTGAATTGGTACTGATGCAATAGGTTTATAACTTTTTTTTGTACTTCTTCCCCCGTAATTGGTAGCCACAGACAATTAGCATATACTTCACTTCCCATTTCCCGAAGTTAGGGGAGAAATAGAATGCTCGGTGAAATAAAGGTCATGTGTTTGCAAGTCGTCGTCGTCGTCATTTATTTAGTTCTCTTCTCGGATTTGGACGTACCCGAGTGGAGTATTTTCAGCTGCCGCCGCAAATAAACAATGAGGACTAATTCATATAAAACACGAGAGGGAAAAGAACGAAAAGGACATCAACGAGCTTCGTGACTCCCGTTTTAATTTCTCTCTACAAAGACGGCTAAGCAATAACGACAACGCTTTGAATACTTCTTATTGGGTAATTTTATATGGCTCATTCCGTCGGTATTGGGGAAAAGTACACCAAAAGTGCAAAAAACTATGTAAGGAGATCACTTTAGTGCCAAAAGTTTTTACCGGCTCACTTAAGTGCCAAAATTAAAAAAAAAAATGGATCACTTTAGTGCCACAGGCGAAATATTCCGACCAAAAAAATTATATTGAATTTTTAATTTAAAAAAAATCCACATCAACTTTTCTTTTATTTTTTCTATTTTATTATTTTCAGAAAATTAGTTAAAAAAAAAATAGAGGGGTGGGAGGGGTGAATGCAGCGGCGAGGGCTACACAG
Source organism: Metrosideros polymorpha var. glaberrima (assembly GCA_001662345.2). Taxonomy (NCBI): domain Eukaryota; kingdom Viridiplantae; phylum Streptophyta; class Magnoliopsida; order Myrtales; family Myrtaceae; genus Metrosideros; species Metrosideros polymorpha. The sequence goes on along the minus strand of BCNH02000008.1, from coordinate 3,596,762 downwards.
CCCTCACCGCCACCGCCCCACCCTTGCCCGCAATGGTGGGGGAAGGCCGACGGGGGTCGCCGAGCCCCAGCCAGTGGCCGGTGACCCCCGCCGACCGCAAGGGGGGCCGAGCGAGGGTCGCCAATGGCCGGCGAGGGTGGGGCGGCAACGGCGAGGGCTATGCAGCCCTCATC
>BCNH02000008.1:3521922-3596549 GCA_001662345.2 Metrosideros polymorpha var. glaberrima | reverse complement strand
GTTTGTTTTTTTTAAACTAATTTTCTGAAAATAATAAAATAGAAAAAATAAAAGAAAAGATGATGGTAAACTTTCCGGCAAGCCACATCAGCTTGAAAAATTAATAAAAAATGGCCACGTAAGATTTCCGACGAACTTGACACTAAAGTGATCATTTTTTACAACTTTTGGCACTAAAGTGATCTCCGTACACAACTTTTGGCACTTCTGGTGTACTTTTCCCGTCGGTATTGCGATGCAGACACTATCTTGCAAAAACATGAAAATAAGGAAAAAATAAATAAAGAAAAAGAGCGGTCCGAGTGTGTTCTAAATCCTTCATAACGAGGCTTATAATAATGAGTGGGACATCTAAATGATTAATTAATTGGATTAGTACAATTCATGTCCCAACATATGGTGCTCATATTATTTAATTGATATTGTGAAATTGATGATTAGGTGAAGCATCCCTTGACGGGCTTTTATCATGAAAGGTGCACAAGAACTTCTTTGCGAAAAATGTCTATGGCTCTTTTGTTTGTTGGGGTATTATGTGTGTCCCTCGAGTTTAATTTTTCTAACACAAGCCTGATTTATCGCCGTTAATTTACAATGTTAGTTAATTTCTAAAGGCATCTCTAACCCAATGAAAAAAAAAAATAATGGAGGTGGCTTATGAAAAAAGAAGTTACTTAGCCTATGTGCTAGAGGTTAATCATTTGAATAAGCAAAATCTCTCTTTTTCCAGATTGTGCTCTTTACATCAAATTTTTTGGAGAAAGAATTGATGTGCTCCCTCTAAATTCTTCTACCAATTGTTTAGGATGTCACATGAGTATGCGAAAAATTTGGAGGCAGTTTTATGGGCGCGACTCTACTTAGGTTAAGATTCCAAGGAACTTCACAATCTTGTTCTTTTGGATATATTTATGGTGGAATGTCAATACTGCTTTGATAAAGAATTCTCTAAATTTCCCGATACTCTTTTGGATGGGATCCAATACAACAAGGTAGAGTATTGTAAAATTTATTCAGAACTCCATGCGATTTATATACCTTTAAATAGTCTCGTCTTCCTACTTTTTGGAAGAATAATGATACGGTGGTAAAGATAATCTTCATATATTTGATTTACAGATCGATATGAATAATATAAAACCAGTCCCTTGTCGATCATTAATTCGAGAACTCTTGCTCTTCGTAACTTTTGAGCGTGCACTCAAAATGAGAACATTCCGTTGGATGTATGATTATGGTAATGCCGTACCAAGTCATCACATCTAAATTGTTCGGTAAACTTTAGGCGAACGAACTCCATGTTTATTAAGCATTTACGTATATTTCCATTTGCATAAGTATTTTACAAAGATCAGTCAGCGCGTCCCCAGCATGTGTATCTCTTTTCTCCATGGGAAAGCGATCGATGCCAAGATGGAGGTCGCAGTCGCACCAACCCCCCGTGAACTGAACTTTCCCAGAAACTCGAAGAGGGGGGTGGTTGACGCTTTGACCGGAAACCCTACCCCAAGTTGCAGGAACTACTTGCTACTGGCAGATGAAGAAGAAAACGATATTTAAAATGATTTGCGCATGTTGTGTAATGAGTTAGTGGTGGCCAGTCCATCTCTGAAACGACGCCCTTCCTTCACACGCTCCAGGTCTGCAACGCTGCTTTGAAACGTCACTTTCCTTATTTTTTTCTCGCCCGAGAAAATTCCAGGGGAAAATGACAGAAAGCACGCCACCGCCAACAAGCGCCCACATCATCAAAAGAGTCTCGTTTTTTCTTTTCCTTTTTCTCGAATTTTCTCCCTTTTGGAGGCATGCGATTCGCCGATCTTTGCCCACCAGCCTATCATCACTACGGTATTTATTGGAAAATCTGCCGATTTAAGGTATTTTTATATTAACGTTGGCATTCGCTGTCGTGATTGTTTTTTAAGCGGCGGCAACTTTCAGTAGCTGTCTTCTTTCATATGTTTCTTGCTCTTTTCGACGTACTCGTTTTCTCGGAAAATCTCTACCGTTCATTTCCCCTCTCTCTCTCTAGTCGCATTGCCGACAAAATAGGACTGCTAATCTCCCCCAATGAAATATTTAAATAGGCTATTCCCTTAACCATGGATTATATATAAAATTAATAAATCACTTTTTTCTATGCTGCTAAATTGCGAGAATAGTTTGTTTGAGCGCTCTCGACTTATGTTGGCCCTCCTTCACATGAAACGTTAAATCGCGTGGGACCCACGATCACAAGCCTTATTTGGAGGCTCGTTTTGGCATTTTCTTCGTATTTTCAAGCGACGTTGACTGATTCTGTGCTTATCGAGGGCGAACGGAAAAGATCGTGAACTCGAGAACCCAAACCAGCTTGGACCAATTTTTTCTGCCTCGAATAATCGTGCCATTGTTTTCGAGGGTTGTATAGATTTTTTTTTTTTTTTGGGAGAAAGAAAAAAATACCCCGTTGTCTATGTATGGATTAATACTTGACTTAGAATGTGGGGCACGATTGATTAGAGAGTTGAGAGTGTGACTGACTAGGTCGGAACTATATAATGATGGAAAATTATGTGACTAATTATGGCCATTGGAATTAACGTTTCGTTTGTTTCTCGAAAAATGAATAATTTGAAAATTATTTTTCAAATCATTCATTTTCTAGCAAAACAAAAGCACCTTTAATGCAATATCATCCGAAAAATTAGTCCATAATAACCACATCCATTTTATAAATGAGTTAGAGATATTGATATGTTTCCTCTTGAGCATCCTCATTTTACATGACAACGCAAAAAGGGTATTTCTCATTTTCCCAAATCTGAAGGCTCAATCAGGAGTAATTTACTTGTGGAATCAAAATGCGATTCGCGTGCAGTTTTTTACTTGTCGAAACCATAATTGCAGTAAATTAAGCCAATCGTCCTTGCAAAATTGCTAACAATTCCTCGATTAACTGGAGGCGTATTTTTCGACCAAAAAAAAAAGAGAAGGAGGGGCGTAATTGAAAGAACTCGTCACAATCTTCCTAATAGCTTTGGTAATTGCATAAATATGTCTATTAGATAATAATGGGGAACCGAAGATCAATTTGGATTTGATCATCCTTTGCCAGCTTGATTTCAAATTGAGATCGCACAAGAAAATGGATTTTATTAACATGGTTGTTTTTTTTTTTTACTTCTAGAAAATTCAATTAGGGAATTGGGGCAGTCAAAGCCCCCAACGGCACGAGTCAACGAGAAAGGGAGACCAGTAATTACGCGGAATTCAAACCCGAATATACCTGGATATTATTATTTTTCTTAATCATTCAATTTTAGGCAGTTTAAAAAACGTTTTTAAAAAATAATTAATCTTTTATTTCAAAACTGGAAGGATTAGTCTGGATTACTACGTCGACTCAACACTACCTCATCAATGGCCAGAATGACCATAACCAGCTTGTATCGCCCCAATTAGTAATTAAACGATAAGAAAGGCCGGGGGTATTTTCGTAACTTCACTAACCAAGTGGTCTTCTTCTCCTTCCTCCCCAAAACTCGTATATAAACTCTCGTACAGACCCGCCAGCCTCTGCCCATAACTCTTCCCTGTATATACCCACGCACGATCTCTCTCTCTCTCTCCCCGTCGCCGCCCCCTTTCTCTCGCTTGAAGGGCCCATGGAAGGGGCGGCTCCTCCTCCGCCTTGCGCCGCCGTTTTCGGCGGCTCCCAACTACCGGGAGAGCAAGAATTGGGCGGTGGCCGGCCGTGTCCCCGGCCAACTCCTCCTCCGGCCTCCAGCGCCGCAGTGGGCGGGGGGTCCGAGCTCCTGGGGAGCAGCAAGTTGGGTCGCCAGGATTCGGGCGCGGCCCTCCTGGGGAAGTACCTGATGGGGCAGCTCCTCGGCCGGGGTAGCTTTGCGAAGGTCTACCGGGCCTCGTCGCTCACCGACAGCTCCCCGGTGGCCATCAAGATTATCGACAAGACGAAGCCCATGACGTCCGCCATGGAACCGCAGATACTCCGAGAGGTGGCGGCAATGCGGCGGCTCCAATCCCACCCCAATATACTCAAGATCCACGAGGTGATGGCGACTCGGACCAAGATCTACCTCGTCATGGAGCTGGCCACCGGCGGCGAGCTCTTCTCCAAGATCGTCCGCCGCGGCCGCCTCACCGAGCCCGTGGCCCGGCGCTACTTCCAGCAGCTCGTCTCTGCCCTCCGCTTCTGCCACGGGAGTGGCGTTGTCCACCGCGACGTCAAGCCCCAGAACTTACTCCTCGACGCCGCCGGCGCGCTCAAGGTCTCCGACTTCGGCCTCTCGGCGCTTCCGGAGCAGCTCCGCGACGGGCTCCTCCACACGGCGTGCGGGACCCCGGCATACACCGCCCCGGAGGTGGTTTGCCGGCGCGGCTACGATGGCTCCAAGGCCGACGCCTGGTCCTGCGGCGTCATCCTCTTCGTCCTCCTCGCCGGTTACATGCCGTTCGACGACCACAACCTCGTCGCCATGTACAAGAGAATCCACACGAGGGACTACAATTTCCCAGATTGGATCTCCAAGCCCGCGAGATACATAATCCACCAGCTTCTGGATCCGAACCCCAATTCAAGAATGACCCTCGAGGCTCTCGTGAACACTTCCTGGTTCAAGAAATCCTTGAACCCGAAGCCCAGGTCCGATCAATCCCCGATCGCCGAACCCGATATGCAAGATTGTAAACACCACGCGATCGGGACTATGAATGCCTTCGACATAATATCGCTGTCCTCAGGGCTGGACCTGTCGGGGCTGTTCGAGGCCACGAGTGGTGCGAAGGGGAAGCGGTTCACGTCGAGGGCGTCGGCTGAGGCGATCGCGGAGAAGGTGCAGGACGTCGGGAGCAAATTAGGGTTTAGCGTGGAGAGGAGGAAAGGGGGGAGCATAGGATTAGGGAAGGGGGTCGGGTCAGTCCTGGCGGTGGAGGTGTCCGAGATTGCGGAGTCGCTGCTGTTGGTGGAGGTGAGGGTGGTTGGGAACGGCGGAGTGAGCCTTGAGGCGGTTCAGTGGGGGGATTGGAAGGCGGGGCTGGATGAGATTGTGCTTTCATGGCACCACGACGCGGTTTGAAGGCGGCGGCGAGAGTGACCAGTTTCCGAAGAATTCCGGGTCGACACAGCCGGAAAAGTTCCAGGAACGATGAGAAGTGACGAATACAATTAGGAAATTTTTTTGTGGGTGGGAGGGACTAATCTTGAGGAAAGAGGGGGTCAATCTTGTATATAGGGTGGTAACAATTTATTCATAGAGTTGGTGATTAAAGATTTTTGTTATAGATTTCAATCTTGTAGTTTGATGAGCAATTTCCCTAAGTCATCATAGTTTGCCGATGGCAAAGTCCTTAGGTTCTCAGGAGCAATTCGGGACATGGCCACCGACACTTTACTTGTTCTTGGATGCATATGAACCCAGTGAACGATAGTGACAAACCTATGCGTCTAAAGGACGGAGCTCGACCCAAAAAACACACAGGAGAGTAAAGGATGGAGAATAGTCCTATCTAGCCCGTCACGACTAACTCAAGCTGTTTCTTTTAGTGCGGCTAAGATGGGTTTCTAGATAGATAAGTCTGATGTGGATTCAGCTTCTCAAGGGCTATCGGAGCTATCGGATGGGAAATATTCGGCTTCTATGACCCGACGCCACAAGGAGTTTGGCCGTGCCTTGAAAATGTCGAGAAAGTAGGTATACCGAATTATTGGTTAGACATGTCTTGCCATTACACCCCTTGACCCGGACTCTCCGGTGAAAAAACCCGATGCCTCGAAAGAATTGCGACGGAAAAGGAAAGTCAAGCCTCGAAGTCTAAAGAGGAAACCCTATTATGCCCGAGAAGAGGGAGTTCGATAAGTGGTAGGCCACAAAGGTTTGTTCCTTTTTCTCGACTCCCTTGACAAGTTGGAAGACACATAAAGTGAAAACACTGAGTGCACTAAGGCTTGAAATCATGCCCGATCGGGTGAATCACAGAGCACAAACATAACTCGACTAACTTCAAATGATTTTTGAGCATCTTCACCTTTCTATGAATTATATAAATTATTTGTTAGATAACCCAAAAAATAAAAAATAAAAGAATACGCTTGGACACGCGCAAGGCACGAGCATTTCACTAGTAAAAGTTAGCAATAGTTGCGGCTAGCGCACCCCAATCTGACATGTGGCGTGCGCGGAGAAGACATCCCAACATGCACCCGTTTTAATGTAGAGTAAAGTAATTATAATTATTTCGACCAAAAAAAAAAAGTAATTATAATTATGATTATGTTAAGTGATGATATCTAGCATTATCCATTCTGCCAAGAGAGATAGAGGAGGGCAAGGAGGAGTCGAGTAAATTGCATTGTGAGATTGAAAAAGGAATGGAGACTATTTCAATATACTATGTAATATATTCTCTTAGTGAAAAGAAAAGAAAAGAAATTATTATGGACGTATCGTCATCGCTCTATGTAAACCGATACATGTTCGATCTCTTATTTTATGTGATCCTCCGATGTTATCTTAGCACGAGGCAAAATTTTTCAATTTCCTTATATCAATCGCATTCGCTTCTTACATTATTTTAACTACATATGACTTTTTACATTCCAAGAGATGTTTGGAAATCACAATGAAAAGAGTGAGAGAAAGATAACTCGTTAATAGAACAATCGCATAGAACAATTGAAATAAAAGGTTCCTAAATGCAGGTAGAGAAATTGCATTAAATGAAAACATAAATCATAAGGAATATTAATTGTTATTTTATATGTAAGATGGAATTGGAAAACAAAGCGAATATTAAATATAATTAACTACTTTTAGTGAGGTAAAAAAAAATTAGCATGCATATTTATCTGATCAAAAAATTCTACCGTTCTCTCTTCTTAGAATGCATTGACCAACATACCAAAACTGATAATCTCTGTTGAAGAAAATGAGCAATGGAAGAACACTATCTCTCTCTATCTTACCCTGCCAATTGAAGGTAGACATGCCACTTTCTGTGAATTTTGAATCTTGTGCATACATGTTTGTCACTCGATCATTCAACTAATCACCCTCCACCTCAATCTGAACTAGAATATATATAAGGAGAGATGGGCCAATTTAATGCATTGATACCGATTGGTTTGCTCAGGACATAAACCTATTGCATTGGTACCGATTTATAACTAAACATTTCATTTGGACCAATTTAGTCTTAAATCTTTTCACATTAGTACCAATTCAGTTCGTCCAGTCAATTTAGGCTAGGAATCACTGACGTGGACACCAGCCGTCCTATGTAACATAGCCAGCGCTAACATTGACATTTTTAATTATTTTTTAAATTTTTCAAAAAAAATTTCCTTTCTTTTTGTTCGTCCCCTATTCTTTCTACTAGTGGCCCTCACCGGTCACCAACCACAAGCCATGGCCGACAAGGGTTGGCCATGCCTAGTGAGGGCGAGCACCGGTGAGGTCCCACTCGCTAGATTTGGCGAGGCCAGCTCTCGTCGACCACCAACAAAAAGAAAAGGGAATGGAAAAAGAAAAGGAAAAAATTGAAAAAAATTATTTAAAATGTCCACATCAGCTATCCACATTAGCACCAGTCGTGCCATGTAGAATATACAACGTCCACGTCAACAATTTTCAGTCTAGATTGGCCGGATGGACTGAATTGATACCAATGCGAATAGATTTAGGACCAAATTGATCAAATTAAAATGTTTAGAACTGAATTGGTACAAATGCAATAGATTTTTTTTGGGTACTTTCCTGCTTTCAAGTGACTGCAAATTATCCCCCATCCAGGTCACTTTACATACATGGTACATTACGCTACGAAGATTAGTGATATACAAAAGAGGCTCGCTTCCCCCAATCGACCAATCTTAGAAAACAGGACCAACCAACTCAGAAAATGGACTGACATGGGTTTGTTGTTCCTACTAGTTATTGAGTACATAGCAAAATTTGATCAAAGAAACATAATTTACTGATGAGAATCCGGCATCATTATTCAAACGGAACACAAGAATCCTGAACTTGTATAATAGGCCGTGCTCCTGATGAGCATGTGCAATGTGCATATTGCGGGGGTCCTCGACTTTTTTTTTCCCCAAATATAGACAATGATTTTTTGTTTTTGGCCTAAATTTATGCAATAATTGAATATCAGGCATCTGATTGTTACCCATACAACAATGCAAATTTCATATTCTGGCTCATTTGCAGTACTTCTTGAACCACACTCCAATGTTCAGGAAACTTTCGAAATCAGATTGTGGTCTGCATAAAAGGGGATTATGGTTAGCCTCAAAAGTGCAATGCTACTTCGAACTTAAAACTTATGGCAGAGCTAGAATGTGCAGAAATTGGAAATGGACTAATACCTGTCGATGCTATGAACATCATGGGGAAATACAATTAGCTTACAATCAACTCCTTTCTCCTTTAGTGCCCGAGCATACTGTAAAGTTCGAACCAAAGTATTAATTAGGAAGATTAGCCAGAATTCCATGCAAAGTAACATATAGAAAAGTCAGAAAAGGGGTAAAATGAGAGGAGAAAGCAGGATAAAAAGAAGCACAATTGACACCCCTGCAATCTTCTAAGTCGAAGGTACCAAAGTTCAGTCTCAACGAATAAGTTAATATAATCAGTGTCAGCATAGTCCAATCTCTAATTGATATGACTCCTACCTGTAACCCATTAGAAACTGGAACACGGAGATCCTGAGCACCGAGAAGGAAAATGGTAGGTGTCTTGACCTGCAATGTTTATCAAGACAAATACTTCCTATCATTACAGGAGAAACCATTAATGGGAGCAAATTGTTTCTCTAAACAAAGATGGCTGGAAAAAGGAAAAGAAGATTATCAGAAAGAGAGATGAATAAAATCAAATGTAGCTTTCACTTAGAACAAAAGAATATGTCGCAAAACACACTGGACGTTAAGGAACTAGATTTCTATGATGCAACAGAAGGAACATATCCATGTCGACAGTTTAACCTGCCCCTCCCACCTCAAAGTCATCTCCATAATATATCCACAAGCAAAAGCCTCTGCAGTGCATGCATCTTGCATCAGTTATTGGTATTCCGCTAGAGGTTACCTTTATCTTGTCATAGAGTTGGTGTAACAATGGCATAAGGCATTGTCTAATTAAGGCTGTACAAAGATTTGAACCATGTGGAACAATTTCCTGATATAACGTGCTTCATTCACAGCATACCTTATGGAGATGAGAGATTGGAGACTTGCTATAAAAGAGACTCAAATGTTCAGCTGAAGGTGCTTCTGTGAAATGATTCTTCCCGTCACTACCAAAAGATTCGACATAGCACCAATCAGGAATATCAGTAACCCCAACCATTAATGCAAGGTTACAAACAGGATTCCTCACAGCAGCAGCGATAAACTTATCGGGTGCCTGCAGATGAAAGTTACAACAGAAAACTAGGATTCAGCCGGCTGACTATTTAGCCTATTTGTGGTACAACTTGACTTGGTGCAAAAACAAACTTAAAGGACGTAGAAGCTTCTTTAGAGTTAGGAGGGCTCCATTTACAGGTACAACGAATGACGATTTATCGAAACTGAACACGACAAAGTTAAAGAAGAGTCTCATTTTTGCTGCATTGAGGATAACCACTTACCTGGCCAATCAGATGCGTAGTTAAGAAGCCACCATGGGAACCACCAACTAAAGCTATTTTAGATGGATTGGCGAGTCCCAAATCAATAGCATGATCTACTGCTGTAAGCACATCATTGACATCCTATAAAAGACAGAAGAATGCATTAAATAAATGGCCAACTGAGTTAAATCTTGAGATTATTTCTTCCATTAATGAAGGGTAAAATAGAAGAAGAGTAGAAACCTGTGAACCAATTTTTCCTGGTAGGGACTGCAATGCTTCCTCACCAAATCCTAATGAACCTCTGCAAGCATTAATAATGAAAGGATAACCCTGAATGAAGAACTAAATTTTGCAAAAAAAAAAATTGAAAACATAAGCATGAAAGATCTGTCCATGATACACACGGGTGGTCTTCAAGGAAACTGGCACTCTTATGTGCCTGTTATACTGCTCAATCTTGTTAAAGACTACATTCTAAATTAAAGTTCCAAGGAATGAGGCAACTAGGACAACCACAAGAAATCTTCTGAAAGAAAAAGATAGCAACTCAGAATTCTTTGAGATAATTTCTCAGCTAACAAAAAGTCCTATCTCCATACCCGCTTGAATTCCTCCATGTATTTATCTTGCTAAAATTCCTTTACTAAATTCTCAATAAGCTACTAGCTTGCTGATTGTTTTATGCAAGTATAGTTGAATAGTTATTTCCTAGGCAATATATGTGAGGAAAACCAGTACTTTTATCAACTCCTCAACTCCCAAGCAGGAAGCAATAATTGCATAGTTATTCCACAAACTTAATGCTAATTCTCCTGCCATGATGCTCAATTCAATCTATTTGATAGAATCAAACAAAAAAAGCCAACGTCGTATTGACCCTATTTGAGACTTGGGGAGCTGCTACAAGCCATGCCTTTTGATGTTTTGTATCTTGGAGACAAATACTCTAAATGAAAATTTACCAGTTGAACCAATTGAACTGTTGAACTCAAACCAGTCACTCAACTAGTTTATTCATTGGTCTGGCTTTGAGAACATTGGGTAACAAGATAATGAAAGAGTCTCACGCTTGCTTAAGGAACTAAACTGATTTTATCTTCAGTAAATCAGACAACATTATGGCATACCTGTAATTCACAATTAGCAAGCTGAACCCAAGAGAAGACAGAAAAGCACAGGACTTTGAAAAGCTTGAGATGGAGACACCATGAGGTCCACCATGAAGGACCACAATAAGTGGATCGGGCATGTCACTCTTTGATTTTTTTGATACAAATATTGCCTCAAAGTGCTTTGAAGCACCTGTAATGAATCAAATATATGGACCATGAGGAGCAATAATTTTTCCATTGCCATAAGATGAGATTTTAGATTTTTCTAGGGATGAACATTAAAAAAACACTACTGACAATTTTAAAAGACCTCATTCAGCCACTGGCATGCTGTGTTTATAGGACAACCAAACTATGAGATTTCAATCAAGTAATAAAAATAAGAATACTTATTTCTTGTTGAACCCCCTTTTCCCAAAAACTTAAGCTATCGCAAACAAGCCGGCAAGTATCTCAAGCCAAAATCTCAACAGCCCCTTGCACGTGTAAGTTGAACCATACACATAAAAGATAGGATCTAGATGTAACCACATCAAACAAAAACAAGAGGAGAAACAGGAGTGACAGACATAATGATCATAATAACCACACCATGTTGAATAACCGTTTCTCTCAAAAGCTTAAGCCATCAGGAAATATGCCCACAGTACATATCAAGCCTGTACCTTAACACTTCTCCTACATAATTAGGTTCGATATCCTTCTATGAAATAGCCATTTTCTCAATCCAGTGGCCTTTTGAAAACCAAAGGTTAGTCATCATTTATCATATTTACAGACCCTTAGGCCCATCTTGAAAAGACTAAACTCATTTCTGAATCAGGGTCAAATGGGTTTTGATTCTTATCCATTTTATCCCAGCTTTGTCTGTACATATAGAATCCAATAGCTCATTTAGCTTTTTGTTCAGCCACAAAGAACGAGTTGGCATTACAAAAGGGTTCCATTTATTTCTTATGTGCTACTAGAAATCACTTCATCGAATCTTTTAAGCAACTTCTTGAAATATATATTTGAGCATTAAAAACGTGAATTTCAATCACTAAAAAAGAAAATAATACAGAGTTTAGAATTTATTAGACAATGCTTGACAAAAAAACAAATGAGCAGAAACTACTTGCTACATGTGTGGAGATATGAACATATGAAGCTTCTCCATGCAGCAAATGCATGTAGAAGGAGCTTGATCTTCATCCAAGCCATTAGACCAACATACATTAAAAAAAATGCGCTTATAAATGAATAACAATGTCGAGCCAAACAACTACATCAAATTCTGGATATATTAGTGCTTGCTCATGAACATCCATGAGTCTAAGAAACTTAAGTCCAGCAAAAAATTCCAGTAAAAAATTCTAAAGATGCATAACTGCACGACCTAAACTAATCAAGGCAACAAACCAAGGAAGAAACATGAAAAAATACCATTTGAAAGGAGACACATGTAAGAGTCGGATAGAAAAAAAAAAAAAAACCTTGAGTTTTCAAAGAGCAAACAGTGTAGCACCAAGACGAAGCTAAAAACGCGAAGGAAAAGGAGTCTCCAATTTAAAGAATGTTTAGACCCTAGATGAATGAGAATAGAGTTAAGAATGAAAGACACGATGATAAATGCAAAATAGATTTCCACCCACTTCTATCACGAAATGTGACTTACACACTTCATCCGATGAACAATTATAACAAGTTCAAATTAAAAACAAAAAAACTCCAGCAAGCATACAATAAACAAAGTAACGATCTGGCATCACATCAGTGAATACAAGTGGGTAGACCCTTTGCAAATATGCCAAATAGCACATGCTACCTTTTGTTGTACAATCAGCAACATTCTTGACTGGAATTTTAATTATACTAAATTGAAGAGATCCGAGCAATGTCTTAACCTGTAATAAGTTGAGTGTTAGTTGAGATGGACCCATACGGAGTTTAGTAACAGACTGTCTGATGACACCAAAAGAAGGACAAAGAAAATATATAATAACCTTTTCAGAACATTTGAATATGGGACTTGAAATATCCAACCAACTCCATGAAGCACTTGATATTGTTTTGTCAATAAGATAACCATACTTGAGCTGAGGGACATCCGTAGGACTGCTAGAAACTGAAAGGCAAGTTGCATATACTTATATTTCAAGTCATATTGCTTTCTCACAATGCATTGGCAAATATCAACTTCAGGTTACCAGCAACGATATTGTCCCCATCAAGAGAAAGAATTTCCCATGAAGCATTCGACTCAGTAGGGCTGATTCGTGATACACTCCCACTACATATAAATAAGTTCCATGGTAAGTCAAAATGAAAGGAAGAGAGAATCTCACTTGAAAAAAATCGCCATATAGAACAACTTTATTACTTCAGCACATTAACTGCAAGTATAACTTCTCTGCTGCCCCATATGGACATCAGGATCATCGTGCATCCATCAGAAAGCCACGGGTTAGCAAGGAGACTGGAAAAGTAAAGCCCAGGAAAGCACCCTTCTTCAGCATTCATTATCACAGGGATCTGCAATAAAGACGGTTCAAGCAAAGAAAGATCAAGAGGACACAAAAAAAGTAAATCTAGGCAGCATCCACTGTCAAAGCAAATATCATTAAAATCCACATACTTCTGATAACACAAAAGTACTCAGAGTCAATACCGAAGTCTAGACCTGTCAAAGCAAATATCATTTTAAGCCACTTACTTCCAAATGATAACACGAAGTACTCAGAGTCAAGACTTAAGTTTAGAATGTCACAGATACTAATGCTAAGTGGTATGCGGTGAAATCCTAGCAGCTAATCATGCAAAACACATTGTTGGGAAAATATGACTACATGAGCTACATGAATTAGTCAATGAATAATCTACATCAACTGTAGTTACTGCTAAATCCAGCAACACTCTCTCACAAAAGAATTGATAAATATTAGCTCCGTTAAGTTTGCTTGAGTACCTATCTTTTTACACATGGAATGTTATGACAGAAACATATTAACAGGATAGGATCATCACCATCACAATATCCAGCTGGTCTATAGCTCTACCAAAAAGGGGAGGCAAAGGGGACAGAGCCACAGTTAGTCAACATTCCCAAAAAACAGATACATAGACCGTCAACAAACAAAAGATGACAAAAACACCGAAGGTAAATAATAACTTACCACATCAACAATACTTCTGTGCAGGCTCAGCTCTCCATCCACTGGCCAATCAATTTTATGGAATGAATTAGTAGCCCCATGTGCACCAGAATCCACTGCACTCTTAGCAGATAAAAACAGAAGGTACTTCCCATCTGGGCTGAGAATGGTGATTTTGCATGGGAACAATTGGTTAGAAAACCATTTCTCTTCTTGAGATCAATAGGCCAATATAATATCATTGAACTCGTTTGCTATGATGCTCATAGCATCGACAGGTATAGGAAAAAGCTGAATAACATGCATATTTAGACATAAGGAGAAGTCTCGACAGTATAGATGCAGATTGTATGAAAAGCTAATCCTAATATTCATCTTGTAGGACAAATAAAATTCATACACAAACCTCACGGTGTAAAATTATGCAATTATTCAGAGGTAACATTCCAGCTGCATTAAACAGCAGAGAAAGAGAAATACAGCAAAAAATGCTCACATATACTTTACAGTGGAGAAAACTAAACTCCAAATTATCAAAAGCAACGTCAGGCTGGGTATGTAAATTACCATTAAGTTCGAAACAGCAAAAAGTTAAAACAGAAGTCACAGTGCTTCCGAAACTTCATTAGGAGCATATCATACTGATGAACAAAAAATAGTAGAGTTAGAATAAATGAAGTACGTATCCCAGGAGGAGCATACCTGAACCGTGGAAGGAAGGCGCTGCTGATGCTCTGAGTTAGATTATACAAAGTTGAACTTTTAGCAGAATCACCTCTGAAAAAATATGATAGCTTATTTCAATTATCGTGTTAACGTTAATTAATTACACTAATGATACATAAACTTCCAAGGGTATTCTCTGGTGTCCTTAAACTCTACTTTGTGACAGTCATGGTGCTTAAGTTGCGCAATTGTAGGATAATAGTCGAATTTTTCATCACAACACAGACAAAAAGTATAAGATCATTTTTCTAGGAACTTTTAATACAAATATAAATACATATATATATTTGTGGTTTTTTGGTAGCAAAGCCTCTCTATCCTCAGCTTTTGGAAACTCAACCATTCCAATTTCCTCCCAAACACGACAGATGAAGAGGAGCACAGCACCCCTGCACCCCCTATTTCCTAAAGGCTAATCAGTCCTTAGCACAAGGCTAAGAAACAAAGCTATCTTATGGTTAAAAGTTCTAGAGAGAAATTCGACTATTATGGACTTCCAATGGGTGAACAGCTGCCGGCTTTGTACTTTTCATTTGTTTTGCGATACAAATTTTATGGTTATCCTATATCTGTGCAATTTATAAAAGTTTAAGGACCATAAATGTCACAAAGTAAAATTTAAGGATTAATAACAGACACCTCGAAACTTTATGGACGTTACTGTGTGAAGCCCTACATCTAATGGAAACAAAAAAATACATCATATAAGCAAGAGCAAGACACTGACGAAAGATGTGCTCACTTGCAATCTTTTTCATTTGCCTCTGGTTGATGGAATGGATTTTTTATTGCATATAATGCACAGGGCCTATTGTAGCAGTACTTGATGCCAAGCTTCCTTTGATCGGATGACCACCCAACAAAAACCAAATGTTGATTTGTGCCTCCAGATGATGGTGCCCATATGACCTGGCCAACGCTCAAAGAACTTGCAATTCCTTGAACAGCTTGCACCTCTCCACTGAACGTCGTACAAAAATTCAGATTAAAAGTTACCACCTTTGAACGTTTGTCGGTTATCAGAGTATTAAAAGAGCTATGCAACTGACCTCTGAATATCGATAACAAAGAGTGCTGACTTCCTTTTTCCTGCATATGTTTCGCCCCACTCCTCTTCAAAGTCACCTTGACCTTTCCAGCTGCCACAATCTTTTTCATTTGAACTATCCTTTTTATAGCCAGAACTGTTGAAGGTAGGCTTGGAAGGAGCAGGTTCTTCAGCGACATAAGCAATGAGAGATTCATCAAAGTTCCAGGATACTCCCTTGAACCTAGCCGTTGAGAGATATTTCAGTTTTAATTCAACAAATCTCACAAGGTAACATGGACATCACTATTTCAGCTTCTTCTGCTGATGTTATTCCTACAAGTTACAGAGGCAGTACTGCTTCTAGTAACATTACTACTACACATGCAAATAAAGAGGATGAAATTGGACACAAAAAACAAGTAAACATCCAGGCTCTTCATGAGGAGTTTGAGACTCATATAGTTTATTACCATTTGTCTGTGTATACAGAACCATGAACAGATTGGGGAATGTGAAACTCCTTCTCCAACTGAGATGGGCCCCAGATTTCCAGTTGAACTGGAGAATCATTCTCAGGATTCTTCACTATGAGTAGCTTAGAACCTGAGGGTGAGGGAACAATTAGGGAAGCATTTGCCATCTCGACAGGGAATTGAGCCCACTGAAAGGTCACAGAATTGCTATTTCCACTGGAGAATTGAGCAGATAGAATAAATTTCTTCCTCTTATTTGCCAGAAGATTTGGTTGGCTAATTGAGAACATAGCCTGTGAGCCTTTTCCTGTAATTGTTTATCGGATTTCAGTACAAATAGGACGAGAAAGGAGGGAGATGAAAGACGAGCTAAGCAGTCATACCCTTTTCAGACTGAAATACCCATGCCTTGTCAATGTTGCAAATGTTGGTGAACTCTTGAAGTAGCTTAGACTGGGACGCATAATCTTCTTCAGTTGCCATGTCCGTACCCAAAGTCACCTCCTTTAAAGGGTCAGCCTGAGAAACATCCATGGCATACAAGGCTGAGAATCTTCCACTACAAATGCAAGCAAAAGAAAAAATCTTAATTAAGCAGATTATATGCCAATATGCCATCAAAAACTATTCTCAAATTAATACCAACGGAGAAGAGTGACAGCACTCAACCTCAATTAATCTTGAGGAGTAAAAACACTCATAACCCCAAGCTATGTGGAATTAAGTCGTCCATACAAACGAGTCTAAGCCGCAATGATCATACGGGCTATTCACAATGAGGTTCAGTCTTCACACTTCACGGCCACCCAAGAAGGAGCAAAATTCACTTCTTATGCTGCCAAAACTACTAACGATTTGTTTTTCATGGAAAACAGCCAAATCGATCTTCGCTTTTCTCGAATGTTGGAGCACAACTTTCATAGGTACCTAATCCACTAAACCTTCCAGCTCCTTAAAATTAACTCTTCTATCGGACTATAAGAAGCACAAGGTTGTTGATTCCTTTACAATGAACAAATTCCTTTCATTTCACTCAACCAATCTGTGCCAAAAATTCAACCAACCCTCACATAACTATCTGAAAAAAAAAAAAAAAAAACATCAGTTTATCATCTGCCTCAGCATTAACTCAACACGGTTTTGCCGATGAGCAACATCAAAGCACATTCGGTTATCTTTCTTTCCGAAAAATGCGCTCTCGCCAGCTCCAATAATCCAATCTCGTAACGACGTCAGAGGCTCAGGGGCTCTGAGTCTACGTGCACCATCCCAGAAATCATCACCGCGCGCAAGACAGATGTGAGCGGACAAAGAACTGACAGGCTGACCGACTGACACGAAGTCTAGCATGATGAACGAAGGGAAGAAGGAACAGTGACTGAGCAAGCGCGTTCACCGGCGGCAGCAGAGAGTTCCGAGCAAGTGCAAGTGCAGAGAGTGAGAGCGAGAGAGAGAGAGCTTACGCAGAGCGAGAGAGAGAGTTGTGAGGGCGAGCCGAAGGAGGAGGAAGAGGAAAGGGAGAAGGACTCGGTTGCCGACTGCGTCGCTCGCGCGCAAGCTCGGTTGACCAACTGGGGGCGGCGACGCTCACGTGGATTGATTCCATGTGCCGAGATGTCCCGAAAAGGTTGGAGACGGTGGGGAATCCGGGCTTTACGGCGGGACCCGGTTCGGCTTCGGGGCCCAATCGGGTCCACCCGGTCACGCAATCCAAGGTCCGCTTGTTTAGGATTATGTAAAAATGAGAAGAGTTAATACCA
Organism: Metrosideros polymorpha var. glaberrima; assembly: GCA_001662345.2. Lineage (NCBI taxonomy): Eukaryota > Viridiplantae > Streptophyta > Magnoliopsida > Myrtales > Myrtaceae > Metrosideros > Metrosideros polymorpha. Next base: position 3,578,690 of record BCNH02000008.1, on the reverse strand, counting down.
CGAAAACTCCATAAACTTATGTATTTATGATAAATTTACTTCAAACTAATTTTTTGACGACCAAAACCCTAAACCGGTATACATGTGACAAATTTACCCTACGTTATTTTTCGTTAAATTGGATTAATATTATAAAAACTCCAAACTAGTACACCCGTTAACTGCCACATGTCATCTGACTCAGTAATTTGACGATAAAATTTAACGGAAAGTAAATTTGTCACAATCAATTTTTTGTGGTAAAAAATTTAGTTTAAAGTAAATTTATCATAGGTGTACCAGTTTAAAGTTTTGGATGGTATTAACCCAAATGAAAAAAAAAATCTTGTACTTTTTTATTGTTTTCTGTCAAATTTTTTTAAATATTAACTGATTTTTTTAAAAAATAATTATGAAATAAAATACGTGAATTTACGTTTCAACGTGTATATGTTGCAAAAAGCTTCGTATGTTTCGGATTAGAAATAATTCAAAACGCGCTTGTTGCAAAATTTTAAACATGCATAAAAGTAAAATGTAGGCTATTCAATTAGGGATTCATTTTCGTAGGCGCCACAGCGGAGAACGCAAGCTTTTCAGATGCAAGTCTCTTTTATAACATGGCGTATTCGAAATTTTGGTTTGACTAGTTTCTCGAGATGCATAAGAACCGTCATGTCCACGTGCATCGGATGGACAAAGGTCCTACCAAAACGCGACGAACTTCAACTCTTAAGTTACCATGGAAGAATTTGAGATTCCATCAATTGCATCCCAATCAAAGTTATAAAGTTCAAAACCAACATCTAGGTAAAGGGTTGCTCCACAACTAGAAATACCATGATCAAGTGACCAAGTTTGGTCCGTGCTCAAGTAGTTGCGTTAAAGACATTGATATGAAAGACAGAAAGTTGCACTGACAGAAAGAAACATATTCAATCAAGTACATACAAGTGCATGCTCATATATGCAGCTTTCTGTCAAGATGAAACCTTTTTAACAGTCGCAAGTGAAACTCGAAGATGTGAAAGTGAAACTCGCATTCTCCTTGATACGGCGGTCGAGGCATCCGGACCGTTATCCAGACCGCGGCGGCGCAGCTTCACGCTCTTGCTCATTTGCAGTACTTTTTGAACCACGTTCCAACATTCAGGAAGCTTTCGAAATCGGATTGCGGTCTACGAGAAAGAGGAGTAATGGAACGCGACAACAAACCTAAGACGGATGCTTATGACAAGCCCGAAATGTGCTTAGAAATCGGAAATGGGGCTTCACCTTTTAATAGCATGAACATCGTGGGGAAATAAAATGACTTTACATTCTACTCCTCTCTCCTTTAGTGCTCTGGCATACTGTAAAGTTCGAAGAGAGTATATTAGCCAAAACTTCCATGCGAAGCGACGTGGAGAACATTCAAAAATGGATGCGGGCTATAATAAGAGGAGATAAAACTGGGAAAAAGAAGCAATTGACTTCCATGCAATCTGCTAAGTACTTTCCCCAAAATTCAATCATCTCTACCGATATGTCGGTATCTATGTCGTCGCTCTATTGGAAAGTTAATGAAATCACAAGATTCATGTCTGCATGGTCCGATCTCAAAAGAAAATGGCATGAATCCTACCTGTAACCCACCAGAGACTGGGACTCGGAGATCCTGAGCACCGAGAAGGAAAAGGGTAGGCGTCTTGACCTGCAATGATTATCGAGGACTATTAATCTATCGCTACTGGAGAAGCCGTTCATAGGAGAGAGCCTTTCCACTAAACGCGCAAGGCCGGAAGGAGGAAAAGAATGTTGTTAGAAAGTAGCGATGAATGAAATCAAATGTAGCTTCCACTTAAAGGAATATATGATAAAATACATTAAGACTTGGTGATAGATTTGCTGTTCTTAAGTCCAAATACGCAAAGATAAAAGCAAAGCCATGATGGTATTTCACTCAAGTTTCACCTTCATCTTGTAATAAAGTTGGTGTAAAAATTGAATAAAGCATTGTTCGTAAGGTTCTCCAAAGCTCTGGACGACGTCAAACAATCCTCTCATACGATGTGGTTCATTTATTGCATACCTTATGGATATGTGAGATGGGCGACTTGCTATAAAGGAGACTCAAGTGCTCATCTGACGGCGCTTCTGTGAAAATATTCTTCCCTTCGATACCATATGAGACTACGTAGCACCAATCAGGAATGTCTGTAGTACCGACCATTAGTGCGAGGTTACAAACAGGATTCCTGGCTACAGCAGCGCAAAACTTATCTGGTGCCTGCATATGCAAGTCACAAGAGAACCATAGGATTTGAGTCTGCTGACTATTTATACTTCTTTAGGGTCTAGAGAGTTCCGATTATATCCACCCACCTGGCCAATCAAATGGGTGGTCAAGAAGCCACCATGGGAAAGACCAATCACAGCTATTTTGGATGGATCGGCAAGTTCCAGCTCTATGGCATGATCTATCGCTGTAAGTACGTCATTGACATCCTGCGAAATACAGAAATGCAAGGATGCGCTAGATTGCAGAAATGAATTATATCCAAAGACAATTTCTTTCATTAAAAGTGAACGATGAAATAGAAAAGAAAACAGGTGACAATAGACACCTGTGAACCAACTTTTCCCGGTAGTGATTGCAATGCTTCCTCACCGAATCCTAATGAACCTCTGCAAGCACGTACAATATTAGGAAAAAGCCTGAATGAACTTAGATTGCAAAAATGTATTGAAACTATCGACTGATGACAGATCATTTCATGATATACGCAAGGAAAAACTGAGGCCCTTGTGATCGAGATACTAAAATCTCCGGTAGTGCCAGTTCGTTATATGTGTCTGGTATCCTGCTCGATCTTGTAAAAGACTAAGTGATGCAACTAGGAAGATTTCAAACCTCCAGAATCCCTAGTCAGAAAGAGATAGTCTCTCAGCATCCTTTGAGATAACTTCTCGGCTTATAAAATAATTTAAAACAGTCTTAGCAAATCAACTATACATAAACAAAATATCTGTTGAAGCCCTATGGATGTAACATTGAATCCATGCCAATACCATATGCAATCTACGCAATAAGATGGTACTTCCTGTTTATCTAGACATATATTTCAGAGTTTCAAATACACAATCTATGCAAGACAGGACATCCAAGACAAATCGATGATTCAGACACCACACCATACCCACATAAATCCACTATTTTATTCAGCTTAGTCGGTTTCTTTCACTAAATTCTGTATAAGCTGCTAGCTTTCTGATTTTTTGTGAGTTACACATGAAAACTAATTGAACCAATTTCTCCATTACCCAAGCTGGAAAACCCATAAAGGAAGGAATACTTATTTGACAAACTTAATACCAAATTACCAGTTCTCCTGATGATAGGAGAAATCAGAACAAATACTTATAGATATTTCCATATCAAAGTATAGTCCATAATGGTTTAAAGCATCAGTCTTCATCCACACTGCATCACATTGTCACCTAGCATCAGAAAACACCACAACAAAATAAGGCTGAACATCAGTCTAATTTTCCCCTATCAAGTGCAGTCTCTTGACTTTCGAAAGTGAAGAGGCTTTCTTCTCTAGCGTTGGGTAGATTGGAGGACAATTAAAGAAAGAAACTCCCTTCCATTGGTCAAAAAGAACAATCTCAGAAGTATATCAGCATCAGTTACACCATATGTCAAAACTAGTTGTCCAGGTCAACCATTGGGCCGTGGATCTGTCTGAGGTCCAGATCAGTTCACAGCACTAATTTGCACTTCAGATCGAACCGCATTTAAACGATTAAAACAATCAAAGCAAGCTTTTCCACCAGGTTGAAAACTTGTTCAACCCAGTTCTGTTGGAGACATACCAAAAAAATAGTGCTGATGGTATTCCAAACCCAGGCAATTTTTGGAGACATACAAAAAAAAAACTTGAGAACACAATACGCAAAACACACGACCATGCAATTTTTTGATAATATGATGCTTCATTTAATGTACTTGACATAATCAGGCCTGGAATGCGAAACAAAATGATGCAAGAAAAGATTCAAACAGAGCATTGGCACTAAGGGGGCATGCGAGAAGCCACTCCATATTAGCTTGGATCTTGTAGATAAGTATATTAAATGCAGAGAAACTTAGCGGTTAAGCCAGTTGTTGCATGCAAACCAGTCACTCGAGTATTTTGTTCAATGGTCCAGTTTTTAAAACATTGGATTACAAGCTATTTTAGAGTCCCACACTTGCTGAAGGAACCAAACTGAATCATATCTCTGCAAATCAGACAACAGATGACCTACCTGTAATTCACAATTAGCAAGCTGAATCCAAGTGAAGCCAGAAAAGCCTCAGACTTTGAAAAGCTTGACGTGGAGACAGAATGCGGCCCACCATGAAGGATCACGATTAGTGGATCAGGCACATCATTCTTCGATTCCGATGATACAAAAATTGCCTCAAAGTCATTTGTAGCACCTGTAATGAATCCAATACATGGACCATGAAAAGAAGTATTTTACTATAGTCGTAAGATGAGATCTTAGACAACTGGAATTGGAAAGAAAAAGCTACTAATGATAACATTCAAAGAACACATTTAGTCACTAGCATCCTATACTGAAGGAACCAGTTGAACCGAAGTATGAGGTATGAATCAACTAAGTAGCATTAAGATTTTTATTTCTTCCGACACAATTCAACTCGAATTCCTTCTATAGTCAGTTTCCCCATCCAGTAGCCTTTCTGATCACCGAGGCCATCGCTGTGTACCATATCTAGAATACCCTAAGCCCATCTCAAAAAAGACAATAACTCATCTCACAGTCTTGGTCCATTTATTTCTTACTCTTTCCATATAATTCTAGCTCTTTCTGCTCATAATCAACAGTCCATCTAAGCATTTGTTCCACCAAAAGAAGTTAGTCAGCATTATGAAGGGGTTCCATCATATTTGTTTCCTGATCCTCGCCAATCATTATTCAATCTCTAAAGCAGTCCTTGAAATCCTTTCTGTTTTTGTCAAAATCCTTGAGAACCTACTTGAGTAAGGACAACATCGTCACATTTTACATGAAATAAATAATAACACTACAGCAAAAACATGAATTACAATAAAAACAAGCAACCTCGAGATGCCTAATATATATGTAAATGAGCAGAACTATTAGACTGCACTTTTGCAATATTAACGTACGAAGCTCGTCAACATGTAAGTAAATGCAAGTAAAAAGGATATGGATCTTTATCCAAGCTACCACACCAACATACTTGGAAATTACAAAGGAAGACCACGTTGACCAAGACATCTAAAATGGAACTTACTGTTACTCATACATGTCCACATATCTAAGAACTTTAAGTCCGGCGGAACTTCTAAAGATGCACATATGTACACATTCATCAAGTTGACGTGAAAAGGAAGAAGCAAGGAACTGTATCAATGAAAGGAGAGACATACATAAGCACCAACCATAATAACCACTTGAGATTTTCAAGGAGGGACAGCTTATATTTACTGATAGCACCAAGAAGAAGCTGACAATGTGATAAAAAAGGGAGAATGTCTCTAAAGTAACCAAGACTATTTCATCCCTAAACGGATGAAAATCATGTAAAGAATGAAAAGCACCATAAGCAGTGCAAATGGGATTTCTTCACCCACTTGTAACATGAAAAGTATCTAATTACTTCATTACTAAGCAAGCATGCAGGAAAAACCTTTTACTAGAAATTTCAGAATGAAATTCAATACTAAATGTCAAAAGCACATCAACAACGTAGTCATAAACAAAGTCACATCAGTGAATACATGTGGGCATACTCTTCATAAATAAGACGCTACCTCTTGTTGTACAACTAGAAACATCCTTGACTGGAATTTTAATGAGTCTAAATTGACGAGACACAAGCAACATTTCTACCTGTAATAAGAGAAGTGTTAGTAGAAAAAAAATATGTAGAATAGTAACCTGCTGTCACTTGACACCAAAATGGAATGAAAAAAATGTTTTACGACCTTCTCAGAACATTTAAATATGGGACTTGAAATATCCAACCAACTCCATGAAGCACTTGATATTGCTATATCCATAAGATAACCATACTTGAGCTGAGGCACATCTACTGGACTGCTAGAAACTGAAAGGAAAATTGTGTATGCTTATATTTCAAGTCCCATTGTTCCTCATAACATGTGGCAACTCTAAGCTTCACGTTACCAGCAATAACGTTGTCCCCATCAAGAGCAAGAAGTTCCCACGAAGCGTCTGACTCCATAGGGCTGATTCGTGTTACACTACCACTGCATATAGATAAGCATTTACCCGTTAAGTTGAAATAGAATAAAGAATCTCTAGCCAACAAAATACATAAATCAAACAGTCTTCTTTCTTCTTGTATCAGCAGTTACAAAAATAACTTATTACTTCAGCACATTAACCATAAGTATCACTTCACTGCTCCGCCAAGAGGAAGTCAGGATCATTGTGCATCCATCAGAAAGCCATGGGTTAGCAAGCAAATTGGTGCAGTAAAGCCCAGGAAAGCACCCCTCTTGAGGATTCATGATGACAGGGACCTGCACTTATGAAGGATTGAACTATAATAAGCCAACAAAGAAGACACAATAGAGGAACACATGAAAAGTTAATCTAGGCAGCATCCGCTGTCAAAGTAAATATCACTGAAGTCCACATACTTCAGAATAAAAACGCAAAATATAGAGAACCAATAATGTTTATTACAGGCTTATAGCATTAGTATATTAAAGATTAGATCAGCGCAAATTTTATTGCAAGTGCTTTAAGTGAGGGTTCAAATCCTCAAACCCAATCGTGCAAAATAAGTCTCATGGAAAATTCGACTAGATGAGCTACACAAATTAGTCAATGAACCGCCTACATCCAATAAAGTTTATATTAGATCAAGGAGCACATTGAACCGAAAAACTATAAAGAAATATCGGCTATGTTATTTCATCCACTTGAGCACCTATGTCTTTACACAATGAATATTATGACGGCAACATATCAGTAGGGATAGAATCATCTTTGTTGAAGTACATATGCAAACAAATAAAGTGAGGCAGCCAAATCCATCAGACTTCAATCAGGCAGAACAAAAAATGATAAAAAAAACCCACCACATCGGCAATACTTCTGTGTAGACTCAGATTCCCATCCATTGGCCAATCTATCTTATGAAGTGAATTAGTAACCCAATGCGCTCCAGAGGCTACACCACTCTTAGCTGATAAGAAGACGAGGAACTTCCCTTCTGGGCTGAGAATTGATATTTTGCATAGAAGCATTTGGTTAGAAAACCATTTCGGTTCTTAAAATTTACAGGCATATCACCACCAATATTATATCATTCAACTAAAATTGCTGCTTTCAAACGGGCAGTTTAAGAAAGTTAAATAATTATCATATTTGGATATACAAAGATATGTCACAACAGTAAATAGACAGGTCAGTCACAAATGGCTAATTTTAGTACTCCTTTTGCATGATATTATCACTGTTATAAATAAGCTTCAGAAATGAAAATATTGCTACGCACCCAGTAGAAGACACCCCATGCCAGAGAATCCCAGCTGAGCATAAAAAATCCGAGAAAGATAAAATACAGCAAAAATGTGCTCGCATTTACTAAAGACACTCAAAATTACAAAACCAAACTCAATGCTGAGACTGTACCGTCACCAAAAAAGTTTGAATGAGCAAAAACTTAAAACAGAAGTGTCAGGTGCATCAAAAGTCTAATCGAGAACTTATTCATACTCATAGTAAAAACAATAGATGTCCGGTTATTACAAATGAAGAACATTTCCTAAGAGTCAAGAGGAGCATACCCGAAACATGGAAAGAAAGCACTGCTAATGCTCTGAGTTAAATTACACAAAGGAGAATCTTCACCAGCATCAGCTCTACAAAATAAGATAATGTATTTTAATTCTTGAAATCACATTTAACAGTTATATCAATATTAATCACTTAAGGACAGAGTTTGCAAGAGCACGACACCAATTGAGGATTTACCCACTTGAGATCAACTTTATCAGCTTCTGATTGATGGAATGGGTTTTTAACTGCAAATATTGCACAAGGCCGGTTGTTGCAATACTTGATGCCAAACTTCCTTAGATTTGATGACCACCCAACAAAAACCAAATATTCATTCGTGCCTCTAACTGGTGGCGCCCATATGACCTGGCCTGTGCTTAGAGAGCTGGTGATTCCTCGAACAGCTCGTACCTCTCCACTGCACATAACCGACAAATTCAGATCTTAAAGTTGCAATTTTAAACTTCTGTTAGTGAGCAGAGTATTTTAAGACCTCTCAGTATTGACAACAAAGAGAGTTGGCTTCCTTTTTCCTGCGTATGTTTCCCCCCACTCCTCTTCAAAGTCACCTCGACCTTTCCAGCAGCCACAATCTTTTACATTTGAAGTACCCTTTTTATAGCCAGAACTGTCGAAGTTGGGCTTGGAAGTAACCGGCTCTTCAGCAACATAAGCAATGAGAGATTTGTCGTGGCTCCAAGATATCCCCTTGAACCTATCCATTTCCAGATCATTTCGTTTTTCTAATGACATCATACAGCAGGTTCATAAGGAGTTTGAGACTGATATAGTTTATTACCACTCGTCGGTGAACACAGAACCGTGGACGGATTGGGGAACACAGAACTCCTTCTCCAACCGAGAGGAACCCCAGATTTCAAATTGAGTTGGAGAATCATTCTCAGAATTCTTCACTACAAGAAGCTTGGAGCCTGAGGGCGAGGGAACAATTACAGAAGCATTTTCCATCTCGACGGGGAACGGGGCCCATTGAAAGGTCACGGAATTGCTAGTTTCGCTCGAGACATGAGCAGATAGGATGAATTTCCTCGTCTTGTTTGCCAGAAGATCTGGCTGGCCAATCGAAAACATACCCTTTGAGCCTTCCCCTATAACCAGTTATCATATCAATCACCACTCTCATCAAAGTGTCTATCTATGGGAGAGTAAGCAGGGAGATAGCGGATGAGATAAGCACTCATACCGTTTTCGGACTTGAACATCCATGCCTCATCAATTTTGCAGATGTCAGTGAACTCTTTGAGTAATTGAGACTGGGAAGCATAATCCTCTTCAGTTGCCATGTCCATCCCTGAATGCGCCTCCAAAAGCTTTAGTCAAATGGGTACCAATTGATCAACGGATCATGTGATGTGGCAAGAACCAACGGATCATGTGATGCTGTTCATTCGCCATACTTCATTTCCAACCAACAAGAAGCCAGAGTTCTCTGCAATGCTCCATGGGCAACCGCCATTGAGCTCTCTGCATGGATTTGTTTGTTAGCAAAAGCCCCCCGCCATGAGAGAGAAACCCACCGAAGCTAAGCTAGCAGAATGAGAGTGTCAGTCAGAGAGAGAGAGAGAGAGAAAGTCAGACTATAATTAGTGTGACTGAAAGTCGAAGGGAAAGGAAGGAGAGATCTCAAGAGAGAGAAGCGATTCGAGGGGGTCGTGCTGACGTGGACTGATTCCAATTATTTACTTATTTATTGCCATTCATTTATTATTTTATGATACTGCCCAAAAGCTAGGACACATTGCGGCATTGGTGGCGAATCTCGCCCGTGCGACGGACCGAGGGGAGGCCCGACATGTCGGATTCCGTCGTGTATGGTGCATACGGTATGCACCGGATAATGATACATATGATTCGTGAAATTCAGCTCAATATACAATTTGATTCTTAAATTTTTAATTTGTTCAATGTGATCCGTGAACTAAAATATAATCTATAATGTAATCCATAAATTCTTAATTTATTCAAGGGTTAATACCATGAAAAACCTTAAACTGGTATACTTGTGACAAATTTACCCCGAATTATTTTTTTGACCACGAAAAATCCCAAACTGGTACACATGTGACAAATTTACCCCAAACTAATTTCTTGACCACGAAAAATCTCAAACTGGTATATTTGTGACAAATTTACCCTAAACTGATACACCTGTGACAAATTTACCCTCCGTTAGTTTCCGTTAAATTTGATTAATACCACGAAAATTTCCAAACTGGCAAACCTGAGACAAACGGAGGATAAAACTCAAAACTAGTATACCCCGTCAACTGTCATGTATCATCAAACTCAGCAATTTGATAGTAAAATTTGACAGAAACTGACAAAGGGTAAATTTGTCACAAGTATACCAGTTTGGGGTAAATTTGTCACAGATGTACCAGTTTAGGGTTTTTCGTGGTCGAAAAAATAGTTTGGGGCAAATTTGTCACAAGCGTATCAGTTTGGGGTTTTTCGTGGTATTAACCTTTTATTCAATGCTTTTATTTTCTTTTTTTGGTAAAAAATACTTCAAACTTCATTAAAACTATGAAAGTCTGTTTATATCAAAAGCTAGAAGATGTTGAGGCAAGCTAGATGGGGGAGTTCTCTTTTACGATATGCCTTAGCCACCCGATCTGCTGCCATGTTTGCCTCCTTTGGCCATGTTTGCCTCCCTTGGGCATTGGGTTAGCCTCACGAAATCCATACGGGCCAATTCAATCTACAATCTGTTCTATATGGTTTCTGTACTTTTGATACATGTTCAATAATATTATATGTTGTCCTTCAATTAATTCAAGATCAAGGACTAAATTGAACATGTACCAAAATTATAAGGATCGTACTGAACAAATTAAAAATTCAATGACCACATTACATATTATGCTAAAGTTTTGAGACCATTTGTGTCATTTTCTCTATTATGTGCCTTACCACGGTGGCATCTGTATCCAGTCCTAGGCTAATTCACTTCAACATTGATAGAGCTAATCAAACAGCTAACAATTGACAATCGGCAATATAACGTCCAATAATGACTTTTGATAGACCGTTGACAATCTTTGCAACTCATCTAACGGCTCATGAAGGGCCTCGACAATTTTGCCGTGGACATGAACCACGGCAATGTACAAAGACTCTCATTTCAACAATACTTGGGATGTTGTGGGATGGTTGTTGATGACTTCTTACAAGGACACCACGCCACCCTTGTAAGCGATTGTAGGGCTAGATTTGTCAAAATATGTCATAAACTCATTTCTTAACCTATATTTTATGGGCTGAATTGTTATCAAAATTAGTTATATTAAGTAAATAGGTTTAAAATGTTAAAACCCAAAATAATATTGGTATTAAATGTGTTCACAACCTACTTTGACCGAACCCAAATTTATGACTCTATCTCACTCTCACTTGATGTCGCGCTCTCAACTTAGTTTGTGTATGAGTTTTGCTAAATTTGGTTAAATATGAAGTGTTTTTACAATATGGATCGGATTGGGTATTAGTTAAGGGTATAATTCACGTTGGGTATGAGTCACTAGATTTATATTGCATGTAAATGGGTTAATTTGGGTTAGATCATTTTCGACTCGACCCACCCGTTTAACACGGACAAGATAGCAATGCCCAAATTGTACCCCTCCCCTTCCTCCTCCTCCTCCTCCTCCTCTCTCTTTCTTTAATTTCTATTGCTCTTCTTTTTCTTTTTTTAAATTCACTAATGCTGCACCAAATAGATGATGGCCAAATTCCCTAAAAAACCCATAACTTTAGGTCTAGTTCCAAATATACCCCGAATTTTTTTTTGTATTAAAAAAAATCCCAAACTTTAGGTCAAGTCCAAAATCTACCCCGAACTTTTTTTTTATTTTAGAAAAAATCCCAAACTTTAGGTTAAGTTCCAAATCTACCCCGAACTTTTCTTTTGTCTTAAAAAAAATCCCAAACTTTAAGTCATATCCCAAATCTGCCTCGAATTTTATTTTGTAAAAAAAAATCACAAAATTTCAATCAATTCTCAAATCTACCCTCATAATCCAATCCCAACTTGGCACAACACTTCTATGTCGATAAAATCCACATCAACAAAGTAATGGGTTTTTTTTTACAAAGAAAAGTTTGAGGAAATTTTGGATTGAACTTAAAGTTTAGGGTTCTTTTTAGACCAAAAAAAGTTTTATTTGTTATTGTTTCTAACTTTCATATCCTAAAACGGTTTTAGTTTGAAGAATTTCAACAATTTTTATTGGGTGGATTTGTTATCGATCTAAATTTGTTATCGAAAAGGAAATGCCACGTCGATCATAGCTATCGCCCCATTATTATGCTGATGTGGATTTGTTATTGATGTGGAAATGCCATGCCAAGTTAAGATTGGATCACGGGAGTAAATTTGAGAATTAATTGAAATTTGGTGATTTTTTTTTACAAAATAAACTTCGGAGCAGATTTGGGACTTGACTTAAAGTTTGTGGTTTTTTTGTTAGATAAAAAAAAGTTCGAGACAGATTTGGGACTAGACCTAAAGTTTGGGAATTTTTTTAAGACAAAAAAAAATTCAAAATATATTTGGGACTGAACCTAAAGTTGGGATTTTTTTTTTATGGAATTTGGCCAATCGATGATCAACGTGAAAGTTTCCCTTAGTTAGCGTCCTCGTACCAGGAAGTTGATGATGTTAATAACAATTCATTATGAGAAGGCACTTGCAAATCATATATTTAAAAACGTGTGGTAACGAACTATTCTGGATAACGGCAAATCCCTCGTTACCGTTCAATTTCAGTTGGCGGGATCACAAAACATGCACTCGGTCCTACGGTAACAAACTGTATACCCAACCAGATCACGCCACGCCATCCCCAGACCGAAACACGGAGCGTCAAACCAACGCGTGGGAGAAACCCATTGGCTCGTGTCTCTCAGCCGAAGCAGCCGCAAAACGAAGATAAGAAAAACTCGATCGGGCGAAGGGAAGCCCCGAAGCCAGAAATGGCGCTCTGCCTTCTCTCAGCAAGCTCGGTGCCCAGAATCTGCTCTTGCTCTTCCGCCATGCCCGTCGACGTCGTGCGAGGGCCGCTGCGTCCCAAATCCCTGACTCTTCGCCGCCTCGAGTTGCGGTGGCGGAGCTCGGTCCGCCGACTGAACGCGGCCGGATTGTCCGAGGTCGAACTGGACCTGAACGAAGACCCGGTGGACCGTTGGGCCACGAACAGCATCGATGAAGTAAGTTCTTCAGCTTCTAACGCACTCCTATTCTGCATCGATGCCTATGCGGAGAACGATTTGGTATCAAATCCATGTAGAAGCGTAATGTGTTCTGTGAAGACTGAATTACATGATTAGCTAATGGGCAAAAAGTTATCCTCTTTAAGCTATATTAGGTTCCAGGTTTCAAAATATGCAAGGTAGGTTGCAAGTTCCAAAAAATGAGGAACTTGTTTCGATAGGTAGGTTTAAGTTGAACCTGTACGAAACCCGGAACTGCTCACCTCTACATGTCCTTTCGCAGTAATGAGTGGTGTTCATGCGAGTGACACTGGACACCTGTGACCCGTTATGTAGTGCCGCATCTCCTTGCTTCCGACAAGCAACCCCTTTGAATCCCTGTTCTAATGTTTCTAATCGACGTAGAGCATGCGCATGTTAAGTTGAGACATGATCTGAAGCTATGTAGGTGCTGATTTGCAGGAGGATTTTAAGTATGGCGAGTACGATGGGCACCACACTTATCACGAAGGGGAGGAGAAAGGTAATACATGTTGCAAGTTATTTTCTTCTTTTTATTCCCTTTTGTCTGTTGCTCTTTTGTGGCTCGTTTTACTTGGAGTTGAAAACAGTCGACTTCAATCAATTTGCCATCGATATGAAGCGATTCTAGAACGAAACATTTAAATGAAAGAGACAATTCATTGTGCGGTTGAATGGAATTTTAACATCATAACTTTGATTCCGGTATAACTTAAGAACTTACTCCATACGTACTAATTGAAAGACAGGTGAATTGCAGACCAGTTTTATGTAGGCAAAGTACTAAATAGTTACATTTGCGGTACACTAGTGTGATAGTCTTTTGAGTTTTATGTGGAGCCAAATGGTGGCTTGCTTGCAGCAACTTTGCTTTTAACCATAGAATGATACCTGCGATTTATGATGCTGACTGCCGAATGGGAAATTGCCCTTGCTGTGGATGAATTGTCTTGTCCTATCAACTTTCTGTTGACTCTTGCCGATTTCCAATCTAGGAACTTTCTGGGGAGCAATTGCGGAAGATATTGCTGCAGTTGAACCGCCGACTGGCTTTCAGGGTAAATATAGTTATATCGAGCGTCCTTTTGCGTTTGATTTACGGCTAATCACTGGGACGAGGATGAACTACTGATTGGTGCAATTGCTAATTGCAGGGCTCATCTCATGGCTCTTCCTTCCAGCGGTCGCTGCAGGAATGTACTTCGATGTTCCGGTAACATGAAGGAATATTTAGCTCTGTTAAGCATAGGATGATCCAATCTGCTATATTTCCCTCCGTTAACCTGGTATATGACTAAGGATAGCCTTGGCTTCCTTTTCCTTCAGGGAGAGTACTTGTACATTGGAGCGGCTCTCTTTACTGTTGTCTTTTGCATAATCGAGATGGATAAGCCCGATAAGCCCCACAACTTTGAGCCCCAGATATACAACATGGAAAGAGGAGCCCGTGATAAGTTAATAGCTGACTACAATACCATGGACATTTGGGATTTCAACGAGAAATATGGAGACCTGTGGGACTTCACCATCATAAGAGATGATATAACCAAGAGAATAAACTAAAGATGGCAATTGTTCTTCTACAATCATGGTATATGAGAAAGTTGCAGGTTCATGTCTTGCCTTTGTAGATTGCCTACTATAAATTTTCCAGTTTTGCCTGTTCATTTCCATAAAGTTTAAGTGATATAAAGAAAGAGTAAGCTTGCAGAAGCAGTAGTCTTTTAAAGCTTTAATGATACATGCCGGTGCAAAACTCGCATTGTTAGATCTTTGTTTCTTTTATTTCACCCAACCAGAGGTAAACTCAATTGCATTGCCTGTATCAATTCTGGGTAACGTCTTTCTTTTAAGTGGGATATACACTTGGATATCTTCCTTCTAGAAAAAATTCGAACTCCTTTGACCATTGTTGGAATGGGCAAGTATGTTCGACGCACGATGAATACGGTTAGTATAGGTCATAGCATGAAAAGACTGAGGCTAGTGATTTCTGCTGAAGAGTGAAATAACTATCAAGGATATCCAGTTTCTTTTTCCTTGTCTCTCTTTTTCCGTAACTGCGGTTTCTGGAAAATATATATGCAGTGGCTAATATATCGTTTGACCTCCAGCAATGTAGAGTGCAGAGCGTCTTTGGAGGGGGTTAAGAGCTTCATCTGAACTGCTTATCAGGTGCCTCAAGAACAAGACATTTAGTAGCACGCTTCTCGTTAAACCTCTATCACTTCGCCCATGCTCAATAAGGACTCTTGCTCGCAGTGCAGTCCAAGTGATATGGTGAATTGATGTGCTAAAGATTATTCGGCCGAGTTATTCTCGTGGTACTACAGATATGTGCACAGTTGTAGCTTGCCAAGAAGAGGCCATGTTCTCGTTATGAGTTTCTTAGATCCCAACCCCATTCTTGTTTACTTATCACCTCACGAGAATCAATCTTGTTCTGTTAAACTTTGTCCTTAATCAAGGCCATTCATTCTTCAATGTGCTTGCTCAGAAAATGTATGAGCAGTCATCTGCACCTGATGCATGTCGTGCTTCTGAATATTGTTTCTTAAACAATGATTATTACTGTTTACCCTTTTCCAGAAACATCTGGTAGTTAGAAACCGCCGTTATGCGGGTAGTTGCTTTCCAGTGCTATCATCATCAGAGACCTTTTTCAGCTCGAGCATTTAGATTGAAAAAGGGACATGTTTCCGTGGGGAATAACATTATACCCATAAGTCCAGCAAATGCATGGACTCAAAAGGCTAAAGTTTCTAGTGGAAAAGAAGCGCTCGGTCCCTGACGGTGACCTCCCCATCGATCATAATGTACTTGACCGCATCTACATTCAGCTGTTGTTGTCTAGTGATAATTTCTCCAAAACAGTACATAGATTTGTTGAGGATTGGCTGCAGATGTCCAGGGAAGAGTGTAATGTTCACATTTCTTGGCATGATTTTCATCAAGACATTTTCTAAAGAATGGGAACCATTTCTAAGCTAGGTGAATGTCATTCAGACAGGAGGACAATGGAGTCATCAACGGTGATTTTGCTCCTTCTTTATCCATTTTTTCACAGGCAAGTATTAATTTTTCGATATTCCATATGGTCCCAGGAAAATTTAATATCGAGAGATTCATACGCATCATGGACTTCAAGAGTTGCTGTAGGTCTAAATGCATGCTGTTTGACAGAAATTAGGCTGCTAAGTGTTTTGTTCAGACAAGATGCTGACTGCGTTGAGTAATTATTAAAAAAAAATAAAATTAGAGTTGATGTAGGCACTCTCCAAGTTTCTATTGTACCTGGTGATTCCTGAGAACGCGATGAGTTCAGGGGAAGAGTTGTCGTCCGTGACCAGTGGCCAAGTGAATGATCCGCTATCGAAACAAGGACTGTTAATGCTTTGCAGGACAGAAAGTACGTTCTTGGATTCTAGAATTGCACCATAGATATGATTTTTGCAGGAAGCAATAGGGATTAGGATCGAGCCCTTTTATTATTGTGCTCGTTACCTATTCACAGCGAGTACTTTTGCGTTACAAATGTTAAGGTTGTGTGGTAGTGTAGTCTAAAGAAGGCGAAAGATCGCCTTGTCAAAAATTTGCTCTACCAGTCGAGATTCCTCCCATCAGAAACGGCGAGGCGGATCAAAACTCCCCTCTGGTTTGCTGTCGATTTCCGCCTATTGTGGTTAGCATTCCGAATGAGGTTGATGTTGAGATGTTCATTTTTGTCATTGATGTCTGAGTGTACTCTGAGTTCATGAAATGCCAATATATAAAGCCAGACTTAAGTCTGAGGTGCATGACCAGGTTGGAGGATAAGTATCTGAAAGTGTTCTCTTATGATTCCTACTTTGTTCGTGGATGTAAGTCAGCGGTCGAACTACTTAAGGTTATCTTGTTCGTTCTCCGTTTTCTTTCTCCTCTTTCGATCGATTTCGCCATTTTTTCCGGTATGTTCTCTATTTAAGTTCCGTCACATGCTAGACTAAGAAAACATCTTAGCTGCCCCAGGATTACGGGAGTCATGGGTAGCCGATTCCCAAGAACCGTCGGATGAGATGGCATTCTCGAGGACTTCACCTGATCCAATGATGCATGTGAGTTGGGCTCATGCGTACCGAGTGCAAGAAATGCCTATTCCTAAACTAAACCCAAGGTTTGGAACGTCGAATATGCGAAATATCAGGTCCCCAATCTTTGGATCAATTTCGACTAAATTTCAAGGAAGGCATGCATTATTTTAGAGGATTTAATATATATGTTGGAAGCTATATGATCTAGTAAACAAAAGCGTGTGGTCCGACTCTTTCACTTGCCTATGCAGTCGATTTAAATGTTCTATTGACCAATGTTATAAGGCGGATTTTCTAACATTTTCATGTTAGAAGCGTCATAATATCTTCATAGACCAAAAAAAAGGCGTAATAATATCTTCACACATCCGCCGTTGGAGGAGTGACACGTGTCTTACTGATTAGTTCTATAATTGAATTTTTTCATGTGACAACCATCCAATGATGAATGCATAATTTTTTTTGTTTTTTATTTATACCGGCGGTAATTATGATAAAAACCTAACTTTTTCATAGTTGGACAAGAATGTTAACAACAGTTTTGGTCAAATATTGGTGATTAGGTGCAATTTCGACTGAACCCACTTTATCTCCACCACATAAGTGGAGAAAGTGCGTTATAGCTCCTGGTGATTTGCTTCAGTTTGTGATATGATTTCAGACATGTTAGATTTTGAAAAGGTGTTGATAATTGTTGCTCAAGTTTAAGACTTGTCTAGTGAAGCAAATGAGAGGGATCTATGACAATAATGTAGTATGAACCTCTAAAAATATATTGCAAATTTTCTCTGTCGATGGATTATTTTATTTAGTTAATAATAACTCATTTAATCTGCAATATTCACTTCTCTGCTACCCATGATCTATAATTCTTTAGTGATGAATTTTTTATTTTTTTTTATCGATCCTCCAATGTCATTTGTTTTTTTAAGTAGAGAGTATCATGTTGTACCTCATTTCTAATGATCCTCCAACATCATATATTTTTTACATATGCACCATGCGTGTCATGGATCCCTTTAAAGTAATTATTTTCCTTAATAAATTATTCGTTTGTTAAATACGAGCTAACATGTCATGTTATACTCGATTCATATTTTTCATCTCATTTACTGATGACAATGCTTTGTCATATGGAATTTTCTACATAACTAAACTTAATTTGTTCTTATTTGCGGTACCGATGATACCAAATGTAGGACCTTGTTCTCATAAACTATAAAGTAATTGAAACCTAGAGGTAGGGACTAGTAGAGTTCTAATCAAAAGAGTTATCAATAATGGAAAAATTGTCAAAAAAATCTTAAAACTATTCTACTTTTGCAAATTCAGTCCTAAACTTTTTTGTATTTGTGCCAATTCAATCTTTTTGACCAGTTGGCGCCAACGTGGCATCGCCGGTGCTGATATGGACAATTTTTAATAGTATATATATTTTATTAATATTTATGTTTTCCTTCTTTTCTTTTTACTTTTTCTTCCTCCCTCCTCCGGCGAGGGCCGCCCTCGCTGGCGTTGGGCGAGGGGTTGCCCTTGCCCAATTTGGCAAAGGGCAACCCTCGCTAACCCAGGCAAGGGGTTGCCCTCGTTGGCGTCTCGCCCAAGGACAGCAAAAGTCAAGCTGGCGAGGGTGATGGACGAAGAAAAAAAAATAAAAAGAAAAAGAAAAAGAAAAAGAAAAAGAAAAAGAAAAAGAAAAAGAAAAAGAAAGAAAAAAGAAAAAATTAAAAAAATCGAAAAAATATTAAAATTTATCCACGTTAGCACCAGTGATGCCACGTCAACGCTGATCGACCAAAATGACTGAATTGGCATAAATGCAAAATGTTTAGGACTAAATTGACAAACTTAAAATGTTTATGACTAAATTGGTAAATGTGTTATAGGCTTAGGACATTTTCGACAATTTTTCCTATCAATAACTATTATTCATTTATGATGCATGCACAACTATGTGATGTAACCCTCTATTTTTTTTTCCATTGATTTTGTATAAAGGATAACTTTTTTCTATTTATTTGCTATTATTTAATAATATTCACTTATTTGCAAAACATGTAGTTTGGTTTTTTGTTATAATTGATACATATTTTAATCCCCCAATATCATTTAATTTTCCACATATAGCCTATCGTGTCGTAAAACATATTTCTAAATTATTCAACTCCTAATAACCATCATATTTAGTACAAATTCGATTAATATTCATATCATTTATTTGTTAAATATGAGTTATCACGTTGTGTAAAACTTGTTAGTAATGGTTATTATGAAATATAGTTAAATATTTTTAAACCGTCTGTATCCAAACGACTTTTTAATAATAAAAGTCATCTCTTATTATACAATTAGCATTGAAATATTGGCATCCATACAACATTTTCTTGCGATGGCATCAATGAAATTAATAAGAATAGAAGAGGGTGGCTTCCTAAGTTTCCTCATCAGAGAGGACAGAGACAAGATTTTTCTTGGGATTTCACGAAGAAAAAGCCAATCCTCCCCACATCAATTATTTGCACATGGCATCTTTTGAGCAAGCACGAGGCCCGGGGTCGACAAAGAGAGCTGCGACACGTGCGCGCCTTGCCCCTCTGGGATCTCGGACCGGCCACGTTCCTGCACGTGCTAATTTCGTTTTTCTCTCTTTTATTTTTTTGTTGTCTTTTAAGATATTTATTTCAGTGTCCTCCTCGTTGTAAGGGGCCCTACTTATCTATAGGTCAAGCCAAAAGTCCAAACCCCTCCAAAAAATGGCGATTCGTGCTGAATTCATCATCTTCTTCTTGGCCACACAAAAATGCCTGCTCAGATCTTGAGGCTGGCCAGCAAGTAAAGTAGCTTTGGCCGTTTGTTCGTTCGGCAGCGACGCGACAATTAGTTGTGATATCGACATTGCGAATCTAACCTAAATAAAGCTAATCGATATTATGACCAGCTAACAGGGATTTGTCTTCAAAGTCTCAAGCGAAAACGTGATCACCTTGATCAGAATTGTTCCGACATTAGTACATGATAGCAACGGGATTACATGCTATGATGCTTTATCTAGAGGATGGCGTGTCTTATTTGAAAGCTAGAAATTAAATTTGGTGTTGACTTTTTATATGACCAAAAACACCCATAATTCATCTATATATATAAAAGTTAAAAAGAAGGTTATGTACCACTAATAATTACAGTTCGATATCTGTAAGACATTACCTAATAAATCATTTTCCTACATTTTTTTATAAGCGACACAAGTTATCAAATTCTTTTTTAATCATTCATTTTCGCAAAAATAAACACATCGTTAGTACGAAAACGAACAGTACCATACAATCCCCCACTCAATCCCCTCTAAAGTTTGATTTTGCTCAACTTTATCCGACACACTTTCCCAATCTTATGTAACATTTTATTTTTCTTGAGAAAAAAAAGTAATAATAAATTACGGGGAGAAGTGATAATTTCTCATTTCGCATGGCAAGCGTTGGATGGTTGACTTCCGAGTCAACCCCTCGTCTTTCGAGATCGAGTTTTCATTTTTTTCACAATTTTTTTTAATTAATTTATCTGACTGCGATGCACGTGGTCAGTCATTTTTTTATTATTATTCCTGACTATTAATTTATTAGTTATTTAATCTGCCGGGACTCAAATATCTGGAGCTTTTGTGAATCCAATCCGCGGGCGTGCCGGAATGACGAAAACGCCCTCCGCTCCACGTAAGCCGAATCGCAGCGGGGTGGCCCCTCCCCCATTGCCTCCGTCGTGCCGAAAAGGACCGCGCGAGGTCTTTTTCCGCAATGAGCACCTCCATTTTCACGGTCCCCCCACTACCGAAGAAGAAGAATAAGAAGAAGAAGACAGAATATACATACACGAAAAGCCTTCACCCTTTTCTCTCTCTCTCTCTCTCTCTTCCTTCTTCACTTTCAGTCAGCAACAGAGAGAGAGACAGAGAGGGAGAGATGCTGCTCAGCCAGTTGCAGAGCTCGCAGCCATGGATTCCACCGCCTCGCCTCCCCGGGCTCCGCCGTGGTTCTCCTCCCCCGAGGTGCTCATCTCTGTCTCTCTCTCTCTCGCTCGCTCTCCGTTGAGTTCGTTGAAGTGTTGAGTGGCTTCGTTTGGCGCGATCATTGCGACGTCTTGGTAATTTAGTTGGCTACATTCACCTTTCGGATTGAGTTTGCGATGTGTCGAGTTCGAGGCGGGGTGTGCGGTTCGTGTTGCCGTTGCGGTCCACCTGGAATTGATCGCTTCTGAGGATCCGTGAGCGTCGAGCACGAGGCAACGCTGGGAGCGCTAATCAATATTATTGGCGGAATTGCTACCGTTCTTCCGATGTTTTCCGCAGATTCTTCTTTTCTCTTCCTTCTTTTTTTCGGTTGGAATTGTACCGATAGTTTGTTAGGACAATCATGTGAAATGCTCTGACCGGCGAAGAATCGATGAGCGAATCTGGTACGAAAGAGAATTTGAGAAATTTTCTCTTTTTTTGTTGAATTTAATTATTGCTTCGGAGAATCCGTAAGTGTACATGCGATGCTCTGTCGAGAGCACTAGTTAACAATGATGAAGCTGGATTGTGCACGGTATTTGCATTTGTAGAACAGAGAGTGGGACTTCTGTTGAGTGTAGAGAGAACTTTGGTTAATCCGTGGGATCCATGAGATGGCAATTTACGTGCAAAAAAGAGTCTCTTTGTATATTCTTTGGGATTCCCTGGTGTTTATGGTAGAGCTGGAATTTTTGAGAAGCTGACGCTGACATCATCTCTCTCTTTTTTTCCCCCCAGCAAAGCGATGCAGATACAATGTTTGTGGTTCAAACGTGCAGCTTTTTGTTGGCATGGCGTCAGAAGGCACAAGGAAGGTGAATTGTTTGCAGTCTCTGTTGACGCTGTGAACTGTATCCAGTTTTGCATGCATTGTTGGGTTAGACTTGAAGTGCTCTCTCAAAGATTAGAAATTTGTTGGTGTTTCAAAGCCTATTTACCCATTTGAAGAAAGATCACTTGATTGCCATTAATTTAATGTTCTACCGAGCAAAAGATCTAAATTGGACTTCTGCAGGAAAAGGGTTGCGTGCCTGATAGAGATTTTCATATGTTACAATTTGTGAACTAGAGGCTAGGGGGGAAGCTGACAGGTCCAGGATTTTACTAAAACCTCCAGTTGTATCGTGGGTTATCCTGTTCTCCACACTTTATTAGGTCAGAAAGGGTGCGACCGTGAGGAGTCTGTCCCTCTATCTCTGCGCCAGTATTCTGTGGCCGTGGGACCGAAGTACTTAACTACACGTGTTACGTGAAGGAATAGTGAATTCTAACCACTTTTCTCCCCTGAAACTTCAAATATTCTAGCAGA
Source organism: Metrosideros polymorpha var. glaberrima (assembly GCA_001662345.2). Classification (NCBI taxonomy): domain Eukaryota; kingdom Viridiplantae; phylum Streptophyta; class Magnoliopsida; order Myrtales; family Myrtaceae; genus Metrosideros; species Metrosideros polymorpha. The sequence continues at coordinate 3,556,198 of BCNH02000008.1, read as the reverse complement.
TTGACAGTAATTTTGAGTCATATGTTTGCTTTCATTTATGGGGGGGGGGCAGCTGCTGTGAGCATCATTTCTATTTTTATATTTTGAAAAGTTGAGGTCTGTTCCTATATTCTAGAAGCCTGGAATGAAGTCATTATCTGTCATCCGCATCAATTTGTGTAATGTGAATAAATTGACTCACAAGCTGTCACGTCCACTTCGGGCCACATTCTTAGCATACTCATTTTGCTATCTATCTGATATGCCCTTGTTTCTACCAAGTCTCATGCATCTCTTAACTGACAAATCTTTTTTCCAGGGAAATTGGATGCCAGATCCCAGAGAACCCGGGATGGTCTGGATTTCAGACTATGTGCTGGGAATAGGAACAATTTTGATGTGAAGTCCTTTGCGATGGACCAGAATAGGGATTATCAGGTGAGATGTAACTGCATTTTACAAGTATCTCGGAAATCTTGAGGTATATGCAGGTTATTGTATCAGATACCACTCTTAATCTAAACTATTCGCACAAGGACTTGTACTGGACCAGTTAAATTCGTTCTTTAGTTCTAATTTGCAGTCTGAAATAGTGAATATAGGATAGTGTTTTTCGGTATCCTCCTACTTCTCATAAATTCAAATTTTCTACTCTTAGTGTACAACTTCTAACACTACTGACACCGCCCTTTATTGTACCGCCCTTTATTGTATGGTGTTAATAAAACCTTTCTTTGGGAAGTATTGATTTTTACGAACTTTTGTTAGCTTTAACTGTTTTTCTGAACTAAAATACAACCTGCGGTCTTAGAATGAATCTTTCAAACTTTTGCATCTATCACGTCTTATGCTATACCTTGGCTGAAATTCTTTTTATACGAGCCCTGGTAAGTGTCGACTTTTTACAAGAAAGATTCCATTTTTACTAAGTTGCCTTCGCAATCTTCCATATCGTGACATATATGCTTCACCAATAACCAGCAAACTGATCTTTTGATTAGAGTATTCCTATTCCTGTTTGTCAAAATCGGAAGTCTAACATAACTCACTTTTTCTACAGGATCCCCACGTTAGATCGGTGATGAGTACTATGTCATTGTACGTGTTTCTCAGGTTGTCCCAACTGAATTTCGCCTACACGCTGACAAAGATTTTTCAGCAACTCCTACCACATCTTTTTCAGAAATTTCTGGCTTTAGGCGCTCCATTTGCCCGTATATCTAACTCCTTAAATAAACCAATGCCTCTTAACTTGGACGTGTCCTTGCCTTCACTTGGAGACATCAGATGGAACTTTGCGCGAATGATATATTTGTTCAACATCCAACTTGAGCGAAACATTGCCACGTAGGTGAAGTCATTGCCTTTTTTTTGCCCTATGTAGCTGTATGTCCTTAACTCATCTTCAGTTCGAATGACATATTTGTTCAACATCCAACTTGAGCGAAACATTGCCACGTAGGTGAAGTCATTGCCTTTGTTATGCCTTATGTGCCTGGATGTCCCTAACTCATCTTCAGTTTATTTTAGGGCCTGTTGTTCAGTTCCTCATGGTTGGTACTTGTCTTTTTCCATCCTTATATACAAGTTAGTTGCTTGAATATGATGATGATAATTTCGTTTCCTGAATGGGGTGCTCTCTCAAGTTGATACGTGAAGCTGTAATTACTTCTTTCCTTCCAGTGACTTTGGCCAATTTTTGGGCTGTCAATCGTTGTTTCATTGCACTCATCTAAGAAGGCTTCAATTATAGAGAAGGATAAATACATTGAGTGTAAATGAAATCAATTAGATTTTGAAAATCTTACAGCCATGTGAGGTAACATAAAAAAGAATTAGTAAAGCTACTTCATATTAATAGCAGTTATGAGGATAACCATAACACAGTAGATCAATCAACTTATCCACAGACAGAAATCTCCCGCCTTGAATAAAGCAAATTAGTGAATTTTTTCCCTAGAAGTAGCTCACGATGTCATCACCAATAACTTTGTGAATTAAAATCTGTCTGGCTATTGTTATGTGAAGTATCACGGGGTCAACTATTTAAGGAAGATGTCCTTCACACTTCATAATTAGCATATGATCTAGTTCTAAATTGATAATCGATGGATGTTGCCCCAGTTAGCTGGGATTGAAATATCAAATGAAGGAAAGTATCCGAGCTTTAGTTGGGATTGCTTCATTTTGCTTTCTGGTTCTAAAGCATCAGTAGTTGAGAAAGTGACAATCAAATCAACATCTCATTTTTCCATGTTTAGCACACAACAGGGTTGAGATGAACACAATTTTTTTGCTTTCTTCATTCCCAAGTTAATCTAGTCCGGGCGCTACATGCATCCATATAGGTATTCTATCGTCACTCAAATAAATAGGGAGGGTATTAGCATTGCTGTTTTGACTTTGGAAATAACTTCACCAATTTCTGTCTAGCATATAATAACATCATTTGGCTTATAAGTTTAGATCTGAGGTAGCTTAGTTTGAGATGACTTTATTATGTTCAGATAGTTTATACTGTTCAGTTAACTTCAACCCTAGTTATGATAAGTTAGCCTACTAGAACTGGTATTATCTACACTATGATGGCATAAATAAAAATTTAAGATCAGGCTTTTTTAATGTAAAGTTCTGATACCGACGCACTTTAGCGTCATTGCTTGGCGGACTATCATGCATATTTATGTCAACAGTGGGGGATGGCATTAGCATGATGTTCTAATGTTTCATGTAAAGCACTGATGCATTTCTCATGAATGGCTGTAGGTTCTTTGTAGTGCTTCTGTTGGCATGCTTCTCTTTTGTTGTCATTGGTGGCTTCCTATTCTTTAAGTTCAGGTAACCCATCATCTTTACCTTTCAGACAATTACGTATATGGAGCTTACTTTTCATGCTTTATGCTTTGCAAATGGAACCGACCAAAGATTCAGATCTTTAAATAGTGGCTTAAGTAGTAAACATCAAAGAAAAGAAGCAGAAGATATAGATGAGTACATCGATGAAATCTTTCATCTGTTGGTTGATCTGTCATTCCTTTCTATATTGAAGGGGGAGTAAAGAACCACTTGAGGATTGCTTTTGGGAGGCGTGGGCATGTTTGTGCTCATCATCTACTCATTTGAGGGTGAGTTGGTTGCTATTGCATTTTCTGGTGTTTTCTATGAGTTATAGGTTACTACAACGTTCATGCTGCTAAGATGATCTGTATTTATATCTGGTGCTAAGGATTTGATTTGAACTACAGCAAAGAACACGTTTCGAAAGGGTTATTGGATTTGTACTTGCTATCTGGGGAATATTATTTTATTCTCGCCTACTAAGCACTATGACGGAGCAGTTCAGGGTAACCTCCACCAAAACAAAAGAGAATTTTTTCTTTTCTTTTTTTTCTATCTAAAGGTTGATCTCTTCAACTTTTGTCATCTGCAGAATAATATGCAAAAACTCAGAGAGGGAGCACAAATGCAAGTTCTAGAGAGTGATCATATTATTGTATGCGGAGTAAATAGTCATCTTGGATACATACTAAAGCAGCTTAATAAGTATCACGAATTTGCTGTTCGCCTAGGTACTGCTACAGCTAGGTAATTTTTGTCTAAAGTTTAAATAAGTTTATACAAGTATGGTCTGTTTTTCTAATGTCTTCTGTGGTTGTTGTTGGTTATCTGTCAATAGGAGACAGAGGATTCTTCTAATGTCTGACCTACCGAGAAAGCAGATGGACAAGATTGCTGACAATATTGCCAAAGATCTTAGTCATATTGATGTCCTCACCAAAAGGTATACTCATCTAATAATGGAACAAAGGGGTGTCTTGCCAAGATCTAGGGAAAAGGAGTTGTATCATTTATTAGCAGCTTAGTTGCCTATCCAATTTGGTCAATGCTTGCCCTGAAGTTGTATGTTATCAGCGAAGCAGGAAACATGGTCCCGGCTTCTCCTAGACCAAAGAAAGTTTTAAACTGAATCATAGCTTTAGTAATTCAAGCATAAACAGGTCGCAACATTTGACTTACATCCAATGACTGTTTAGTTATCTTTTTTGTAGCAGTTCTGTTTGCGTTCCATGTTTTTCTTTTGGGACAAGTACACTGGAAGTCTTAAAACTTGTCATGAAAGTGCAATTGAGTCCTAAAACTTTAAAAAAGTGTAATCAAGTCCTGAAACTTGTCCTTGAAGTGCAATCGAGTCCTAAAACTTTCAAAAAGTGCAATCAATTCTTAAAACTTGTCACAAAAGTGCAATTGAGTCCTAAAACTCTAAAAAAGTGCAATCAACGGAAGGACTTGATTGGACCAAATTTGACAAGTTTTAGGACTTGATTGCACTTTTTGAAAGTTTTAGGACTCAATTGCACTTTCAAGACAAGTTTTAGGACTTCCAATGCACATTTCCCTTTTCTTTTTTTCTTTGATGAGGCTACAGTATATGAATGCTATCACTTTCTTCGCTTTTCTGTTGACAGTTGCAGTCTTAGTTTAACGAAATCATTCGAAAGAGCTGCAGCAAGCAAGGCTCGTGCCATTATTATACTACCAACAAAGGGAGATCGGTGAGTACGAAAATAGCGACTTTTATATATTTTTGTTCTTCTGTACTCTCAAATAACAGAAGCATTAATATCAAGGAAAATGCTGTTCCTGTGGCAGTTGGCTTGTGAAAGATGCTTTTAAGTTTTGTCCTGCATTGTACCATGCAAGTTTACCTCGATATACATTTTGCAGGTGGAATTTTCTTCTGTTGTAGAATAACAAAGAACTCCTCAAGCTTGCATGTAAATATTGATAGATCATATGTCCCATGCCAATGCAAGTTTCGCAGTTCCCAAAGCAGATTTTGTTCATCTTGGACAGTGCTAGCCTGCTTAGAAAAATGTGTCTTCAACTAGGGAAAACTGATCTCTACCACATTTTAACATGGTATATTGGAAGAGAAAAACAACACACGTGATTCTTAGGATGTTGTAGTTAAAACTGGTCGCTAGCTTTGTGCAGTGTAGTAAAGGGTTTGGAGTTTTTCTATACGCAGTTTCTTTACATATTTTAGAGAATTTTAACAAAATTTGCTCTTATATCTTAAGAATAATAACTAATGAAGATAATTTGTTATACATTTTATGAACATGCACTGGCTGAGTAAAAGGAGCATTTGTTTTTTTGGGGGTTGTGCTGAGGCAAAATGCATTGTGGGCATTTAGTTAGATGGTGGTTTTCGTGATAGCAGATAAATCTATGTGTGACTTGGAGAACTTGTCATTGCTCATTTGCAAGTTTTGGAGACATTAGCACATTTTCCTGCAGATGACTGAAAGTACAATTATTTCTTCTAAGATCAGAGGGTTGCTGAAGCTGAAAGTAATTTGATTTTCCTTTTCCTCAGGTATGAAGTTGATACTGATGCCTTTTTGTCAGTGCTGGCGCTTCAACCTATTCCGAAGATGGAATCAGTGCCTACCATTGTTGAGGTACTAGAACAAAATTGCTTATCTTCATTTGCTTTCCCTTATGCTGTAAGTTAGTATTCTTGTGATCGCCTGGGCTTATCATCTCAACTCGCAGGTTTCAAATTCCAATACTTGTGACCTTTTAAAATCAGTCTCAGGCATAAGGGTGGCGCCTGTAGAGAACGTTGCGTCAAAGTTATTTGTTCAATGCTCTCGGCAAAAAGGGCTCATAAAGATCTATAGACACTTGCTCAACTATCGAAGTACTGCACTAATATTCCTCTTTTTTCCGTTGGTTTATTTTGGCCTCGTTGTAAAATGAACAAATGCTTGTAAAGTAGGGAGAAAACAACTTAGCTGTTCTCTTAATGTTGGAACCTTTGCGAGAATGCTTACATAATCTGCTTGATCATATTGCAGAAAATGTGTTTAATCTTTGCAGTTTCCCTCATCTGATCGGCATGAAATATGGGCAGTTAAGACGTGGATTTCAAGAGGTTACATGAATTTGCTTAGCTATATATGTCCTGTGGAGTTTATTTTCTGTTTGCTCCTTGTAGTTTACTTTTGGCAGTTGATGTTATGCAGGCAGTTGTTTGTGGCCTCTATAGGAGTGGGAAGATATGGTTTCATCCAAGTGATGATGAGATTGTGCAGCCCGATGACAAAGTAATGAGGACACTAACTTATATGACTTGGTTCTATGTTCCTCTTGAGACTTCCATAATCCAGCATATTTGTTGCTTGTTTTGTACTTGTAGAAGCTGTGCATGGTGAACATCAGTTGAGGCATTCTTTCATATCAGCCATACTATTATGAAAGTCATAATGTTTAGAGGAAACTTTACTTTACACCCTGGATTTTAGAGCCCTTCTTTTTCACTGTTTTAGGGTGTAAAACACAACACCCCATTATGTTCATTATATAAGGTGCCACTATTTGAAGTTTAGGATACATAGTACAACACCCTGAAAGTTCGAGGGGGTCAAATGTCAACTTTTGAATTTCAAGGTGCAATGTGTAAAACCCTCGAAGTTCAAATGGGGGTAAAATTGAATCTTCCCTAATATTGAAGAGCTATTGTGAAGAAGATAATGTAGAAAGTATACCTGAAAAGCCCAAGTTTTCTCGCCAGCACAGTTGAATTACTTATTAACATAATTCCAAGGGAAGTTGTATCTCATTTACTCTCACTAAGTGATCTTCTAAGTTTTAAACTTGATCATGCTCCTCTCTCTCTCTCTCTCTCTCTAGGAGTAGTCATTTCATGAGCCATTGCTTCCTCCAAATTTTCATATTAGCTGAGGTGTTTCTAATTAGCCTTGGATCAACTAATCAAAGGTTTTCATCTTTGATCAAATTCATGTAGTTCTTTCACCAATCCTTGTCCAGATATTGTTCATAGCCCCTGTGCTTGGAAAAAGGAAACCACAAATTGCATCTTCGAAGGCCACTAAAGAAGGAGTAGGTTCCATTAAAAATCTGGAAGGTGTTGCAGAGAATAGCGATAATTCACATCCCTTGGAATTAATAAATATGCGGCTTGATCGCATTGTCAAACGGTCAAACAAACTGGGCTCAAAGGTATGGATTTTCTAAAATATGCAGATACAGAGAATTTGCATTCTCCCATATTGTTCTCATTTTCTGTACACTTTCTTGTGGACACAGGCATCCGAGTGTAGTTTGGGACCTAAAGAATGCGTACTTATGCTTGGATGGCGTCCAGATGTTGCAGAAATGATTGCTGAATATGACAATTATCTTGGACCTGGCAGTGTGGTGGTATGCACGGCAGTGTAGCGTATCACCTTGTAATTATTTTGTCTTCGTTTTTGATGTGCGTAGTTAATATCAGCTTGTTGCACATAATACGTGCTTCAAGCATGCGCTTTTGACATGTAACTTCTTGTGGTTTTTTATACTTAAATTTTATGGATGAGGGAAAATGTAATAGAAGTCAACTTGTTACCCATTGGCCAAAGTAAAAAACTTGCTAGCTACTTAGAGAACCAGAAAAGAGATGCCTATCACGTGCAGATCTCACTCATTGCAGAAAAGGATTAATGGATATTTTGTTCATTAAGATTTTCTTAAAGTTAATCACCTGAGGTCAAACTTGAAGACCAAACTTTTGTTTCAAGGCAATGGCATTAACTAGTTCTTTTTTAAGTGAGAATTTACCTCACAGAATATGACATTCAGTATGAGTTTCTGTGCAAATAAAGGCTGTAATCTGAGCATTACTTTGGTCATCAAGCATAACATGATTTGTCTTCCTTCAAAAACATGGTTGCCAAAATGCATTGTTAAGTGACTGACAAGTTGCTTCTTGAGTCACTTTGAAACATCAACATCAACATCTACTACAAAACTAAATTTTCATTTTGTGGCTTGTGTCAAGGATTAGGTGATGTGGATCCTGATGTGTTAGGTATTGTGTGATTTTGTGCGGGAGCTGCTTCTTCTGATTTGAATAACAATAGACAACTAAAGATCTTCATTTTGCGATTTGTTTTTTGACATGTACATTGGTTTATTTGTGAATGTATGTGTGCTTAAGGTCCTAGATGTGCAGTTTACTATCCATTCATTTCTGTACACATATTTGCAGGAAATATTGTCGGATGTGCCCATAAATGACAGGAAAAAGGCAAGCAACCTTGCTGGTCAGCGCAGCCTAAAAAATATCAGGGTCTCCCACAGTGTATTGTCCTGTCTCTTTACTCCGTCTTTCCAGCAAAGTCTCCTATTTCACATTTTTCCTTTTGTCTTTTCCAAATGTGCTGTAGATTGGGAACCCAATGGACTATGATACCTTAAAGGAGACTATTATCAAAACTCAAAAATCAGTCAAGAAGAACAAAAATATTCCCCTTTCAATTGCTGTAATACCTGATAGAGAATGGCTTCTTGGAGGTACTTAAATTCCAATCAACTAGAGAAGTTAAACCTGATGGAGTGGATTGCTGACCCCTGTTTCGGTTCTATTCTTCTTGATTTCTCTCTTAGATCCATCCAGGGCAGACAAGCATTCTGCATACACTCTTCTTCTTGCTGAAAATATTTGCAATCAACTCGGTGTGAAGGTATCCCTCAGGCTTTAATCCAGTTGTCTGACAGATTCTTTTTTATATACTTTTTCTTCAGTATCCTAGTTTTATCACGTTAACTGCACATTTGATTGGGAAAACAAAGGAATGATACGAGTTAGTCCAATGCAGGCGCAAAATCTGGTTGCAGAAATTGTCGACTCGAAGTTGGGTAAACAGGTAATTTTTCTTTCTGTAGGCTCATGTTATCTCCTTAAGTGGAAATTTTCTGTGCTTCATAGAAATCCAAGTAAACGGTGTTTAAATACCTGCAGATTACAAGAATTAAACCATCCCTAACTTATATAGCTGCTGAGGAAGTAATGAGCCTCGTAACAGCCCAAGGTCCTTTTCTTCTTGTTATTCTCTTTCATTGTCTGTGCTTGGTGTTAATTGCTTATCTAAAGAAAATATAGAAATAGAATCCAATTTCTGAGAGGATTGAACTGTTTCTTTGTGTGACAGTGGCGGAGAACAGTGAGCTGAATGAGGTATGGAAGGACATTCTTGATGCAGAGGGTGATGAAATATATGTTAAGGTACATGCTACTTTGGCTCTAAGTTTATTTCGTTTATCGGTCTCCTGATTTCATATAAGTTAGATACTTCCCTGCTGCAGTCTGAGAGTCTGATCTCCGTATAACCCAATTTAGTCTTTGTTCCATTGGTCTCGAGAGATGTCTACTGACGCATTAAAAGTGATGATGCATCAGTGCTGTACTGTAAGCCAAAAAAGAAGAAGTGATAATAGAGATTTCCTTTTGTGTACTATATTAATTACTAAAAATGAACATATAGCACTCATCCAACTAGTTCTGGAATAAAGTATTTCTAAAATATTAAAAATCAACTTAGATGAATGGTCAGGTCAGCTTTATCTGATATGAACGAAGAAGTACCTCTGAATTCTCAAGTCCCATGTTTCATCGAAGTACCCCTTTTCATAATAAAGAGGAAGACCAAGGCCCAGGCATTGAATTCCTTTAGTTTTAGAAACCACTAAAACTCATTTGGGGCGTCCGTGGACCGTCATTTTACTAGTCAGAGCAATTGGTCTAGGCACTTGGTGTGGGGGGTCGGATAGTAAAAATATTGTGCATTATCATCAGTTCCACTGCCAGTGTAAACAGTAAGTTACAGTTTCGCTATTGGATAGCTAACACTTGGATAAAGTCGGTTACATAGCTAACTTTAAGTACACTCGTCATCCATCCAATGATGAATGTGGAAGAAGTTTTTTGCACTGTCAGAGGACTAATGATTATCCCAAAATTATTGCATGGTTTGCCAATAGAATTTCATGCGATGTGTCTTCTAACAGGATATCAGCCTCTATATGACAAAGGGGGAGAACCCATCGTTCCACGAGCTCTCGGAAAGGGCACGCTTGAGGTGCGAAGTTGCCATAGGCTACGTGAAAAACAACAAGAAGGTATAAAATTAGTATTTGAAGATGAAAGCTGCTGCAGATTTCTAATTTGTACATTTCGTAATTGCAGGTCATTAACCCGGTCCCAAAGTCCGAGCCCCTGTCCCTTGAATTGACAGACTCTTTAATTGTAATATCAGAGCTCGAAGGAGAACAACCTATTGTTGTGTAAATCATACATTCACATATCTTCTTGCCCCCAAGTCCTTGCGTCTCCCTTTTGTTAATGAAGTTGTGGCTAGGGCTTAAACTGTCAGTGTATTTTAGAAATAATATATCACTTTTTCTGTCCACGGTGCTAAAAATTTTCATGTGTAATTCAAGAGTTCTAGGATAGGTTTGCTTGAAGTTTTGGTTGGTTTTGGCCTGTTGCCGAAATCGACAATTTCCCGGTGCTTCAACGTTTGACGCCCCCTTTGGCGCTTGGTTATAATTGTTAGTAAGTTTATACTATAGCCTATGAATTTCATGTAAAAATTTGTATCTTGCCCTCCCGGAGTTGGGGTATTCCGTTTTATTTATCTCGTCCTCGTGAGCTATGTTTTTGGGTTGCCCACAGAAAAAGAAAAGAAAAAGAAGAACAGAACTGCTGCACAGTCTCTTTAAATGTAAGCAGGACCTTTCTAGTGACTGAACTCTGCTTTCCTACTAGTGTCCTAGTTCTATACCTCCCTCAATTTCCAAATTCGGTAGCCGATGTTGTACAAAGATGATTCTGTTCTATACAGAAACTTCATTGATCCTATGGTAAAATTTTCGCAAATCCGCAGACCGACCTTGTCTGATGTTGTATATTAGCAACTGAAAGACATGCATGTGCATCAAAACTTTGAGTTGGGCACTGCAGAGATATCACAGCAACTCCACAAAATGTTTGCTATCTGATATGTTCTTCTCTTCTAGGATAAGACATCCCCCACCATTCATCTTCCAAGTCATGGAGAACTAAATGAGTGTCTCCACTTCTGGATTAGGAGATTTTCGGCCAACCTGAATCTCTCTCATGTTCGATCCCTTGATAATCAGTTATTAAGTTTTCAGTATCGATACCTCTATCACTTGATGAACATGCTGCCGTATGATGAACTCGTTAGAAGACCGTTTCCTCTGGTCCAATCGAGCCGCGGACAGTTGGCCATGAATATATCCTAAGGTTGGAGGGAGATTTTGTGGTTCAGCAAGTTGTTCTTTTGAATGTGTGTATTGGGGTTCAACGAGTACTAAAGGGAGCGATCTTGGGACATAAGTTTTTACTGTTGTCATGATACTTAAGCAGGAAGTAACTAATTCTAGAAATGAGAACTACCATATCCTCTTTTTTACGACAGGCTGCCTCTTCCGGTAATTATGCAATACCATCATATTTTGTCGATCAATTTGTGATAAATAGCTTCTATATGTTTTATTGCACGTTTAGGTATATTTATTTCGCAAAATTTGTGACTTGTATTACTCACGAAAATAAAAGAACAATAAATATTATAACTGTCCATAAAAATTATTTAAACATAAATTCTTATTTATAATAAAAATATTTTTTATTAAATAATTATTTAAAATGATCATTTAAAAATAATATTTTTAAAATCTTTTATTTTTCGCGAATCATTGTCACCTCACTTTCTTATCTAACATCAGAATCATCTATCCATTTCCATTTCCGTAATCGACAATCTTGAAGAGAGAGTAGAGGGGGACAAGGTTGTCTTCTTCATCGCTCCTCTGGGTTTAACCGAGTCTCCTCTCTCCCACCCACCCCCCTCCCTCGAGGACTGGCTGTGGCTGCCTAGAGCCCTGGAGCTCCGATACGCAGTGAACCGAACGCCGCCGCCGCTTCTCCTCTCTCCTAGATTCCGGTAGATCCGAGCCACTCAGCCATCAAAGAGAGAGAGAGAGAGAGAGAGAGAGCAATGAGATCACTGATGCATCTCCTCTCTCTCTACTTGTTCATCTTCTCGGCGAGTTACGACTCCTTCGTGCACCGAGCTCTCGCCGATGGCGTCACTCCGGAGGAAGCTAAGCAGCTCCGCGACGAGGTAAATTCCGATTCTTGGCCCTCCCTTTTGTCGAGATTCGCACTTCAATCGAACCCAATCAATTCGATAATCCTACGATGTCTCGCCTTGCATTCTAAATTCAAGCATTTTCTGCTCGCGGCTCACTGAATTCGGCAGCGTTCATATAATCATGAGAAAATCCTGAAGTATTCTGCTGATGCTCTTGTAATTAGAAGAAAAAATAGAGTATTTATCCTCACTATTGATCGTCAGAATCGTCACGCTGCGCGATTTAGTGAATTCTTGCATCTGCTGACTGTGACACATAGGTTCGGGAAATGTTCTATCATGCGTTCGATGGCTACATGGAGCACGCCTTCCCCAAGGACGAGCTTAGACCTCTTTCGTGTCAAGGAGAAGATACAATCGGAAATTACGCCTTGACTCTGGTATCATATGCGTTTAATATTCCCTGCTGGTGCTCATCTACCATCCTTCCTCGAACTTATGAGATGTTACAGTAACAATTGTTTGTTCGTTTCAGATCGACTCCTTGGACACATTGGCTTTACTCGGTGACCGTGAACGCTTCACAACTTCTGTAGAATGGATTGGTAAAAATCTGCGATTTGATATTGTGAGTCTTGTTCTTTCAGTATTTCTTTGTCTTGGGATTGGTGTTTGGAGTTGATTATATTATGATGGGGATTAGTTTTGGACGTTGGTATGCTGTGACTTACTATAGTACCGTGTTAGACGGTAGTTGTTTCTCTCATGGAATCGGATTATGATCTTCGATGTCAGTCTTGCGGGTATTAAAAGTTGAATTTGTAGAACACGGTGTAGATGCCTTGTTATCTCTGTAGGCAAGATGAGGGAGTCTAAAAAGGAGCATCATGTCTTAGTGCGTGCACTAGCATATCCCACTAATAGGGAGAATGTAGTACCACAGAGTTACATAGCTCCAGGATAGATGTAGCTTGAGAAATTCCTTATGATTGTGTTATTTACTGTACATATATCTGTTTTCATTTGGGCAACTTCCCGGACATATTGACTTAAAGTGGTTTGGCATAGCTGTTAATTTCATTAAGGTGAAAATTGACCCTGTGACTGGTGTCTCTTTTATCTTAATTGCAGAATAAAACAGTTTCTGTGTTTGAAACTACGATCAGGATCCTCGGAGGTTTGCTTTCTGCTCATCTGATTGCAAGTGATTATGCTACGGTATTATTTACATTTGAAACCGTCTCCTTACCTTCTCAATACTTGCTTCTCAGTAAAAGAAAAGGCTTTCTACGCATTCAAACTGTTGAGAGAACTTTGGAGCTCTGTCATTTTGTATATATGTAGAATCATGAGGTTTGATTGTGATTGGTTGTACAAAGTATTCTCTACTTTTTGATTGGGATCCCCAGAACATATTCAGTTATCCTTTTTGATGATCAAATGACTTTTCAAGATGTATAACATAAAGCATACCCTATCTAAAAAAATCTATGAGATGTGGGATCAAGACAACAATTATCAATCCACTAGTACACTTCTCCACAACTTTATTTCCAAATGAATGTCTGAAGACATATCTTATCCTAATTTTAAATTGATTCATTTGTAAGTGGAAATTCTACAGTTAGGAATAATGCTGGAAATTCCTGTCATTTAGATGAGTTGATTTGCATTATCTGTTGTTTGTGAACATCTGTTTCATAATGTGTACGATGTACATGTCAACTTGTCATGGACCTTGAACATTTATTAATGCGTTCAATTGGTAATTTCATTGAGATTTTAGTTTAGACTTTGCTTTTTGTGTCTCTTGAATGTTCCCGTAGTTTGAATTCAATTCTCTGGCGGAAAATAACCACCCCGATATGCAGATGATTTGACAGATTATTATTGCTTTTGTCAGGTTCAATAAGTATAAGCTAAATCTACATGTTTATAACCACTATCAAAGAATCCTGTGAGGAGCAGAAAAGTAGTTTGCTTTTCATTTAGGTTGGACTATGGGCCAATTGGCTCCAATGGTGCAACAACAAATAATGCTTTTCACTGAGAGTTTGCTTAAGCCGTTTATGATGAAAGTACTGGTTGGTGGTTGGATATAAACCTGAAAGCAACTGGTCACCAGAATCTTTCTATTACTTAAGCCTTGCTTTAAGATTTTGAGCTGATATGGTTTATGCTTGCAAGGTCATTGATAGTTGCTAATAGTGATGCCATGGTTTAGTTGCTTGTTCACATTAAGTTTCTTAAAGAATGGTTGTTAATCCTATAATGAGGAGCATGCCGATGTCATAAACTACACAGAAGATCTGAGAGTATGTTCTGCTGCTGTGAGGATATTTTAGTTCCCTGATTGATGCTATATGATGTGAACTCAAACTTTTTGGGTGGGGTCTCACATGTATGTTGATGGTAGGGAATGAGAATCCCCTCATATGAAGATCAATTGCTGCACCTAGCTGAGGATCTTGCAAGGAGACTGTTGCCTGCATTTGACACTCCAACAGGTGCTTCAGTTGGATAAACTCATGCAGACTGATTTAAATACTATTGATTGTTGCCTAATCATTGACTGAACTTTGAAGCTATACTTTCTGATTTAGTATCTTATGGTGGTCTTATAACCTTGTTGTTGCAGGAATACCATTTGGGTCTGTCAACCTTATGCATGGAGTTGATGAACATGAAAGCAAGGCAAGTCTCTGTGCATCTTCTTCCAATTTGAGCTGAACTACTTGATGACACTGTATTCACTTCTGAAGTCCAAGAGTTGTTTTCTGTTATGGTGAAGGGTGAAATTCATCAGGGTCTGTCAACCTTATTCATTTTATAATGCGCTTGGTTTTGACATAAATGTTTGGTCATTTTCTGAACTTGTAATTGAGGCACGTTGTGACTGAAGTAGCTTTTGACCGAATTTTGAAAGAAATGTGTTTTACTTATTGCTTCTTCAACTGCTTAATGTTGTCAACTCTTGCGTGTGTTTGTGTGTGTCTTGCATATTATCTGTCAGTGAAACTTATACCTGCATAGCCTGTTGAGTAGATCACTTCAACAGCTGGTGGTGGGACTTTGACCCTGGAATTTGGGGTACTAAGCCGCTTGACAAATGATCCCAGTAAGTACTATCGCACTTTTTGGCATTATAATTTTTTTCTTATGCAGTTTCTGCGTAGAAACTATTATGTTATTGAAAAGTTTTCTTGAAAAGATAAACCCCACAAAACCATCATCACTTTACTTGCCAGATGCAATTTCACTAAGCATGCAGTTATACGCAGGATTTTGACCAGTGCCTTGGAAACCGAGTTGCTTTTTAACCACAAAGAGGAAAGGTATAGAATTGATGTTGCATCTTGGCATTCTGGTTGCTGCCTGAACAAAGTCAACAATAATTTGGCATCAACCATGCTGTTGAACATCAGTAGTAATCTGTCACTAATCTTTGTAATAGTGGAGCTCTAAGTATTTTGTGAAAATGGAGAATGAGACAAATCCTTCCGGTATAAAGTTGATGTAAACATGGCATAATAGTTAGGATATGGCTCATTGTAAAGGCAGGGTATTTGCCGAATGTGATTCTTTTAGTGACCTCAGGTTTTCCCAGCGACCTTAGTTTACCCATCTTATTGCATGACATTCTTTTAATATGTTATCATAAGATAGGGGCAAAGACGGGGCATGCAGTGCTGATGTAGCAAAAAATGAATTCTTGAATGTGTGCTAGAAATATATATGGCTGTACCGTAAAGAATCATTACAGTTTCAGACTGAAACACCCTAAGTAACAGCTTTATTTACCACCCTGTTCTAGCTGTTAATCTTCTTTTGGTTTTACGCTATCCCTGTCCTTTCCTTGATCTTGTTCACTTTCGTGTCTCATGCTAATAATTATCTGTCTGGAAGGGCAGTTTATGAGCAAGTGACAAAGAATGCAGTCCGTGGGCTGTGGGCACGCCGGTCAAAGCTCAACCTAGTTGGTGCTCATATTAATGTATTCACTGGAGAATGGACGCAGAAGGTAATACTCATTTTTAGATTATTATGTTACTATTGTTAAGTATGTGCGATATTTTGCATTTAGTGCATTTCTAACTTTCCCCCTTTTGGCAAGGCCTAGATACTCATTATATTCTATGATGTGGATGTGGTAAATCTAAGGATCTCAAGGGTCAAAAGCTGTCAAAATTTGACATTGCTGTGATTTCTTGAAGGCTCCTCTCTATTCTATGTGCTAACACACAGAAGAAGCAGTTCATAAATATCCGTTATATTTTCAATACCTAATTGTCATCTTAAGATTTTTTGGATATCTCTCTCTGTGATGATGACGCCGGTCATTTCATGTTTTTGATTTAGTTAAGATCTGACCGTGTCATGTACCATTTGTTAATTAGTACATTCAGATTCAGTTGTTTACTTGTTTGGACAACTATTTTCAAGCTAGCCACTGAGAATGAACACAATTGTGTAGTGTACTATTAAATTGCAAAACTTGACTTTTAACCATATTGGAAATTTTGTGGGATAGAAAGAACAATCTCTTGACTGGTTTGTGCTGCTAAAGCATGTGGCCATTAATTTTTTTGTTTTTTCTTCCCTTTTCTGGTATCTGCCTATTGAGGATTCTGTTATCCAATGGATTTACAAATATAAATCAACATTATCTGTTATTTGTTTGTCTACTTCCGTCTTTATTGCGGTTTATATACTTTGAATTGGTATAGAATTATCTAAGTGGGGCGTGCTCGTCAATCGACCTGTAAAATGCACCTTAACCTCTTTTGCAAGAAGTTGAGATCATGGGACACTGTTTTGCGTTCAAGTTATCCCATGTTAATGTTTCTGTGGATGGTATGAGTGTTTTGTCTTTTTTATGCTTTTCAGGATGCTGGAATTGGGACAAGTATAGACTCTTTTTATGAGTATCTCCTGAAGGTTAGCAATTGGGTTTTCTTTTTTGTTTTTCCTAGTTGATATTGAGGTGTATTATGATATAATTTGATGCGTGCTTGGCTCTTATTATTGGAGATCTATCTCATCTCCAGCAAATCCATGAAAGTACTTTTTCCTGTTGGTGGCGTAAGGCTCGTAAAATTAATGATCCTTTGCTTATAGCTCTTCTCTTAATGACACTTCCTTCCCTCAAGTCCTGCAGCTGACACTTGCTTCTCTTTGAGAATGAACTCCTGGATTGATAAATCTAGAATTGCATGGCTGTTGTCTTGTTTAAACAACTGCTTGCAGTGGCTATCGTAATTGCATGTTAGTTGCAGTGACTCTAATATCATCTGGTTGGCATATTTTTCCCTCTTCTAATAAATATAGACATGCATTGATGAAGAAATTAACTTACCTTTTCAACTGACAAGTCTTGATTTCTTTGCTATTCTTCGGATGGAGTACAGGCTTACTTGTTGTTTGGCGAGGAAGAGTATTTATATATGTTCCAAGAAGCTTATGGCGCCGCCATGCACTATCTACACAACGATCCTTGGTAAAAGCTTGTGGCTATCATGTGCCACTATGTAAATATACGAACCTCTTACCTATTTTAACTTTGTTCGCTCGTTCTTTCCATGAAGTTTAGGGATGTTGCTTGGCTAATGGTTGTCCTGATTCTCTTGTAGGTATGTAGAGGTAAATATGGACTCTGCAGCAATTGTATGGCCTCTGTTCAACAGTTTGCAGGCATTCTGGCCTGGCCTTCAGGTGCTAATTTGTACCTTTATTGCTCAAAATCTAAATTTGTGATGTAGATACTCTGCCCTAAATAGCTTTAGCCTGCTTTTGGAAGGTTTTGGCTGGGGATATTGGCCCTGCTATTCGAACTCATGCGGCCTTCTTTAGTGTGTGGAAAAGATATGGTTTCACACCGGAGGGTTTCAACCTCGCAACACTGAATGTTCAGGTATGCCAAATAAAGTTGAATAGTATTACTTGATATCAAAGTCCTATTTTCCCTTTAATATGAAAAGCTCATCACCACCTTAGTTCATTGTTGAATGTCAGCTAAAAATGGTGCTTGTCTTAAGTGTCTTGTCCAACATTGATGCTCTCTTGGATCTGTCTACTAATACTAGACAGTATATGAAGCTCACTGATATTGATCTAGCAGTATTTGAGTCTTTAGAACTGCTATTTGGGCTCCTTTATGTAGAAATCTTAGTATTTAGCTCATTCATACGTGCCATACCGCAAAGACAAGTTGGTTTAGAGTTCTTGGACCTCTCTTAATTTGCCCAGTGGCATATAACAAGACATTTTATGATATCCCCATTAGTGATTGTCCACCAGCATTTGGCTTATCTGAGTTAGATCATCTATTTGTATCTTAGTTTGTTTTGTTGTATTTTGCCAGCTTATTATCTAATCTTCGTAAACAAGGGAGTGTAGCATGATACTTTTAACTTCTACATTGCCTCCTATCCTAAAATCTTTTATTCCTTCCTCCCCATTTTCAGCAAGGCCAGAAAAGTTATCCATTGCGTCCAGAGTTAATGGAAAGTACATATTGGCTCTTCAAAGCAACTAGAGATCCAAGGTTAGCTAGCATTTATTCACGATGGAGATTTTTTTCTGCAACTTATATTGATTTTTCTCTAAAATGACCCGTTTGGTAAGCTTCTCCTGTGGCAATTATACTTATGAGACCTTCATAAAAATTTTGTTTTACGTTGCTCGAAGTCTCTGTATGGAGTGATTTTATCTTACCAAACTCCAATTTTAATATTTACTTTTTCCTGGAAGTGATGCATTTACTAATATTTGTTGTTAGAAGCAAAAGATTTGTTCTTTTTTATGTTCATTATTCATTTCTTAATGGAGGGGCAGAGTTTGGGCAGAGTTTTGGCTCTGCAAACTCTTGGTCAACATATGGAATCCTATATGCTACTTTGGGGTGGTGAGGATTTGGGTACTCGTATTAAGGTTTTGAAACAGGCAGCTCTTCAGCACCCATCTATAATCTAATGCCAAGATCTGGTATGTGGGGATGGGCATTTTTTATGCCGCCCAAACCTCATGAATCAGGATTTTGAGGAGATAATACCGGGAAGGAACCTATTGATGGAATAGGAATAGACTTATAGTATTTTTCGTGAGGTGCTAGGCTATAAAATGCTAATTTCAATTCATGAGTTGCTAGGCTATAAAGTGCTGATACCAACCTCTTCTTACTAGAAATGATGGCTGTTATTTTTGCTCTTCCTATTTAGCATAATCGAGGCTCTAGTATTTCCTTGCAGATATCTTGATGCTGGACGCGACATGGTTGCTAGCTTGCAGTATGGTGCCCGATGTCCTTGTGGCTATTGTCATATATCGGATGTAGAGTTTCACGAGCAAGAAGACCATATGGAGAGTTTTTTCCTGGCAGAAACAGTGAGGATTTGTTACCCGTGACTTCACTTTCCATTTGCTTTTCTCTTTCTTTAGAGCATCTCTTTTTTTCCCTTTGAATGCACATGAAATTTAGGCTTAGATGTTTAAATCATGAGTTTTGGGAGTCTTATCCCATGAATCTGGATTAGTTCATTGCTGCTGCTTCGTTCGTGCTTTTGCCATGCAGTTGCTAATGGCATAGGGTGGAACTGAAGAATGCTTGCAGGATGAGCAAAGGATATTAAGTGGAATGGTTTTCATTATACTAAAATTTGCTGTGTGAACTCGTTCTTGTAATGGAATATTATATAGCAGCACAAATCCATGTTGTATATTTTGTGTTTTCTCTATGAAAACATTACTTTTAGTATGTCGATGTCTTATTTTTTTTGCCCAAAATATGTGTGTGTGTCACTTTGTGGATTAGATGAAGGGAAGCAACGCATGTATTAGGATTTTCACTTGCTAGGTAGTGATGGACATCCATGAGGTTGTGACATATATGTTCGATTAAATGTGTGTCACATCCTAAATCTGCACTTCTGAACCATGCATTTTGTTTACCTTTTAATTTCATATGAATCAGGTCAAATATTTATGGCTTCTGTTCGATTTGGCTGCTGGTCCAGATAACCTTGTTGAAAATGGTCCATACAAGTAAGTCTGGCAGACAGACAGGTCATTATTTTTATTTGAAGAGCAGATTGTATATTGGTTGCCTCACTGTTTTAACAGCTTTATGATTATTGTCTCTTATTAGGTATGTCTTTAGCACTGAAGGCCATTTACTACCTTTAACCCCTCAAATATCTCTAGTGCGAGAGCACTGCTCATACTTGGGGGCTTACTGCACGAGTGGGGATTCAAGACGGAAATCTTATACTTCTGATACCTCATTTGGTGAGCAGAAAAACAACTGCTCTAAAGAATTTGGGGGTCGGATACACACGTATCTCCCCTCCGAGACATCTTATACTTATGCACCATTCTCAGGTTTCGTCAAGGTTGGTGCACATCCTCATTTGCTAGTCCTTTTAAATGTGTTGAACTTATTCTGCATTACCAGTATTGCTCTTGTCAAGCATTTTGTTGTTTGCGTTGGTATTCTTATTGACCTTGGAGTAGTGGTTTCAAAGTTCTTGATGTGGAAAGTATTGTGGTTTATTCTTGTCCTTGATATTTGACACCCTTAAAAAATGCTTCGGCGATGATTATTTGATGAGATTGTTTGTGTTTAGAGCTTCTTATTAAGGTTACTCTTTCACTATGTTAAAGAGGAACAATCAAACTGGTGATTGCGGCACGAAAAGTCACTTAAGCTGTAGATTTGCTAATTGAGTTAACTATGTCCTACAGGGGGTTTGTCCAGGACTCACCCATGGACAGAAGTTTGGCATTTCGTACCTGAATCCTACTTATGAACATGATGATCACAGTGACTACAAAGACCGAGACCGAGGAGAACATAGTGTGGAAGAGAGACATTCAATAGTCATCAGTGGTGATCAGGATGATAGTAAAGAACAATCTGACAACAGTGAGTACAATGAAGACATTCGGGAATCTGGGGACAGTGGGTCACAAAGTGTAAAAGATCCTGCGTTCAAGAGCCATCCAGTGGTCATAGTTTTGAACGATGATGATGGAAATAGACTTACTGATGACAGCAATCACAATCACGATGACCGTGAATCAGGCGATAAAAGATCAGAAAGTCAATTCCCTCAAAGATGAGGAAGGCATTCGAGTTGATACAATCTTGCAGTTGCCAGAAACAAAAGTGACATTGTGTAACCACAGTCTGGATGTTAGCTGACCTCCCAATGCACCAACATAGGAACATGCGCAGCTAGATGGTACTATACTGGAGGTCTTGATGAATTTTTGGCTTGGTATGGTCCATGAATTAGAAAGAGGCTCGCACAACTTGGCTTTTATGCAATGGGATCGCCTGCTGATGGGGAATGGGTCCTTGATTGTGGGTTACGCATGGTAAATGTGGAGACATTGGATGATTCACGGTTTTCATTGGTCAATTAGGGCCCCTACTTCACAGGTTACAGATTTACTTGTCAGTAAATTGGATAAATCATCCATAAATTGTCGTTATTTTATCGGAAATGTTATACGCTAGCTGAGCAGAGATGGCACTTGGTAAAATGGTTTGGTACACTTCTGAGGAACTCTTCCACAGATTGTTTCTGGTATTTAAACTGTATAAAGCGAAGCATTGGCCCTCGAACAATTGAATTCTTGCTAGGTTGAAGTTTAGAATTCATACTCTGGGAAATTTCAACAGAGTAAGTTGGATTATTCTGACTTTAAGCCTAGTCTGAGTTCTACTACCTCAGAACACCTCTTTAACCAGAGTTTGCTCGTGTCGTTCCATGATAGGAAGATGTTTTCAGTGTCTATCCATGTCGAGTTCTCCTTTTGAACCTGTCGCAATTCTGCATTCTGATTGCCAAAAGCTGTGCGAATGTGAGAATTGAAAAAATGAAGGTAAAACATTCTATAAAACAAGCAGTGGATTCAACTTCATGTTATAGGCATGGGGGGCTGGTGCTACTAACGTTTGTTATAGAGAGAACTCTTATGAGGTCCAGAACCGACACCAATGATATTAGATTAGCACTTGCTAGGTTGTGAAGAACTGGTAATATTGATAGGTAAAGATAGACAAGAATTCGCAAAATACACTTGGAACATGACATGTAATAAGGCCGCAGGTTAGCCGAAGATCCAGTTCTAAGGCATTTACGCCACAAAGTACTACACTAACTTTGCTTTTGTAGTCTGGTTGTGTGTGTATGTATGAAGCCCCTTGCGAGATTGTAAAGGAGAACTCAGTGCCAACTGCTGAGCAATGTACTCATGTTTGTACCAGACAATGCGAACGTCAAATTTTTTTGATGAGTAGAATGTTGAATTGATGAGACTCGATAGCAATCAAACCCAATGCAGAAAGCAAACCTTGGATGAAAATGCCAATATATTTTCACCCATTTACCTTCTACAGTACTCTACGTGTAAAGCAGTATCTATCTGTGCGCCGTCTTTCTTTCATTCCAAAAGAAAGATCACTAAGAAAAGAAGACATCAGGCAGATGCCCAAACCAACAAAAGAGCTGCTGCCAAGTTTTTCAGAAACAAACTGCAAAAAGTAATGACTTTCTTCTCGTGACTAGAGTCCTTTCCGAAACTTCAACTAGTCTCCACAATGGAGACCTGCATCAAGATTGAAATTTCTCCAAGAACCCGAGCTGGAGAATCTCTATTTTCCGAGGCGAATTGATCTTCCTTACCTTTGGGGTTTTCTCAAACACCATAACCCAAGCCCCTAGCTTCTGATTCTTTCATTATTCTCAGCTTCTTGCAGGACAACATGAACATTCTGCAATGGTAATTGCTTTTGACATGAGCTTATGGAGAGACAAAGGACTAGTCAATCAGAGAGAGAGAGAGAGAGACTTACTCCCATGGAACATCTCCAACCAACATCCAGTCACTATCTTTGTCTTCATAGGTAGGCGCATATTCAGATCCTTTGTAGCCTTCTCTTTCAGAATAGTCACCTATAAAATAGCAACTCCCACAAGACAAAGTCAGATCTTCAACAGATTAACAACCTTCTTTTAGCACTCCTTGGACCATGAGACTAAATAGATCCCTCTTCTCTCTATACGATGGCTAGGATGGACCAGCTCAATACATATGGGCATAGGGTCTAGGATTGAATTTAAACAATTTAGTCGAGGACTGGTGTTTGTGAAATGGATTCTCATTAGGTCTAGTCACAAATGTCATAAATATCGACAAGCAGTTGATGCAATGACATAGGCAAAGGTTCTATTCAAGTAACTACGACTTCAACTATTCCCTAAAATATGACAATCATAAAACCATATCTAAATGCTAGATCTTTGCCAAAAGATCGAGAAATGTAAATCATAATAGTGTAAATGCAAAATAATATGAATAGTTGGGCTTACCTATGGTGAGTTTGAACATGTTCTCCAAAGCCTTTAGGAGCTCTGGATAACCACCATAAACCTTGAGATCGATCTTTCTGAGGTAAGGGGCTCCATCAACACTTACTTTCACGTAAATACCAGGGCCCTCTGCTTCCGCCTTCTTCGGCTGAAGAGTACTCTTACGGTAGGATTGGATAGGGGGCCATCCCACGATCTGTGCTCTGCAACACATTGCAATCCCCACAATTAAGTTCATGAACATCTAGACTCATTAAGAGTAGGGTGTATTCTGCTATATATGACACTACAAGCAATCCTGAGCTCACAAACATTAATTTTTTTTACTTTATGACCCCTAATTTTTTTTAAAACTTTTGTCTAATAGTTAGATTAAACAGAACAATACCAAAGATTATCACCTAATCAATAAACTACACTGGAATTTGCAATAAACCAATGAAAATTGTCACAAAAAGAACCCAATCAAAAGCTGATTCTGGGACTATTGACAAATCAACTATACTTATGATTAAACAGGACCAATTGCAATTATCCCCAAGAGACAAATTAAACAGCTATGAGAAACCCTAACAGAGGAAAAAAAATATAATGCAATTTAAGAGTTATCTATAGCTTACTTGGGGGCAGGAGCAGATTCATGGTCCTCATCATGATGAGGAGCAACACAACTACCCTTTGAAGATCCAGACACATCACTTGACTCAGAGAATGGCCTCTTGCTGTTCCTTGATTTCTTCTGACCAGATTCATCTGTCCCTGGCAACCCCAATCTGAGCTCAGTCTCCTCCAGGTTGAGAAGATCCTTCTCAAACACCCCATCGCCAACCCCTCTCTCCATCTCTCGAAACTCCATCAAAGCTCAGAGCTTCAGCAGCTCCTCCAAAACTTACCCCACCTTGAAGAACAAGACTTTTTCTTTGATCAAACAGTCCCAGACCCAGAGCACACAACAAGGTCTCTCAAAAGTCAAGACAACAAAGAGAAATGCGAGCAGAAGAGAAACTTGGTCGTCGGGGTTTCGTTCTTTATAGCGATGATAAAGGGAAAAAGGTATAAAGAAGCCTCCTTTTTCGCCAGACAAAGAAAGGTGAAGGGTTGTAAAGCTTGGTCTGGTGTTGTTTGATGGGCATGAATTAAGGACAAAGAAAAGGGAAAGCTGTCGGGTAGCAAAGGCAGCAGCTTTGAGGCAGGCTGCTCCCACTTTGGGGGGACAAGGGTGGGACAGAGCTCAGCCGCTCGATGGACCGGTTCCAAGATTCGGTTGGACGGTCAAGCTTGGGTTCTGGTGGGCCCTCTCGTGGGGAAGCGAGATCGCGACCGTCGATTTCGATTGTCCGCATCACCAATGTGAGGATGGGGATTACCCCGTACCCACCTTGTCCTCGACAAGATCGATTGTCTGTTGGATTTATACATACAGCCATTTACAGTCATAACTCACCCCATTTTTCATTAAATTGGCAAAATTATCATAAGCCGCCCAATTTAAATTTAAGTGGTGGACCACCGATTTATAGTACCTAGTTGTTATAACTAAGTAAATGAAACGTTTTTTTTTAATAAAATTTAAATAGGTATTACCATGGATCTTAAAAGCACAAATTTTGTTCCTTTTTCCTTTTCAGATAAATAAAATAAAATGTTTCCAAGAAACCTTGTTTTTTTTTTCCACGTCGAGCAAATTTATAGATTAACTGTCAAAAAAATTTTAAAAAAAAAAATGAACGTAAACAACTTTTAATACAATAATATATCTTCGTACTTATATTTTAATTGTGCATTTCACCTTAACGTCTTTATGATCAGTTGTGATTTATTTACACATAATTGGATGATTGGATGAAATAAGACCAAACCCTCTCAAAAAATTTGCTGGAATAAAATCACAATTGCATTTGTAAAAGCAATTTAAAAAAAAAACATAATTAGATCAAAACATTTCACAAAAAAAGAAATTAAAATGACAGTTAAGTTTCATTCATTTTAAATTGACAAAAAATTGACATCATTCATGGGGATTAACCCATACCCACCTTGTACTCGAGAATTTGAACATCCCTAATTAAGTAAGTCCGGCAAGTGGCATTATAAGATTGTCTCATTAACTAGTGCCTCCGAGGCACTCTCTACCTGTACCAAATAGAGAAATATTGTCTTTTTCAATATACCGATTATACATAACATGAAAAAGACAACACATTAAAAAAGATAATCTTTTTTTTATTTAGGTGGTTAACAAGTGTCTCAAGATACTTACTAATAAAATTCTAAGAAGAAACATTAACTTTTTTATTCTCAGTTATTGGGGCAGTGCAACCCAAAATGGTGGGACAAAATTGACAGAGCATTTAAGTGGTCATGGAACTTTGAGCTACATTGTATATGGTCGTCACTTATCATCTTCTCATCTAAACACGGTAAATAACTATAAACAAGTGCCTTATAGGCACTCTCAAGATTTCCTCTTTGTATAAGAATTTATTGATTTAGTTACAAACTAGAATTAGTGCATTTCCCCCCTTTTTACTGGTATTCCTTTTCAAATAAACTATAATATTTGATTGAGCATTTCAAAGATGGGAAATCTGGCCTCGGATTTCTGAGTTCATTGAATAGAGATAGATTGTAATAGTTCAAAAACATTGTTTGACCGAATCCCTAAGATGAGACCATGGGGTATTAGTTCAGCAATTACTTTTCTCAAGGCCAGCAGAACAGCATAATTAGCACTAATGACATGGTTGACCCATTAAAGAGCAAAGGTTGACTGGAGTTCATGTGGAAGATAGGAAAATTACCAAAAAAAATCCTAAACCTATTGTAATTGTGTCAATTCAATCTTAAATATTTTAATTTGGTCATAGTTCTAAATCTTTTGAAAATTTGCCAACGTAGTCCATTCGATCAAATTTGGCCGGAAATTACTGATGTGGACGTTGGCCATCCTCTGTGGCTTAGCTGACGCCGATGTAGACAATTTTGTAAACTTTTTATTATATTTCTGAATTTTTTGAACTTTTACATTTTTAGTTTTCTTTTTCCTTTCCTTTTTTTTTGTTTTTGTTTTTTTCCTTCTTCCTCCGCAATTGCTAGCCTCCTCAATGGCCTGTGATTGGCCACAAGTAAGTCAGCCTGGCCGACCTTGCCAGCCAAGCGAGGCTCACCTCACAGGGGCGAGGTCGCTTGAGGTTTGCGAGGGTCAACCTCGCCGACCTTGAGCGAGGCTCGCCCTCACCAAATTCGGTGAGGGTCAGCCTCACTAGCTTCGGGCAAGGTGCAACATAGGTCGCCCCTTACCAGCCTCGCTGGCTCTCACTTGTGGCCGATCATTGGCCATCGAGGAGGCCAACCACTACAGAGGAAGAAGGTAAAAAAAAGAAACGAAAAAAATCATATAAAATTATAAAAATTGTCCATGTTAGCACCGACGGTAGCACGTTGGATGGCAAGTGTCCACATCGGCAATTTCCGATCAAAATTGGTCGAAAGGACTACATTGGCAAATTTTCAAAAGGTTTAGGACTGAATTTGTACAATTGCAATAGGTTTAGGACTTTTTTGGTAATTATCCCAACAACACGTTCATACCACATTTCTTTTTTGACATAAAAAATTAATAAATTGAAAAATACCTTCATATAAAAGATTGTTTGTATTGCTTTGTAAAATTAGTTAACCAAGAATATCAACAACAGTCTCTATCTAATTTATTTCATCGACGATAAAAATAGTTTTCGACCATTCTTGTAAAAGATGCAAGCGATCATTTTAAAAAAAGAAGTTTTCTATATCGTTGATTTTCCAAAAATACAAACGCAACCTAAATGAAACTTTCTTTTGTTCCCTCGTTCCTCTAATTTTTTATGGAAGGCATTGTGGGAACAACCAATGTTTTATTTAACTAATAGTTACGTTTCAAATTAATCTTCTTTCCCCTCCCATAAACATTTTGCGTAGTTTTATATTGTAACCTCGTGAGATTGATTTCGTGATTAAAATACAGAC
This sequence comes from Metrosideros polymorpha var. glaberrima, assembly GCA_001662345.2. NCBI lineage: Eukaryota > Viridiplantae > Streptophyta > Magnoliopsida > Myrtales > Myrtaceae > Metrosideros > Metrosideros polymorpha. The sequence continues at coordinate 3,528,864 of BCNH02000008.1, read as the reverse complement.
ATGTGTACATGAATTAGGCGGACGATATAGATTTGATCCCCCAGTTCCATCAAATACAAACAAACCCATATTCGAACCATCTACTAGGGTTTTCGCTAAGCAGCTTTGTCACTTAGTGCATGCGTAAGTTCTGATTAATTTATTAAGGTACCCTTCCTCAAGAGATTAGTAATTTCACAGATTATTACTTTTCAGGGTTGGACCTTATAAGTAGGAGACCTCACTCTTCTTCGAGTTTAATTCACTCATGTAATCAATTCAATTTAAATCTCGGACTTACTAGGCGACATCATGCACAATATATTTTTATTACCCAGATGCAACTAGCCATCCACCCGCGCCTTGAGCGGAAATTTTAGATATTTGATTGGCCTAATGAAAATCAAAGCTCAACAATGTGCTAAATTACAATTGTTAAAAAAACCTACCAAAAAAGTTAAGCTAATAAATGGAGGGAGACCACATGCATAAAAAGAGCATATAAACTCATAGTCAAGCGATATGGGATATTTTGACTCCCGCCTCACATGCAACCCAAATTAGAAATGACATGTGAAATTTTGACGAAAGGCATGGATGCACATGCAAAATTAACTAGAGTAGAACCTGACTCTAATATCAATATAAGAATAAAATGATCAAGAGAATTGTCTAATATGAAGAGTACATGAACCTGTTTATAGAATTTATTAGATAACTATCTAAGGTATTAAAATATAAAGTAAATATGTAAAATCAAAAGCAAGTATCATAATATCTTCAACATCCCCCAAACTTAAAGTGACTTAGAAAAAGTTAATTGTAGTTTGAAAAAAAAAATTCTCGGTGGATCACTAAAGCAGTTTAGTGTGCTAAATAGGGGTGAGCAAATTGGCCCAAATCGGGCCATTTTGGTTCGATCCTTTAGGGAACTGGTTCAATCTCCGGTTCCTATAAGTAAAACTGGTGGCCGAGTGGTCCGGTTCCTGGTTCTAGGGATCATTGGATCGGACCGAACCGCTCGATTCGGACCGGTCTCTATATAATATATAAACAGATATTTTTTTATTTTAAATTTCTTAGTTGGGATGCTCAAATTGTGTTGTTTTGTTTGCTTTTAATAGTTAGATGTGTGCAAAAAAAGTTACCCATGCTTTGGGTGATTTTGAGATTGAGTTCTCTTTTCTTTGTTTTTGGATTAAGTTCTAATATGCAGCATTTGGATCTCTATAAATGTTTTCTTCCTTCTTATTACAGTCTTTGGTTTGACATCGATGGGTTAATTAGTAATCAGGTGTTCATTCCATCCTAACATTACTTATTGATAAGTGGAAAAGGCTTTGCTTTTCTTTTGGTTTTATTCTTCTTTTAGTTTCAAACTTTTTGGAACTTAGGACGAAACAATTGCTGAGGCGATAAACTTGTCTTGTTATGTTTCTGTACAATTACAAATGTATTTGTTGATTTGGTATGCAATATGATTTGTCAAAAATCATTTGTCTAATGCAGAAATGTTTTAAAAAAGAGAGGTTTTCTCATTCATGCGCTCCATCACGAATGAAAGAAATTGTGTCCTGCTGTTAGGCAATCGCAATTGGCTTTGTAGTTTCATTGTTTAACGGTCCCACTTGAACCGGACTAGTCCCTTGTCCTGAAAACATGGGGACCAGGATTATCGGTCTAGTCTCGGGTTTCATATGGGGACCAGACCAACTCGAACCGTGCACACCCCTAGTGCTGAAGAAAGAACAGGCTGAAGTGTACAAACATATTACACGAAAATAGGCTAAAGTGATTGTTGTGTGTTGTCGGGGTTGCTATTGCAATAGGCTGTCATGGCTGTTGTGTAGGCTACACTGCAAAAGATAGTCATGGTTGCTATGTTATGCGATGAGAGGCTACCGTGCTTGCTGTGCAGGCTATGTGACAACAAAACATGCTAACATGGTTGCAGACGCGATGAACAATATTGAGGATGGAGTTGAGAGATGAATATCAGTAGTTAAAAAAATACGATGTGGGATATTTCAGCAGTTTCATCTTTAATTATTAAAAATAATTTACATTACGTTTGATTTTAAATCTCTAATTTTCTCTTGCTAATATAAGTTCTTGATTTTCATCGTTCATGAGGGAAGAAAATATCATCAAACGGTAAATTTTTTAATTTGTTTTTCTCGAGCAAGAATACACTTGTTGGGAGAGAGAGTTTAGGGGGAGAGAGAAGACTTATAATGGGCATTAAATTGGACTGTAACTTCGAAAATTCTTCATTAATTAGCCAAATCACACTTACATTTCCACATGTCTTAACTTCACTTAGCCTCTTCAATTACATACCGTTGTATATGTTTATACAAGTAGACGGATGGTATTCGACGAGATGAGGCCCTCTTTATTGGCATTATACTTAGGGTTAATACCAAGAAAAATCCAAAACTGGTACACCCGCGATAAATTTACCAAAAACTAATTTTTTTACCAGGAAAAACCTCAGACTGGTATATCTGTGATAAATTTATCCTCCATCAATTTTCATCAAATTTTATTATCAAATTGCTGAGTTTGATGACATGTGACAGTTGACGGAATGTACTAGTTTTGAGTTTTACCCTCTGTTTATCTCAAGTGTGCTAGTTTGAGATTTTTCATGATATTAATCCAATTTAATGGAAACTAATGGATGGTAAATTTGTCACATGTGTACTAGTTTGGGGTAAATTTGTCATAAATGTACAAGTTTGAGGTTTTTGGTGGTAAAAAAAATATTTTGGGGTAAATTTATCACAGGCGTACTAATTTGGAGTTTTTCGTGGTATTAACTCTTATACTTAATAAATTAGCAACTTATTGACAAGACTTTTATAGACTGGCAACCCCCTCATTATTTAAATATTGAAGAGACAGCAAGTATAATCAAACTTTTGTGTGGACCACTTTGTTAGTTGGCGAGACTCTTCGAAGGATAACAATACCGAACCATTGTCGATGCGTAATTATGTGTATGAATACATGTGTATAAATAGATACATTTTCATATAATTTGCCGAATTTACCTTCAAAGGACATTATGGGGAATTTGTTGCACGTGTACTTCACATGAGCATTGCTCATTGCAAGAATGACTCGGGAGAGGTGGCAAGATACTAGATTATTCTTATCCGTTTAGGGTGTTTTTGAGAGATGAAGCTTGGTAGGTTCAAAATGGGGCTCGTTAGGATAACACGGCCTAATCCCTAACCCTTACTAGTGAGCTTGGGGTTGGCCCTTATCTGCAGGACACGAGGCAACCCATGATTGACCTATGTGCCCGTGACACGCGACCGCTGTTCTCTATGCCGGGATCTGTAAACCAATCCTTTCGATCTTCTCACTATAATGCCCCATTCTAATCCACATAAATATGAAAAAAAAAAAAAAAGATCAATGTTGTTGGATCATGATATGGTTGTAATATATGTAAAAATATTAAGCTAAGTCTACAGTTGAGGAAAAGGAAAAAAAAAATTAGTTTATGCCAGGCAGATATACAAAAAGTTTGTGCAGACTCGCTTGGGTAAGCTAAGCCACCTAATTATTTTTTGGGGGAGCCAAGAGCTTCTCTTACATGAAATAACAGAGAATGAAAGCTATTCATCTTGTGTTCTGACCTGTGTGGATATACTCTATGCTCCTGAAAATTATTAGGTGGATCCGGATCATACAGATTCAATGCATATGAACCGTTGGATCTTGTGCATCCCACGTAACTCTCGTAAAATCGAACAGTTCTCATGTATTAGGCTAACTGCACCGAATGCACCCAATAACTTCTTCAAGACAAACAAGCAGTGACGTATTCGGATTTAGCAACTGCGGTCTGTCGTTGATGGTCCCAATACTCCAAGGAAGGAGACCAACTTCACGAGGAAACTCCCACAAAAGCAGGAACAGAACAATGCACAGACAGTGGTGCCAGAGGTGAAGCGAAGTGTTGCCTTTTCTGCATTATTTTTCTGAGATACTCCACATTGATCTTTTTTTATTAATCGGTCACATATTTATAATTGGATATTTGAATTTAAACTTACTAATAACGAGGGTGCTCGATGTACTTATTAATCAGACAATTAAAATGAAATACTGTGGTGAATCGAAATCTGAAATTATGAATAGGGAATTGAGATTCGGCCAAAGAATTTATAATTAGTATTTTTACATTTATAAATTATATAAACAATATAATGAGAATGTAGAATTTAGAGTAAGAATTATGATGTTGGGAAAAGAAATCTATATTTTGAGTGCGTGTGATCCCCATGCAGGAGAAAATATAATTTTCCACTATTTTATTAAATCAAAAAATACATTTATATATAAGTTCACATATCATATTTCACATCATTTATCATTACATTGTAAAAAGGCAAACTTCACATTTACTTGTTCCGTAACTATCAAAATACATCATATATCCTAAAATATGACAAGTTAAGTCTGGTAGGTCAACAAATAAAAAACCGAATCGCTTGACTTGATAGATATGTATTGAACAGGAAATTTGTTAGTGAATCGATAGATTCGTGTGCGATTTAGGGGATTAGCAATTCACCTAATAGATAACTAAGATCTCGAATCAAACGAATCGTACGATTCTAATAATTATGAACTTAACCTATAAGCCAACATTATATAGCGCTTCAAAATGTTTCCTGATATCTGGAATTTGGAAAAGTCCCACATTTTCTATAAAAGGTGAATATGGGCCTAACTTATGTTCTCTTCGCTCAGTAATCAAAGTTTTTTATTAGAATTTTTCAACATGATATGATATTAGAGCCCGGTACAAATGGTGCAATTATTAGAACTATGTCCAATAAAAGCAACGAGAACTTGATTCCACCAACTCTATTTTCCTAATGCTCTACCGTTGTTAACATAGATTGCTCGCGTGAGAGAATGTTGGTCTCTGTTTGTTTTGAGAAAAATGAATGTTTTGAAAAATATTTTCCCAAAAGTGATTGTTCGTCTGCAAAAATGTGTGAACATAAATTATTCACGATAATGAAAATATTTTTATATGACTAATTATTTCAAGCGATACAAGCGATTTTTTTAGTAAAAGGTTTTTTAGATTAGTCATTTTTTTTTGCGAAATAAACGAATTTTTAGAGTCTCACATTTCTTAACATTGATTAAGTATGAGTCCAATGAACATGATGGTTCTCCCTACTCGATAACGTAAGTGTTGGGCTTGTTTCTTGGAATAGGATCCTCTCTAATTATAGCTTAACCAAGACGATACTTCTTTATAAAAATTCTGACTCAATTTTTTTTTTTTTTTAAGTAGGGGAAAGAATAGGAGAGAAGGAGGGTTTCATTAGGGAAGTGTTAGGAATTGGTCGCACATTCACACGAAATAAAAAGTAAAAGTTGAGAGAGAGAAATTAAGATACAATGTTTTATCTTGGTTTACTCTTAAACTAGAGCTACATCTAGCAGATGATTATACTATAATTAGCACATCACACTTCTCATTTATATCACTTAATTACAAGAGAAAAAAAAAAATAAACAGTAATTATTCACGGGCCCAAGCCCAAACTACTAATAAAATATGGGTTTAAATTATAAAAGCTCTCTGACGGCTTAAATCTTTTAGCAGGACTCCCGTGCTTTCCTATTGATGGAAAGTATGAACCACATCCCAACAGGAAAGAGGGGGAGAAATGAAAGTAGACACATGTTAGCCATTGATTTTGAAGTGGAATATTTTTCTTTCTATTTAAAGGAATAGATTAGAGATGTCGATTTGCCCTTTAAATAGAGAATTCTAATCCTTCTGCTTGAGTTCTCTCATGTGATACATTAAAGGAGAAATCATTTCCTGGAGTTTAAATGTAGAGATTTGAATTGGGCGGGATAATTTTAATCTAAGTCATAGGAATATTTAATCTGGCGGGATAATTTTACTCAATAAAATTACCTCATTACTTTAGAGGATCCCAATACTTTTGATGAGTCTCACTTGCTACTTGAACACACATTCAATTATTAAATCTCTATAGTATGTCCTCCATTTTGTGATTCACCTATTATAAGAAGAGAATTGGGTACTCTATGGATCAAATCAATGATTGAATTGCCAATAAAAGAAGAAGAACACGATCCTTCAGGAGAGAGGAGGGGAAAGATCAAGGAGTGGGCAGTCGTTCCACTTTCGAAGAATTGGCACGACTCCACGTAGTGATCTTTTTTCAATGACCATCTTAGGTCTAGATAAAAGAATTTAGCAATACGTTGAGAAAATATTGAGCAGTAGTCACATGTCATTAACCAACAGTGTCCAATTACCATTCCTACTTTATAATATTTGAGAGAGAGAGAGAGAGAGAGAGAGAGAGTCAAATGGCTTTTTTTAGGGTTTAAAGAACAGAGAGACTTAAAACTCTATCAAAGTTGAACAATCATTCACTCTAATGCTATGCTCACACGTCAGACGAAGCCAGCTTCATGAGTAACCCCTTCAAAGTGATCCCCCTAATCTTGCCTCTCCGGTTGTGTCCAACGGCCATCCTGTCCTCTCACAAGCCCTTTGTTCTCTAGTTGCATCCACTTTGGTGGGATGAGGTTCTCATCTTTCAAGAAGTCAGTCGCTTTGTTCACCAACGCAATGTCTCTCATGCTGGCGAGCTCGAACTTCTGGCCCTTCCCTTTATACCTATTTGCATTCACATATGGAAATATAAGAAAGTCGTGAATTTTATCTTATCTTGATTGTGTCATTAATGAGTAGCTAGTCAATACTATGTTAATTCATCGAGTCATCTATAAAAAAGCTAGGAATGAAATATGGAGTGTAAGATATATTAAGACTTTAATGAAGGACAAGATGAAACTTCACAATGTGAGTTGGACAAAGCAAAGCAGCCCTTACCCATCCAGGAGATGAAGAAGAACTTCCATGTCATGATAACACAACAG